>OX155954.1:15769705-16369705 GCA_944548615.1 Micropterix aruncella | reverse complement strand
TCAACTAGATATTTTATATAATACTAGCTAAGCCCGGACACGCTTCGCTGTGGCTCAGTCTGATATGAAATGAATGGGAAATGCACCAATGTCGAAGCAAACCGAAGATTTCACCGGTTCGGGAATACTTTTGCCGCGTGTATGCAAATGCAACGTTGTGTCAAAAAATACTATAAAAACACGCGCGTATACGAATGCAACGTTTTGTCAAAAAAATACTATAAAAACACGCGAGTGTTGGAATGCAACGATGTCTCAAAAAATACTATAAAACACGCGTTCATTCGAATGCAACGTTGTGTCAAAATTTCAAGTCAATCAACCGACTACTTTTTTTATACAACATACTACTACTACAACATACGCAGGCTGTTTTTTTTATACATAATATGTCATTCACACGATTAATAATTTATTAAGAAGTTTTTCTTATGTATGTTTGAATAATGTCTGTTAATTTGTTATGTTCCTGGAAATAAGATATATTAACGCACGAAGGTTAACAACATATCTCTCACTTTTTATGCATACATGTATCGTCACACTTGCTTAAACTAGAGTATCGTGTTTTAACTACGAGAATATTCGTTCGTTCTCGCATGACAGGAGCTAATTTGTCGCCACAGCGTCGAGTATATTAACATAATGGAAATGCAAAAACCAGGCAAAAATAGAAGCTAGATAATGACATGTAATATACTGCAACGTCGTCGTAAAGGCGGTATTTTTATCACTAATATAATCTCGAGCATTTGAGGCTAGACATAGGAGTAAGATAACGAATTAAACGATAAGAAAGGTATCTGAATTTTTATTATTATCCAAACCTCAAGGTTAAAATTGTCATTTATGCAGTAGGAAGGAAGGAGCACACCAATCGTTATAAAGTAAGGCCACTGAAGAAAACTGTCCTTTCACAAATGAAGGGTTACGAGGAAGAACGATCAATGCCAATTTTATTTTCTACGATGAGACACTTCTTTATGACGGATAAATTTAGGTGAAATGTATTTTTTTAGAAACAACTATATTTGGTTTACAGACAAAATATATTTTTCTCACTGAAACCAAACCCTAGCTAAAAGGTCATATTTTAAGTTGACATATTTTTTTAAATATCATTTTTTAAAAATTGAGATTGATCCTTCTTCCTCGTAACCATTCAAAATTTATTATGCTATTTGGTGAGGCATAACAAAAAAGTTTTTCTTAGAATCTCGCTACAGTGCAAACCAACGCAACAAATATACAAACAAGACTACCCACCTTAAAACTTATGAATTGAAATATCAGTGTCTATTTGGTGCGAAGAATTCTTCTGTTTTGAGTTACAAAAAAGCAGAAAATTTCTCTTCGCTATTCGTTTATGAACTCGCCTGAAATTCGCAAAAAAATCGTCCTTCCATCAAAATGATCATATTTCAAATCTGGTTTCCATATTGTGTCGAACGTCTTTTCTTCATAATTCCATTAAAGGTATACTGTGTAACAAAAGCAATAACTCTTCTATGAATGGATACCATTTTCCCTGAGAAGAAGATATCGAGAGTAGATTCGTTTGGAACATATATGTAGAAGATGACAACGTCCAGCGTCCCGAAAATTTAATTAAATAACCGAATTGCTAATCTTCACCGTCCTCACTGATTTCCAACAAAAGATTGCCTCGAGAAAAGATATTTCTTAGAAATTATATTGGATATCCGATTTCAATATAAATTAGGCATCCACGTGAACAAAGGTAGCCGCGAGAGGTTTGACTTCCTGCAGACCAAGAGTAAAAATGTTAAATTATGATGAAAGGACAATGGGCAAAAATGTGTAGGCGCTGGGCCCACCTCTCCAATAACAATAACGTATTTACCATTGGAAATATCTATTTATCTACAATATTTATGACTAGCACAACTTCGCCCAATTATAAGCCGTTTCGGAGTTTTGAGGTTCGGAATCTTCTTAAATTTGGCTAAATTCACGTAAAACCTACATTATGTGCAAATAGAGTTGTCAACTACAACGGGCGAACTCGTCACCTCAGGAAGTTTTAACGATTGTTCGTTCTATCTCCCGTGAAGTGAGCGCAGAAGTTGGACAAAACAGTCCACCGTCAAGCTCCGCCATATGCCCGTAAGAGGCCAACGCATTATCCGCGAGATAACCAGGTATGTTACCCAGCGGGCTTACACTCACGCCCTTACTTCCAATTGCGACCAGATTACTCCGGACTCTCGACTGGTTACGAATTCGAGGTCTCTTGCGCGGTCCTCTCCCTTACTAAGCGGTGAAACGGTGTAAACCGAATCTATCGCGGACCACGGCATCCTTTGCCCGGCTGTTCACCCAGGATCGGGTAGCCGATGGTCGTTTCAAGAGCAGTCGCCGTAAGTTCCGCAACCACCCCTCTATAGGAAACAGTACTGCTACCAGACTCCCCCGACTGTCAGTCAGAGTGCATAATCGATTGGCTTACCACACGGTGCGCAGACCGTTCAGGAGCGTCAGAAGGTTGACTCCTAGGGGAAACTAGCCCTAAGGCCAGAGTCCTGCCCAGGCTCGCACTTCATGCGTGGAGGCTGCCGGATGGGTGTTAACCCGTGAGTGTGACAAACCCTGAACAGAATGGGTCTTCGTGGCCAACTCAGCAAGGGCCCATTAGCTCTCTATATTATGTGCAGTGAAGATGCATAAAAGAGTTCAAGCAACATATCCCAGTATTTCCCCTCCAAATAATGCTGATAAAGTCGATAATTCGTACTGTTCGCGCACAAGCTCCGAGGAATCGGGGGCTCGGAAAGCGGGCGAATGACGCCGCCCCCGACCGTTGCTTCATACTCCGCACTCTCCTAGTACTTTATTACTGGGAGAGTACCAGTAAGGGATAGTAGGGGTATGAAACGACGGTCGGGGGCGGCGTCATCCGCCCGCTTTCCCAGCCTCCGATTCCTCGGAGCTTGCGCGCGGACTGTAGGTTCATATAGTTTGTACTCACACAGCGTATGTAGTTTATAGTTTCGAGTATTCTGCGATGGTTTTTGTTTAAATAGTTATTAAAAATACAATGCCTGGATGTGTTAGGTGCCCTAGGGGATATAGGTAATTAGCCATATTCAATGGGATATAACTCAGAAACGGATCATAATTGAGATCAGTCGTTGTGGTAAGAAATTTTCTACATAAAAAGATCTTTCTATTGGTATATGATTTACAGCTATTGGAAAGTGGGCCCAAAATGCCCATTCCCTTTTAAAACAAAAGATTACAATATATCTTTGTATTGTCTATTCAAACAAAGGTAATGATACGATAACAATGTAAACAAATCAGGCTAATCAAAATGCTTGTGTGCATTCGATACTGCGGCAAAAACAATATTTTATGTATTATCATTGGACTGCGGAAAATCGTTGAAATATAGCAAAATTCCCGTGACGTCACACAATGTCTCAATTTGATGGGTACGCAGTTTTATTAGGACTCAGTTTGTTCAGCCTATCTAACGCGTTATTAAGCCACAATTTGCATAGGCAAACGTAAGCCTTTGTGTAATTTTCGACAACTCTCAAACGTGCCTGTGTAATATCTGAGAGGCTTCATTCGAAAATCCTAGATAATTGATGGAGGGGGTCGTCCTTTTATAATAATGTAGAATACGAAATGTAACACGCCTCGCTTATGTCGGATATTATCGTGTGCTTAATTCAAGGACGCGTTAAGTCAAAAAAATCGTGTTTTGACTTAATGCTAGAGTTTAATACAAAAAAAAACATCCTCAACAATCTGCAAAAACTCAATAAGTCATCGGTGTCTTCATTCCTAAACTCAAGAACACATTATATCAAAAATGACGCTCTTTAATTCTAGAAGAAAGCCTTAAGGGACTTCGTGACTAGAATTTTAGTTGTGACCGCTCACATCTAACATTCTGTTCTACATAGATGCGATAAGTCGACTGACTTAGTGCGTTATATTACATATAATAATAAGACAAAAAAGAATAAAATAGAATAGATTAGAATAGAATAGAATAGAATAGAATAATTTTATTGTGCTATAAAAACATAACTTAATGAATATTACACTGGTTTTATAGAAAAAGACGATTTATGCACAAATGGCGGATTTATCGCTATAGCGATATCTTACAGTCAACCGTTCCATAAAGTAATTTCTAATTGTCACCGTACAATACACACAGAAGTAGTAAAGTTAAATTTAAAATAGACTTATACAAAATTAAATATATGTCAATAACTTATGCTAAGGTTGCCCATGGAAGGATAAAAGAGAGGACAGGGTGAGGTATTTGATTAGGGGCTGTGTAAAAATAAATGTTTTTCAACAACTTTTTGAAAGTATGCAACGAAGGTGCATTCCTGATAAGTGAGAGAGCTGATTCCATAAACGAGCAGAATGGACCGTAAAAGAGTGCGTGTGAACAGAAGAATGATGTATCGGAATGGCGAGTGTGTTATCCCGGCTTGATCAAAGTGAAAGACCGTGGCCTTCCAAAGGGAGGAAATTCTTCCTGAGATAGGAGGGTCGTGACAAAAAAACATGACTTCATTCTAGATAATTCCACTTATCCACATTATAGATATTCCAGTCGAGTTAAACGTTTAGGCGGGCATGCATTTATTACATAGCGGACTATTATACAATCGTCTTCTATTCAGATAGAAATAATTAATTCAACACCTTTTTTAGAACATTTCTAAAAAATATGTATAGTACTATTTTTAATAATTGAAATATATAATAATTCGGTAATAAGGAAATTCACTGGGAATCACCAAAGTATAGATATCATAGCGTCAGTATTTTTAGTGATTTAAATAATTGGTTGCACGAATCCCTCTGATATGCTACAACTATTGTTCTAACAGCTCTTTTATAAATAAGAAATATATATTTCATTTATGCAGCCTTTCCTCAGAACTGAGTGACTAACTTTAGGCCGGACTCAAACAGGGCGAAATATACCGCTCAGACCCTTTCTGTGACCACGACCTTCCTGGCAACAACTTGGGTTGTTAACTATAACGGGCGAACCCGTCACCGTAGAAAGTTTTAACCATAGTGAACGTTCTATCGCCCGTCAGGTGAGCGTAGATGACTTAGAGACAATACAAATCTACGGTCTAGCTAAGCCAACTTGCCCGTCAGAGGCCAACGCCTTACGGCGAGGCACCGGGAAATGTACCCAGCGGGCAGCCTCGTCACCTGACTACCAGTTTTGAAAGGATATCTCCGTCTGGAATCAACCATTAGGATACCACCAACCTCCCGACTGGCTACGGGTCCAAAGTTACTTGTGCGACCTCTACCTGCCGTATTCAGAACGGTGATTCAGTATGAATCTATCGGGGACCAATGGCATCTTTTGCCCGGCTCTGAATTCAGGATCAGGTTTCCAATTGTTCATTTTAAGAGTGGTTTACAACAGATCAACATCCATCCCCGCTGCTTAGGAGACAGTATATTCCCATAGTCTCCACACTCCTTCAGTAATTATTCAAAGTGCACAACAGATTGGCTGACGCCGCACGGTGCGCAAACCGTCCAATAGCGCCGGGAGGCGTTTCTCCATGGGAAAACCGATCTACCAGTCGCGAGGTCTGAGACGCGAGAATCCTACCCGGGGTAGTCCTCCACACGAGGAGGCTACTGAATAGAAGCTGAATCGTGAGTTGGACCGACTCAGAAACACAGTGGATCTTATGGCCCAACCTGCTCGAAACCTACCAAACCTACAAAAACGACGTTCCTAGCAGTTTTAGCAGTCGATACGCAATAACCATGTGGGGATATTCCTGCGCTACATTCACAAAGACAACACAGAGTTGCGGCGTGATAATTCATGCCGTTCAAGGTGTGCGCTGTTAGCGATGGTCAGGTCTCGATAAGGTCGAGATTAGAAAAGCAAATAAAGTGCAATCGGGTTTGTATTTCAGCTCGCAATATACTCGCCTTTAGGGTCGTAACTGATAAAGACAAGTGGGTCGTGCCGGTGGAAACGTGGACACGTCACGATGTCTATAAATTGTACAGTGTTGAGTAGACAATACAGCGACCTACATTGGTGAACGTGGTAAAATAGATAAAGAATGCACTTCTGCCATTGTTGTCAAATATATTTTTTAATCGACGATGACATTAAAGCGTTAATGTTTATATAGATATAAAAAGCAACTTCAAATAGAATCTGCCCGTTCGTATTTGCATAATTATAATTCATTGGCAGCTTTAGCGAAAACGCCCTAGTTATGACATTTCCGTCTCGTCTGGCGTCTAATTTTAAAAATCAACAGCGAATTTTCGCGAAAGAAGCTTTATGGTTGTGCATGACTCATCGACGTTTTTAAATTTGAGGGAAAAGGATACGACGTCACGATCCAATAACAAAGCGGCAGCGCACACACATGCCTTTTAAATATGAATAAATTTTATATGAATGTAATTAAAACGTACTGGTGGCGTCGCGACGCCCGCGACGTCTGCGACGATGCCTCAGAAACGCCAAGTTACGAAATAATGAAGC
Source organism: Micropterix aruncella (assembly GCA_944548615.1). Taxonomy (NCBI): domain Eukaryota; kingdom Metazoa; phylum Arthropoda; class Insecta; order Lepidoptera; family Micropterigidae; genus Micropterix; species Micropterix aruncella. The sequence goes on along the minus strand of OX155954.1, from coordinate 16,363,167 downwards.
CCCGTTATTTTCCATTAAATGCTCGGGGTGGCCTGTCGCGTCAACAGTCAAACAATAAATATCACTAAGAGCCGGAACAGGCGACGAGTCGACCTTTGAACTTGGTATAGAGGTAACAAACGATTCCATGCCAGTTGCCAGGGCCCAGGAAGGGACGCGTTACGGGAGAAAAGTAAACAAATTAGCCCCTAACCGGGGAAAGACACCGGAGCCTTGCACGACAAAAAATAAAGAGAGAAATTTGTCGTGTCCTCGTGCAAAAGTTCGCGCTATTGGTCGATAATGTGAAAGGTCAGACGTGCCACTTGTGACAATACGGACAGTGAGTCGTAATTTTCAGAAGGGACCGATGTGAATGGGTCATTGCTGTAGGTACGTACATACGTAGGCGAATATACTGTACTGTAGTAAATTGCACTCTACGCTTGGTAGAAATAAATACATACAGAAAATCTCACGAAATCAGATCAATCATTGGTCATTCAAAGAAAAACTAGACAATAAACACATCGATACATGATCCACTAGATGGTCCTTTCGCGCTCGAAAATGACCACTTCAAAACCACTACTGAAAGCCGGCCAGTAGTAATTTGGTCGCAGTCCACTGGCAGACAATCGACCGTTTCCGGTGTGAGAGCTGCCGCGAAGCATTATTGGCGTGCTATTCTCTCGCATACTGTTTAATTTACTGCTCTCTCTCCCATATGATTTGCGAGCAAAGGGTATGGAGCCAACTTATTTGTATCTGAGGGTATATCTAGCTAATATATCGATGAATAAACCTCAGACTTTTCAAAGAATTCGAACCCTGCAAACAATGGTGCTGCTCTAGAAATTCCGCGATTTAAAAAAAAAGACAACCCCCAAAAGAAAGTTTTGGTGGCTATCCGTAGCGAGAAAGAACGTCCCAATCCGCTCTGCAGCATGTATGACCACATGATAGCACCCCCGAATTCTGTTTAGCTAATTATTATACATGATTATTATAATTAAACGCATGAATCAGATTCAGTGTAATAATAAGGTCAAGAGTAAATATAGATGTTAATTAGAAGCATGTTCGCATATATAGATATTTTAATTAGATACAAGTTAACTAAGTGTAAATGAAATATTACGTACGGATGAGAAGCGAGCGAAGCGAAAATCGTATATAATAATGTCTTGTACACAGTCAAAATAGAGACAAATAGTTAGAATACAAATTTAAATAAACCTAGGTATTTTTTTAAGAATAATTAATTGTATACAAGCCATAATGGAAGTGACTATGCCACCCCTTTTGCAAAAAGGGATGGATATAAAGGCGTGGTCGTTTCCAAAATAGAGCGAAAAATGTTAGGCCCTTATATTGTTGGGTTCAGTGTATTCATTGTACAACTGGGAACCCAATTGTTGGGTTCGGTCAGACCCAGCTCATGCATACGGAAGTGAAAGAATCAAACAAAGACAACCTGCATCCGAAGTATTCCTTCCACGACAGAGCCTATTCGAGGACAGGCCTGCGAATCTACTGCGACCGTGAGTTCACCAGTGGAACATTTTTTAACGATAGAGAGGTTTTGAACAACAAGGATCCTCAAATACATACATATAGTACAAATACATACATATAGTATAAAACATACATCCGCCTGACCCAGCAGCGAATAAAGAAAATATGAAATGTGTATTGAATGCCATGCTGGAACGCTGACATATAAGCGTGCCAAAAAAAACTGTTTATTCGCCACGATTGCATTTTTAAAAAGTTAATTATAAACAGTACGGAATCATCCAAGTTACAGCAGGATCCGTTTTCAAGGAAATAGCGCTGATTAACATCGTTAAAGCCCTACCCCCAGAAGAGTAATATCCAGATGTGATAACATCCACTGGCCACCTAAGACACCAGATTTGTCGCTGCTGGACTTGTTTTAACTGCTGGATCGACAACAAAAAATACGAAAATGTTTGGGAAAATAACGTCCATAGCCGCATTGAAACATTGGTTCCCGTCTGATCACCGAAGTTAAGCAGCGTCGGGTGTGATCAGTAAATGAATGAGTGACCGCCCGCGTACACCCACGTGATGTTATAAAAAAAACCGGCCGGCTGTAAGGTAATTGTCGCTAGATATTACTGAATGGTGTAATACAATAGGTAGAGGTTGCGTAAGCGACTTCGGATCCGTAACCAGTCGGGAGGACGGAGGTATCCTGAAGGTTAATTCCAGACGGAGATATCCTGCCAAAACTAGTAAATAGGGGGTGAGGCTGCCCGCTGGTTACCTTCCACGGTGCCTCGCCGTAAGGCGTTGGACTCTAACGGGTTGCTGGTGAACTAGACAGTAGATTGTCTTGTCCCCAAGTCTTCTACGCTCATCCCACGGCTGAAAGAACGATCTATATCGTTATTCCAGCCTGGGGTGACGGGTTCACCCGTTGTAGAGGACACCGCCATCCTGTCGCTAGATATTAACGTAGCAGGTATAAAGGTTAAAGAAAAACAAAAACAAAATACCCACAGAGAAATAAAGGCGATAAATCCAGCAAATGCCACATGTAAGCGCATTAACATGGATATGCGCAGTCGCTTACAAATATGTTATTGCAACGAGGGTCGCCATCTCGGTTGTGTAATTTTATCCGATGAGAAGTAATGAGATCCGCGTAACTGTATTCCATAACAAAGTAGATAAGACTTATTTTTTATATTGTAGTCTTGGTTTTGTTAACTTTCAAATTTGAAACTTCCCCACTGGACTTTCCTTTATTTAGCGAAAGCAAGTGTTGAAAGAATGTCTAAATTATTGACACGAACGCCCTCACCGACAATAATGAACGCCGGAATTTTCGATATGTGAAAGGAAAAGCCATGAAAATTGCCGACGCTAAATAATTCAAGGATACCGCTTGTTAAGGTCGAATACATGGGTATTACAAATGGTGCGGTTGTCGAACTCTGAACTTCCCATGGCGATTATGTAGGTGTACGAGTAAAGGCGAATCGACCCAGCGTCCGATCGGCGAACTCGAAAGTGTTTATCGAAGGCGCGGCGGCGGGCTATTTTTACCCATTATAGAGGTAAACGTATCGGTTTAATTGCTCGGCATATAGATAGGTCGCTTAGCATACGATAACAATCGGAATCCGAGTCGCGGATAATTCCAGTATTTAAATCGGTCGACCGTCAAATAAATTGCAAGCGTATTATATCCTCGTAAGGTTTGAAGTCCTAAAAATAACGTTTTAGTGTTGACCTATCGTCCTTTAATCCTTTCGGAAGCCAGTCATTCCATGCATAATTTTCGAAGCCCTCGAAAGGTTGTTTGTAGAAGGTGTATGCAAGCATACTAATATATACCGGTGGCTTATTCAATGGCAGGCTTCAATGACAGGCTTTTACCGCAGTGGAAGGAGGAATGGAGCCGATAATTGCATAAATACGGGTATAATACGGATAATACAAAAAAAACGCCGACCGGCGGGCTTGGCCACCCAGGGATTAAAAAGCACAAACCTCGAATTGTGATTCAGACCGGGAAATATATTTTATCAACATGGCGGCTACAAACATGACGGCTACAACTAGAGTTGTCAATTACAACGGGCGAACCCGTCACCTCAGGAAGTTTTAACGATTAGTCGTTCTATCTCTTGACTTGGACAAAATAGTCCACCGTCAAGTTCCGCCACATGCCCGTAAGAGGCCAACGCCTTAACCGCGAGGTAGCCAGAAGTGTTACCCAGCAGGCTTTCACTCACGCCCTTACTTCCAATTGCGACCAGATTACTCCAGTCTCTCGACTGGTTACGAGTTCGAGGTCGCTTGCGCGGTCCTCTCCCTTACGAAGCGATGAAAAGGTGTATACCGAATCTATCGCGGACCACGACATCCTTTGCCCGGCTGTTGCCGTAGTCCGCGATAGATTCGGTATACACCGTTTCACCGCTTAGTAAGGGAGAGGACCGCGCAAGCGACCTCGACATGACGGCTACAGATTAAAGTAAGATCAGGCGACCTAACCACTATGCCACCGGGCCCGTGTCAGTCACTCTTGCTAAAGATTTAAAATGTCAGTTCTGAATTGAGTAGACTAATTTGTGCTTTTTATAGCACGAGAGGACTTTCGAGGTTAATCAAGAGCGATGCGAACACTTTTTTAAGAGATTATTTTAAAACTGCAACCCACGGCGTGCGGTTCGGTGATTATATCGCTTCTACTGCGTAAATAGGTTAGGGATAGTCCCGGATGGGGGGCTGAGGGGGAGGGTGGCTTTGATCCCAGATTTGGGCTCGTTTTAGCGCCGCTGCGTCCATTATAAATAGAGCGGCGGCGCAAGGGGCGGAGGGGTCAGCGGCGCCCAGTGGCAAGTTCAAGGCCCCGCCGACGCATCGCTTCCTCGCCGCACCGCACCGGTGCGCGACGGCGGCACTGTGGCCCGCGCGCGGCGACGCGCGCTGTCCGACCGCCTTGACCTTCCGAATATTATCGCCGCGGGGTTATCGCTTCCGCACTGACCTCGCACCCGCGCATTTCGGCCCTCGTCGGTGCGGCTGCAGCCACACTACATGCAGAAAAAAGTAATATACTACTTTATTCATACATTCATACAACATAATATAGTACTACTCTATCCATACATAACGGAAATTATTCAGATACAAAACATTGGCGTAATCTTTCAAATTTATCACCTTTAACCCCAGATCACTAAACATCGGTCTCACAAACTAAATGCCCCTGACACATTCTCTAAGTATGTTTCCCGTCCTTCGTCGCCTCAGTACCTAGTACCGAATTGAGCTAACTAGTGACCAGCGCGCATGAATTGCATCCGCACGCTTTTCACTTCTAGAGATTTGCCGAAATATTAGATAATGTTCAGTGATTACGTATCAAAAGTAGGTAAGTAATGAATAATTTTGTTTATTAATTTAGTTTTTGTGCAATAAAGTAATTATCAATTAATTTTAAGTAATTCCACAGCTTTTGTAATATTATAATAAGTGGATTTGGTATGCTTATCAGTTTTTTCAGCACACTTCATGTCGACTAACCTAATCAACAGCTGTAACCAAACTGGTTGGCAGATTGCGCCAAAATTATACCAGCCAATTAAAAACATTGCTACCAACTTAAATCAATTTTGTTTGCTAAGCTCGTATATGGACTTTTCAATTAAAAAATCCTGGTATTTATGTATTATATAGGTCTGTCTAGCGAAATCATACTGCTATGGTAATAAAGACAGCATCTTAACGCCGAAAGCCAGGTGTTTTTATATAAATAGCCTGGCACCTTCGGGGAGCCAACAGCTGATGGCAGAAGAGCTCCTGTGGTATGGTGATGGCCCCTAATGGATTAAATCCCACTAAAACCCATCTTGGAAAGTTGGAGATGGCTTCTCAATAAATACCGACTGGAAGTTTCCTATAGACACACCATATAGCTGCGAATTCAAAATGACCAAGCACGGCCTTCTACGCCAGGGTGGTGAGAACCGCAGTCATGGCTGCCTACGTACAGTATCCAGCAAAGCACTCCAGAAGAAGGAGATGACGTATACGGTGAGACAGTGAACGGGCGATTACAAAATAATCTTTTTAAAGCAACAAGTATTTTTTTCTTTTGGCTTTTTAAGAGTTGTTTTAAATCGTCAATTTCTCTGGTCCACCCTTTTTAACTCAACCCTTTGAAAAAGACATTATCAACGAACATTGTTCAAACGCGAGAAACACAATCCGATATGTTTTTAAAATCTTTTCTTTTACAGAAGAGTTTCTATATTTAAAAGCCCATTCACATCAATCTCGCCCCCGCAGGGTTGCCCCGCGTTCCGGAAGCGTACCACCCACGCACGTTACGTAATACAGAAACCGGGAATCAGCACAAAGCCTACCTAAATAACAACGATTGGCATTCCTGAAACTTTTCCCTATTGATCTCCTTCCTAAACAAAGGCAGTGCTTAACTTATTAAAGGATACGTGGTATTGTTCAAATAATCGGATTAACCGCCCTTCCTATACGAACGTACGTGATACGTCCGCTATATTATCGTCCGAACGCAATAAGCCGTATCACTTGAAAATCGAACTACGAATTCACTGCATTTGTTTTCCTTTTGTATCTATATTCTCACGCAAAAAATACAACAAGCGCTTCTGAATTACAACAAGCGCTCCGTAATTATTGAATAAGCTAGCACTCTTAGTTTCCTAGAAATTCATACGTTTATTCTGGTGACCCGTATTCATTGCTCTTGACTGTGTATGTACTTGTTGTATGGCTATCCTTACAAGGCTAGCCATGGGAATGAAACTCACGACGGCATGTTTCCAAACATCTAAAATTTGTTTTTAGGGAGTGTTAGTGCACGCATACTAATATATAATTGAAGTTTATTCAACGAAGGCGACTTTTACAACATATAATTGCATAATTGCATTCATACGGAGATCGGCCGCCCGCGACCGCGAATTGTCGCAGTAGAAAACCACCGATCGGTGGTATTAGCATCCAAGCCAACAACATTTTCAGAATGGTCAAGATATCACTTCAAAGAATTTCCGCGATGTTCAAGAAAGAAAGTATGGATTGTAAAAACTCACATCGAATGAAATGGACTTTTATTGTAAAGAGCAATTGCTCTTTACAATATAAGTCCATTATATGCCATAATTCATTTAAAATTGTGTTCATTAAGCCAGACAAAATAATTTCCCGTAATGACGGTCAAAGAAAATACGATGAAATGTTTTTCGTGCGCTGAGCCGCCTACGTGCTACGTTTACGTGGCGGAGGGCGGGAGGGGAGGGGCGAGCGGCCGGGGGCAAATGGGGGGCACCGTGCGGCCTTGACTCGTGTGCACCGCGAAAGCGAGACGCACCCATACCGGCCTCCGACAATCGGAGGGAGACGGCCGCGGTCTCGAGCCGCGAACCTGACTCGATCGGCCCCGCGGACAACGTTTTCACTTTTACGCCGCTGGCCACGTGAACTTCAATCTACAGAATCGACGAGCGCTGAATGACGTTGGATTAAGGATGTAAATCGAGTCTAATACGAATATACGATTATACGAATCGTACACAAATATGGATTGGTAGATAGTGCAGTCCTATTTTGTAAAACTCGGAAATAAGCGAAAACTTTCAAAAATACTTTTAATTGTCTCACTTTTTTACCCATTTAAAAGAATTGTCGCCAAAAGTAACACTTAATCTGAAATTAATAAGACGAAGAACGTTTAAATGACTTAAAAAACTTTCAGAGACTACATGTTTTTCATTAAAATTCAGCAAAATTTCATTATTTTAAAGTTTTTCCTATTTTTCTCCTGATTTTTATGATGAATTTTACTGAAAATCTTATTAATACTGTAAGATTTTGAACTCTTTTAGAGGATTGATTAATTTACTGACTTAGAAATGGTGGTCTAAGATAGAGATATAAAAATCATTACTATAATTTGGTTTGATTTATCGATATTTCTTCACGTATTTCAGCATTATTCCACGGCCGGGAGCTGCTACGCGCTACGCCGCTCTGCTACGCACGCTACGCCCCAGTTTCAGTATGGCTCGCAGACAAGACAGGCAGTTATAAACATCTTAAGAACCCCCCTGATTCTCTTACTCCTCAATCAAAGGAACAAGAATGTAAATATCATCGAATGAAAATTTCAATGACTTTAGATAAAAAGTTGTTCAAAATGCAATAACCTCAGTCGATTTCATTCGGGAGATGTTTAGCTCCTTGTTTTACAGTAAGTAAGTGTTTTAGGGTAAGTAGTTTTACAGTACAGTAAGCAATTTAGGTATCCTTAAAGACAATACAAGACAAGAAATATAAAATTTTCATCAATAAATCTTATACGAATAGTTAGATAAAGCTCCAACCTTTCATATAATTATAGTTTTATGTAATACCTTTTTGTATATTTTGATGCGGAAAAAAATCGATAAAATAGAGCCAAAATTGCTATATTATTTTAAACAACGATTCTTAAACTATCAAATCCCTGTGTATCAATATATTTGTACTCGTAAGTAACTTGACGGACCTTCTAAAAGAGTTGAACGTCTTTCATATTTAGTGTTTCAATAAAAACATAAAAACAGATTTAAAAAAACAATGAGATTCGACTGTATGTTAACGAAAAACTTGTACACTGTGAGAGGGTTTTAATACAATTAAGATTAAATGGGTTACGCTTAGCGAGCCCTGTTTTAAATGGGTGAGAATGTAAGACAAATAAAAGCATATTTTTAAATTTTCACCGTCTTTCAGCGCGCAATTCTCGTGGATTTAGGAGTTTTGCAAAAATGCGACTTTAATCAACGTGCACTTTATACCTTTATCTACCTATACGTATATAAATTAAACTTAAAACAATTTGTAATATTGATGCAAATGTCAAAATATATTTATCAAAATATATATTGATTGATCTTTGTAATCTTGTTTGTAGTCTACGAAATCATTACTTTTTTCTTCAGCCGAAGCGTTCTTCACAGCGTGAGTTCACTTCAAGGTCCATCCCTCGAGACACATGACACCTCAAAACACCGTAATTAAGTCTGTCGTTTCCTCGCGCAATATCTCCTTAACGGCGCCATTATTGCTTTACTGCCTAAGCAGGATATTTAGTTTTTATAGTGTCTTATGTGAGGTCCTTCTCCGGTTAATCCCGCTTCAACGCCGAAGACCGACGACCGAGCCATAGGGTACGGTCACGTGCAAAGCTTCTTGCAAGCGCAAGCGAGCAAGCGTTGACCATTGTTTCTAATGAATACGCACGAAACATTTTTTCCTGCTTCTAATCAAACGTCAAATTTTCGTGAAAATGGAAAATATCGAATTGGTAATTGGTCCGATTTTCGCCAGTCGGTTAACTGCTGGACTGCTTATACCACTGAACGGTGATTTTCCGTTGCGACAACTCGCGGGCAGCCGATCTCCGTATTTATGCAATTATGTAATTATATGCGAAAAAAGTCACCTTCATTGAATAAGCCACCATTATACATTAGTATGCGTGCACTAACACCCCCCACAAAAAAATCTAGGGTTGAAAACATGCCGTCGTAAGTTTCATTCCCATGATTAGCTTTCTAAGGGTTAATTCAGATAAAAGTGATTAAGTTTCTCCAAAGTTTTATTTTTGTGCATTTTTGTTGTTGTTTGGTTTTCCCCTAGCATTCGCTGCACACACTCAATAAGGCGCACTAAATATCAGTGTTTTAACTGAGTGCTTTCTCCATCAATATTATCTTTTTGTACCTGCCAACCACCTAGTGTATTTTTACTGCCCTGTATCATGCATTATTCATGAATTAAATTATTATTCCAGAACTTTACACCTGTCGAAACCTCTCAACAGTTCCTATATACCTTATACGTAATTAAATAACATTAAATAAAAATAGAAATATTTTATCAAAATCATGGAACAAATTTCTAAGTCAATGGATTTTGATTTGAGTTTATTGGCCCATTCAAAACAGTATAAAGAACTCTTTTTGAAGTGAATCATACGAAAAAAATGCTGCCTATGACAGGAAGCTCCGCCCATTACGTAATCGAACGCTGCCAGGTACGATTTTTATTTGTCACAGTCGGCAACGTTAACATAGCCTGTGAGGGAGGAGCGCGGCGGCATAGGAACGTGGAGTTTATTATCATTTTTAGAAGTTGCCAGCTGTACAATTCTGGTCGGTGGAGTGAATAATTTCATACGCTTTAAAAGCTGAGGTTGTCAACTGGCAATGTTAGTAATCCGGGCGTAGCTCGTAAAACAGAATATATTGATCTCTTTCAAGCGCACACGCGCTAAGTTATGTTAGAAGGAGAACGACATTGCTAATAAATGGATAATTTAAAATGACGCAAAAAAGCGGTCATATATATATAAAGCCGCGTCATGTTTGCAGACGCTTATTCGCTTGCGCTAAAAACCAGCGTTGTACGTGTCCTTAGCCATTGTTGAGCTGCGTCTGGGCGTTCACTGTATAGCAATGTGGCGCACACACCCAAGTAGGGCATTGCCAGAACTGGCCCTTGCGAATTGCAAATCGGCATACCACAGACGCGGGAGTGATACAGCCGCGGGCGAACTCGTATGTTTGTACATTGTACCTACAATATCAGTCCCTCGGACTTACTTATTACGTGGAGCAAGCAATAAGGGCTTACAGAGGCCCGAGTTATGGTGATCTCCGCGGGCTTCTACCTTTTGATAGTCCATTGAATTCCGGTTATGTCACACGACGCATTTCATAAAAAAAATATTTAATATAAAGTTTAGGACGACTGTATTATGTAATTATCTGGAAAAGGTATCTTTTAGACTTTAAAATGTCTGTAAAGCTGGATACCGCAGTTGAAAATATAAATTATTATAGTAATATGGGGAAAATATAATAATTAAATTATAACTTCAAAATAGCGCAAATTTGCGTTTTATTTATACTTCTCGCTAAAAGTATACATTATATCAAACAACTTTTCTATATATGAACAGGCTCGGATACTATCGTACATGCACTAAGACTTTAAGATTTCATAAAAATATAATAATATCCTAATATGGAACTGGCTCATTCCAAAAATTCATTATAAATTAAATGGTTTTGATACGGTATTAAAACTAAGGTATTTATCGCGCAGTATGTAGATAACGGGCGAAAAAGAAATTATTTGAACAACTGGTAATGAGAAATATTTGCAAAAAAATACACTTTCGACTCGCGCACACTTTTTAACATAAACAAAACGCACAAACTAAAACTGTTTTTAAAAGTCATGTTTGTTATCTACCGATATCTGAAAATAAAATATTGCTAAAATTATTTCGTTTTTTGAATTTCCGCCAACTTTTGCTATTCTAAGGTAGCGCCAATTGAACAGGTAGGTTATATGCATGTTGTTTATATGGCCATTTAAAGGTCTGTAAATAGCAAAACACACGGATAAAAAACACAGGGAGAACCTGTGTGTCCGGCGAGTCCTGGATTATTAAAAAATGATTCGTCGAGGCATTGAATAAAAGTCTTTTTCAATGGTGTCTTTCTTTGAAGGTGTCGTCTTTTTTTGAAGGTGAATATGGAGGATGTGTCAGCCATTCGAAACATTTTAGAATTTCAGCCATGTTTGAACACAAAAATTATCGAATTTCAGCCATGTTTGAATACGTGCATTGCCTTGATTAAAAAAACACTATTTTTGAGCGCATGTCATGTGTTGTAATCTTTTTTAACTTCTTCTCGAATATGAGGAGCATTAACTAGGCGGAGAAGGTACCCGTAGGATTTTTCCTGATCGACCCCCACCAAAAACGCGTTAGTACAGCTTATCCTCTATAAGTGAACAGCTAAATCCTAAAACAATACATGTTTAAAGATACATTATTTCCAAGAGCGAAACGACTGAAAACAACTAAACTAATGCAACTGTGTATACAACTAACGAATTTTTCTTTGCCGATTGACTATTTGGTGGACATGATCCGTTTTAACATAGAATACGCGCCCTAATACATATAACGAAAATGACAAAAAACTCCATTCATAGCAATTTGTTCGTTATGAACTGGCATATTTTCTAGTGTGGAATAAAATAAAATTCAGCATGCAGAGAAATTCAAAGCAGCATGCAAAATTCAATTGCAGAGTTGTGGGCCGTATGGTTCGACCGCGCGGCCGTGACTTCTTCCGCCGGGTGCAATGAATCAAACGATTGTAAACGAAACGGTCAAGATCAAAAATAACGTCGTCGACGACGCGCTCGCTCGCCCAGCCAATAGACGGCGCGTTCGCACGGCGCTAAATTGTTGTACGAGAGTCAATTACGAAGAAAAAGTATAGATTGGCTCGTCCAGACAAGCAGTGTCAACGTCATCACACTGAGTGTCAAACAAGCTCAATGTACGAGCTATATACACGATTCTAGTTGAAGAGATAGCTTCCATTTCCTATTCCATTTTCTTGATATTTTTTTAATGTTTCTAAGTATACCTACTTACTTTTCGTAACAAGCGCTTCAATTCTAGAGAAATATTGTCCGTCAACAGAGAGATCTCGATTGATTTTCGAGAAGGTATTTTTAGCCACATAGTTTTGATTTCATGCAAGTAGGGGAGAAGAGGTGCAATTGTTCCTCTGGGAGACTGGTTCACCTCCTCAAATCTCTGACATGAAGATATTAAAAAATATCGTGTTATCAACAGTGTGAAAGGGCCATTAAACTACCACGTTATTATTGAGAACTTTTTCAGTCAGTGTCGGGTCTGATTTTGTCATCTTTTTATGTATGTAGGTAGGTATAAATTTTTAATAATTTTTATGTGATGACATATTCGATAAAGGTTTTAAGTATATTTAATACCATATTTCTTACATACATTTTTTCACACTAAAGTTATAATAGTTTTGGATATAGAGGGGATACTTATTTCCTTGAGTTGGGAGGTTTGTTAGGGGGAAAAAGTCTCCCACAAACATGCCATTATGTATTACTCTCTTACTGTATTGTTTTACTGATTACACACATACTTGTATGACGCGCTTAGGCAATGGGAAGCTTTAAGTGACAAAAAAATACTACTCGATAGCAACAAAAAGAATACTTTCTAAAGAAGCCAAAATAAAGAGCGAAGAAAATTCTCTACTGCTTATTTTTTTCTATATGGTTTCTTCTTTATTCTTACAATTAATTCCGGAAATGACAATGTATTTTTTTTGTGTTGTGCAACCTTTCCAAAATACGGTTGTCTTTCTTTTTTCAGTGTTTCAGCTTTTGCTGATTTTTAATAGTTGACCCTTCTGTTTCTTATTTACAACACAAGGAATCATTTTTTTGATATCTCGAATTGATCGAATGTGGTGGAAGCTGCGCTTGCAGGGTCTTCGCGAGGAATCGCGGTCTTCGATGATCGAGACCCATTCCGTAAGTAAGTTGAATAATCTATTCGAGCATTCCTCGTCTTCATTATCATCCGTTTTATAGTTAGTGTCCACAGAAACGAGTGTATTAGTTGATCCTATCTTCTTTTTGTATAACGAATGTCAGTTGGATCTCTGTTTGAAGGCTACGTCCACTTGAGCGCGCTCGGCTGGCACTTGAGGGCGGCCGACCTTATCGGAGCCGGTCCGCTCTGCTCTATACTCTCAGGCGCAGCACATAAAACAAGTCGGTCAAGATGCTGAGAGAGGAACACACTTTTTATGCGAGACGGCTCGGCAAACTCGTTCCTTTCGCTGCTTCTGCCGTATATGTGAGTGCATTCGATAAGGGCATACGGGCATGTCTACTTGCCACAAAGCGAGATGCCGAAGACGGCCATCTCGGAAAATTATCACAACCAAAAACTATTTCAAAATGAAACCGACTTCCCACGTTCTTCTGTTTAGTGTGCTTGAAAACTATTGTATTTGCAACAGTGTTCAACTACGTAAAAGGGGTAATTTTTGGGGCCCAGTCGGTTTCTGCCATTTTTCATTAGAACACAGAAATACGCATTCTAAAATTCAGAAAAAAAAACAAACTGATGAAGAGTGTCTTTATGATCAATAATAGTCGTTATATCGATTAATAGTGGTAGTAGTATTCACAGTTAAAAAAAGCCAAAAATGTCAATTTCAGTGAGTGTTGAGTCTCAATTATTGAACCATAAGTACCTTTATATAAAAAGTATATGTACATGTAATGAAGATATGAATAATGTTGCACTAATGTAAAATGACGTAATTCACGGACTGTACTTTTAGGAGTTAATAAACTATGACTATGACTAGTATAAAGAGAGTTCAAAATTTGGCCAAAGTAATTAATTATTATTAATCTTTTAATTAAATTAATTATTAATCTAAAAACTAAGTCATATACATGTAAATGCGACTTTTAGTCTGTCAGTCTACGAATAATATCTAAAACATACCCATCCTACAATGCATAATAAGACGGCCACATTTTCCCGTTGTTTTAGAATGCATATTCTCTGAATAAACGAAGTTAAAATCTCATTAGGCCCAAGACAATGCACCCTTGAAGCGTTGATTTTAAAAAGTTACATGAAAACTCATAATTTATCCAAAATATAGAATATAGGTACGCGGTAAAATGCGAATCGATGTCGCGTATTATTATGTAAATTATTGTTACCTTACCTGTCTGAATAGTTATTCTAAAATGGTCGAACATGCCGTGCACGCCTTCAAACAAAACAATACAATCGATACATTCGTCACCAGGCAATAAAACAGATATAAAAGAAAAATAACGAGCAAAAAAATACGATGAAAAAAATCAACCTTTAAAACGATAAAAATATTTATTGTGACTACTGGCTAACATCATCGTGTTTTCAAGACACTTACTTGATCAAAAAATGAAGTTTATCTAAAATGTTAATTAGACACTTGAAACTTGGTGAAAGAGCGACAACAGATGTGAAGCTAATTTCGAGTAAATCGTGAATGAAAGTCCGCGTTTACCTTTCAAAATGCGATCTCATTACTATAGTATAAGGGATTAATGGTTTTGGTCGTTCTAGTCATCGGAATCTATTTTCGATTATCGAATAACGCGATTCTGTTGTTTTCGTCAACTTCCATAATTATTATTATCGCAGTGAAGTCTCTCGCTCTCTCTCTCTCTCTCTCTCTCTCTCTCTCTCTCTCTCTCTCTCTCTCTCTCTTTCTTGTCTGGTCGTGCAAATCGCTTGACGTCTTCGCTGCTTGTTTTTTAATATAGTATGTAATTGCCATTCTAAATGCGATCTAGCGGCCTTGGACATTTGGGAGACTCTCGTTTCATGTATTTATGAGAGACTTTGACTACGATTTTAAATTTTATAATGTTCTTGGAAGCTTTACTAAAAATAGTATGGCAAAACGTACAAATCGTTGTAAAAAAAATAACTGATAAACCCTTAGAAAGCTAGCCATCATTATAAAGGCATGTTTTTAACCCTCGAAAATCTCTTTGTAGGGGGTGTTAGTGCACGCATACTAATGTATACTGGTGGCATACTAATGTATAAAGAAGGCGTCTGTTTTCGTGTATTATTACAAAATTGCATATATACAGAGATCGGCCCGCCCGCGAGTTGTCGCAACAGAAAACCCACCGATCGGTGGTACTAGCATTCCAGCGGTTAAAAAGGACTCATAAAGTATCCCAACGCCGAGTGCAAAGGCGCGACTCGAAACAAGATACGTGAGTTACAAATAAGTTTTACTGTTTATATATATAAAAAAGTTTAAAAAAGAATTTACCGTGTGAATTTTGTAGCACCCGATGTTTTGGCGATCTTTCAACCACCAGGATACTCTGAATGACGGCGGTTGCAATATCGCTGAAACTTTGGGTGCTACAAACTTCAAGCGATAAATTTGTTTTTAAACCTAATTAAAATGTCCAAAAATGCGATGGTCATCGATTTCATATCAAGATTTGTGAGTGTTGTGTATTTCAAAAATAGATTTCTAACCCACCCCCTCCCTCATTATCATCTACAAAGTAAAAGCAGCCGTTTGCCACCTACTCGCAGATCAACAAAGGGTGACGATTGACAGCACTTCAGTCCTACCTTGGACAACGGCGGTTTCAATATTGCGGAAAAGTCGGGTGCTACAAACTTCACGCGGTAAATTCCTTTATAATCTTGTAGGTATATATTTTCAAACAACCGCCATAATCTTCGCTTTCATTTGGTAATTTCATCTTTGTCCCTCTGGCAATATATATGATTCTATAATAAATACCTAAATATAATGGATCCGAAAGTAATTTCATTTGACGCCTACACACACAAGACGCGACGCCGCGCCGCAGCCATATCATTATCGTCAAGCTGGCTCTAGCAGACAAAATAACTTTTTATCTCACTTTGGCTTCTTTCTTAGTAATTTTACTTTCTTTAATAACGATAAATAACATGTATTACTATCGATACAATAACGTCAGTACTATTATTTCGTTCTGGCTATTATTAGATACTATCATAAGTGATTTAAAAAATGGAGGATTGAGTTGCTATTTACCTAGTCACGAAGCGTTAGATTGGTAGTCAACTTTGAATAAGCGCCATTATATTGAACTGAAAAAAATGCAATGTGCGAACAGCGAGCTCAATTCAAGGTTGGAATCGATAAATACAAATCGAAATCGATTATTTGCCCAAAGCGCGAAGGAAGCAACGAAATGTATATTCAAGGTTCTCGCAATCTCGACAATTTGGTCGCTGAAGGGGGCGCAAATGGGTGGTAGGCAAAAGAATAAATTAATGCAAATGGGCTCGATATTGAACAACAAGGGCCTATAAGAACCCACGCAAATTATCCACTCCAGAAATCACATGAAACGTATTTAGATTTTCTCAGAAACCTGTATGAGGGGATTCATAATGTGATTCCTTGAAGACGAAAATCGCGTGAATCGTGGAGATGAGGAAATATTGAAACATCCGAGACGCCATAGAAATGAAACGGGTAAGAAATTAACAACATATACTTAATCTGCTGCTGGAGAGACAAAGTATTAATAAAGCAGCTAACAAACATTGCCCGAATACATCGAATCTTTGCTTCTTGCTTCAGCATGTAAGATAACTAACCACACTGAAAAAAATATAACAATGTAAAACACGGAAATACACATGTTTCAACAAGGATTACGTATATAACTCGAACTGTGGTCCATACGTACGAATTAACGGTGTTGGCGTGACGGTAGTTACCGTGTCGTAATGTTAAAGTAATATTATTTCATTACGTCGCATCCTTGGGATCTCGCTTCTAACACGACAGCATGTCATAGTATACGTACGGTTATAGCCGGACACATGAATCATGTTGAGACTACAGTATACTGTTATTTCCGTATTAACCGTAAGGAAAATGTTGATACATATAATCGAGTAATGGAGTTTTAACAAAATTCTTTGTAATTCAGGAAAGTTACGATTGAAACATCGTTATTCTGTATAAAACCGTAAAAACAAAATAATAATGTACGAATCAATCCAATATTTTTCTCATAGTCAATCCAAAATCGATTTTTGTTGTACCTACTTAGAGTTTAACGCGTGAAAATTAAAAGCATTCGCGTCAGCATATTATAAGAATAAGTTACTAACTGTGGATCTGATTATGGATCGGATAATATGATTTCATAATATTTGGAAGTTTGTTTAAAGGTTCCACCCTAGGTATGCGGAGAGTTCGCGACTGTACGACAAGTATTTCGATGTAACTCTGTCAAACGAAACAATAAAATTTGAATATCCGACGGAATCTGACACTCGAATCTATAGTCGAGTATTGATCATTACTTGAGTCTTTACTCAACCAAGTATTACTCAGGTGCCAAGTAGTACTTAAGTTCTATAGTCGAATAGGTATCGTTCATCGACTCAGCTAAGTAATACTCGAGTAGAGGGGAAAACAAAATACTTACCTATATGTAAGAATCGCGTAAGACGCATATATCCTGATTTTTCGCGTAACGCCCTCGTATCGGCTTCTTCGGCTTTATTTGTACTTCGATATGGAGAAAACAAATCGTGCCCTCGAGAGCGTGATGCCGCACCACCGACCACGAATATTTTCTCAATTTTCTCCAGCCGTTGTAAATAAGATATACACATGCACCAACGCATATAAACGAAAAGTTTTGACGCCTCCAAGCCAAGTAGCTCTCAAGTATCGCCAGACGGATACTCAGTTCTGAGTAATACTCGAGTATAACTCGCCTTCTCAATACTCGACTATAAAATGAAAACTGGTAGGTACTCAAGTATTATTCAAGTACTGCTCGGTACTCGAGTAATGATCAATACTCAACTATAGATTCGGGTGTATCCGGAATATTCTTGGTAACCAAGGGCTAAATCGCAAAAAGTTGTGGATAGCTTTTCAACTCGATTTTTCATGTAGGTAGAGTAAAAAACATAATATCCAAATCATTTCTTTTTAAACACATTTTTTAATGTTTAGTTTTACATACAGTTAGTTCCACATTGAAAGGTTTGCTTTGTTAGTTTTTTCTTAGAATAGTCAATTTACAACTTTCTGTCATGATATATGAAAACGACAGCACTAATTTAAGCCGCAGAAACCCACCATCAATCATACCGTACATAGCCGTATCAATGATATCGACACATGCGCTAGATTTGCTCACATTTTCACCGTGTAATTGCTGTCGAATCATGGCAGCAATTTGCAAAAGTGAAAGCATTCGCGCGATGTCGACCGGCGAGTGTACAATAAACGAACACAGCACATAATACACACGAATCAAATGAAAGGAAATGAAAAATGAACAAAACGAACACAGGAAATAAATTCAATTCGTTAGTAAGCATGAGAGCGCGAATCGGAGAAGAGATTTACCAGCCGAATTTAATCGACATTCAAATCGCGTTGCGAAATAAAAACTTTCACCGTGGTCTTGGCATGGCATTGCAGACACAACATCATTATTAAGTCTGGGGTTTCCTTGTGGTACAATTTCTGATCAGTCAATATACCTATCCTGCTCATTGCCATTAGAGCAGGATTTGCTCTAATGGCAATGAGCATGGACCTCTGAGGGGTCCGTTGCTGGGCGTCTAGTGAGGCCAAACTGCAAGAAGTTTATTAAAAGAAGTAGTAGTAGTAGTAAACGGAGTGGGGGGCTTGTTTCAAGCGCTTGATGTCACCTAAATCTATAAGATCTTTTGTAACTACCCACTTTGTGGTTGGGTCAGTGGTCTGCTAGTAGCACGGTATACTGATTACCAGTCCATGCAGATCACCGACCTTCCAAGTTGAGCAGATCGCTGGGTTCGAGAAATGCTCGTCCCAGTAAACTGTGTCTTTTTGCGGCGAAGCCTGGGCAGCGACCAACGATGTGTAAAAAGAAGTACTAAAAGAAGTGTCGAAACATCTAGAAGCACTACAGCTCGTTTGAAGGATACTTTTGCCCAGAAAACTTTAATCAGGAGTCATGGGTGCGAAGTTCGTTTATCACTGATAATAATGATATCAATGACGATGAACATATTAGATGATTTAATTGACGTGAGATCCAAAAAAATATTTTGCGATTTTTGGCGTAGTTTAGAACAAGCTCTGTATTAATTCCGTTTTCCACTACGTACCTCTGTGGCAGGGTTCTCAGTATTAGTGTCAAAAAAAACTAAAAATCGTAACCGATTCTATGTTTATTTTATTTATTTATTTGTATCAAACATAATTATAAAACGCATAAAAATGGTCATAACAAGTAATGGTGCGAAGAAACAACGGCCCACATTCACATGACCATGCTCAGCGTATACCCAACTAGGCCAAATATAGCCTGTATCTGGGCATACGACTTACTTTCTGACTTAGGTGGAGAAGCCTAACTGACGTAGGTACTCATATAGATACATATACACATACACACATACATATACATACATACACAAATATATAAATATAACGATCTAAATATATTATAGTATTATTCTTTTGCATTATATTACAATATAGTACATTTTGTTTAATATCTTATATCATATTATATAGTATAATAGTAAAGTTATGCAGAAATATATATATATATTTTTAAGATATGACTTGCAGCAGTTCTTTCTCTGTCCTTGAACGACCTATGTCGTCAAGCCATTTTTTAATATTTTTTTTGAATAAAATGGTATTTTCTATTTCCTTTATTTTGTCATCAAGGCGGTTGAATATTTTAGGTGCTATATAGTTGAATTGTCTTTGGGCAAATGAAGAATTAACTCGGGGAACGGCATAATTCAGACCTGCAGATGCTCTTGTAGTTCGGTGTTGCTGGCTTCGTAGTCGTTTATCTGAGGTTCGATGGAAGAACATGAGTGACTGTTTCACAAACAGCTGGCGTATGTCTAACACATTACTTTCTTTGAATAGCATGTTGGAGTCATATCGTGGGGGCCTTCTATTGATTACCCTCAACAAAAGCTTTTGGGCTTTCACTAGAGGATCCAAGACAGATTTTACACATGCTCCCCAAGCTATTATTCCGTGTACCCATAAACCCTGACACAGGGCCATATAAACCATATTTAGGGAGTTCTTAGAAAGGACGTTGCGTAATTCTCTAAACACGAAAACTAGTTTCCGAGACTTCGAAGAGAGTTGTAATAATTGGTTATCCCAGCTCAATTTAGAGTCTATTAGGACACCCAGATACTTGACTTCGGTTTTTTCTTGGATATGGTAACAAGTGAATGTGAATGATGATATGCGCCTTGCGTTGTTTAAGACAATTAGTCAATTTAAGGTAAGCACGATAGGCATCGAACAGAAGCAGCAACCGTTTCACTAATAGCCGATACACGCTTATCTTTACTTTTTCTGTGGTGATAAAAAAAAACTTTTTTTTCTCAATATACCTTTCCCACAAATAACTTTGGAAGGGGTCCGTCAGATTATCGAAAATTTGCAAGGGGTCCGTGACTATAAAAAAGGTTAAGAAACCCTGCATTAGAGTATTGTCACGCGTCAGACTATAAATCAGTATGCAGGAGAGCCTCATTCATTGCGCTGTGCCATAATTGCAATATATATATTCCTCCATTCATCTACTAAACCTATGTATACTTCGTATTGAGGCACAAGGCAAACGGCTCATGCGTCGCTTACGTCTAAGCACCCAACACGGCAGCTTAAATGAGTCCGTGGATTATTCAAATGATCAGTTCAGGCATATCCCTCTACTACTGTAGATACAAGCCGTGAAGAAAAAAGATGTCGCTGCGTCGCGGTGGTGCCGACTCGTGGATACAAGTTGCCATGTTTGTTTATAGTTATCGTAGAAAACTGCAACTCAAACCCAACTTCGAAGTTAAATGCGAGAAGGTATTGTAAAGATCTTAAGTCACACATATATAGAAATCGACTGCGCGGCATATGCCATGATAACAATATATTTAAGATAGTAGTTTTTAGTTAACACTTAACACTGTATAGATTGAAGCTTTTTCAATAGGGCACAGACAGTCTGTGCAATAAAACAATCCGTGTGTGATGTATTAACGAAATTCTTTTTTTATTTGAAAGGCCCATGAACCTCCTATAATAAGATTTACTGCTTTGGAAGATCCGCAACGTACGATTGGAGTTGGAGGATAACTGTATAATGTTTGACAATATAATAAAATATACAGATGACTAAGACAAAGCCAAATATCCGGGCTTTCAACGCCTTCTTAACCATCATATTATCATGTTAATTAACTGCCATCTATGAGATAACTCGGGGTTGGCCGTAACAAGAAGCCTTTTGTTGCGTAATTACGAGACGATTCGGAATTACTTTATCGAAAAATCACATTCCTTATGATTTTTAATGATCAATATATTAGAGCTTTAATAATAATGTCTTAATAAGATTAGATTTTCAGACCAGAATCTTGAAAACTACTTTATTCGCAGTCGTCGAAATTTATACATAGATAATATTGTCAAGATTACAAAAAAACGTTTAGGGTCTTTCCTAAAAATCCGCTTGGGAAGTGAGATCACTTGTATTGCCATTTGCGACGTTGTCGATTACTGCAATGCAGCGCGGCTTGATCATATGAAAAGCTGTCCGTGATTCAGGACGTGGCTAGGTTCGTACCGTGCCGGAGCCCTCGCTGAGCATATTAATCCGACCATAGTACGGTTGGCCTACACTTGCGCTACAATGAGATAGCCCGGGAGCCCACTGCAGTTTACTCTACTTAACAATATTAACAGGTAATAATAATATGAATAAAAACTGTTTATTCGCTTACATTTAAACAAAGAGGCAAGATTATCCACCTAGCAATACTAAACGGCTACTTTGGTATAATAACGATGATTGAGAAAAAGAAGAGAACTATAACAGAGTTGCAGACATACAAGAATACTAAAAAGTTCGAAGTAAAATAAAATTTCTAATGTATGCCTAGGAGGAGGAAAATTAGAAAGAAGAGACGAATTAAGGATGATTCATGCTACACCGGGCCGGGGCCGGGCCGGGCCCCGGCCGAGTCGTTTCCAACGTGCTCCGGCCGGGCCAGTCATTCATGCTACACCGGGCGTGACCGGGCCGTTTCCGAGTTTATTTATCCTACGGCCGTGTCCGCGATAACTAGTAGAATAGAATAGAATAGAATAACTTTATTGTGCTATAAAAACATAACTTAATGAATATTACGCTGGTTTTATAAAAAAGACAATTTATGCACAAATGGCGAACTTATCTAACTAGTGTTGCGTCCATCTATTTTGGCGATAATAATATTTTTTAATTTCTATTTTCGCTTGATTGATAAGTGTGTTATTAATGCAATTTTCACAACTTGAGTTGGCAGCTATTGCAATTGCCTTTGAAGACGAAGTATTGGAAACACGAACTTAATCTAATAAAATAAGATGGAGTGTACATCCAGCCTGGAGAAAACGACAATCGGAGGGAGAATTCGCCACGCTCTAAAAGGAATTAATAGATGATGAGAGCAAATTTTACGGTTATTTTAGGATGTCTAAAGAATGCTTTAGCATATTTCTTGGAAAAACAAAACGTGATTTAACCAAACAAAATTCAAGATTTCTGAAGCATATCTCTCCCATTGAACGATTAGCAGACCGGAGCCGGGAAAACAATATCCACCGCCATTTCGACGCCGTGCTCCGGACGTGGCACGACCGGTCACGGCCGGAGCACGGCCAAGCATGAATTGCTTCATACAAAAGTATACTATAAATATCTGACCGTGTCCCGGCCGGGGCCCGGCCCGGCCCCGGCCCGGTGTAGCATGAATCATCCTTTAAAAGAGAAAGAACTGACAACCTACATCAGAAAGGGGTATTATTGTTTAAGCCGAGCTTCAAAGGAATCTACAGAAGGCCCCTTATGTTAACCGGGAGACTATAACAAAGTCATACATCATGAACGCTGAAAGAATATGAAAGAAGGCTGTCCCGTGGGAAAGGATTTTCAAAAGATTGAGAGAGACCGAACGACGCTGTAGGACGTGTGAAGATAATAGCTCGAAGAGGTCTAAAAGAATTGACGGTGAGTATGGTGAGAGAACGCGAAAAAGAAATGAAAGTGGGTGAACATTTCTCCTTTGGCGAATAAGCAACCGCTTCCAATGAGCCCTAAATTCAGGGGCATGGTCATACTTGCGTAGACCGAAGATAAATCGTACGCTAACATTTTGCAAACGCTCGAGCGTATGCAGTAGTAATATTAATAGTAGAAGTAAGCCACATCCGCAGAGTCTAGTATTGGCAAAATAAGTGACTGCGCAAAGATTCTTTTAGTATTTACAGGGAGCAATCGCTTAAAGACCCGTAGAGAGTAGAACCTAGGAAATATTTTGCGACTAACCTTGATTACTTGCGGTGACCAGGAGGGATGTTTATCGATCATGAGTAAATTTATTCGAGAGAGCACCATAATATGACATGTATAAAACAGCAATGGGTTTCCAAACTATTAGGCCTGGGACACCACTCTATGCACATACAGAATAGTATTACGACACAGTTTAACATTGCAATGTGCAATGCAAATGGGTTGCTCTTAGTTATTATTCCCAACGGCCGACAATTGCTGTCAGTTTCGCATAGACCGTAAGAGTTGGGACGTGACTGGAAGGTGACGTGCGAGGAATTTGATCGCAGGGATGTTAATAATAGACTAGGAACAAAAAAAAAGAGTTTTTTTTAATGGAGCTAACCCTCGGCTTCTGCGGAGTGGAAAAAATGCGACTTGTACTAGCAATCGAAGATTTTAAAGATGGGACTGTGATATAATAAAAATAAAACTATGGTCCTTCGAGCCGGATATTTCGCGGTTTTCTGTAGCTAATGTAGGCAAATATCAAGAAAATAAGCCCTCAGACGAACAACTCGTATTCTATTAGAAAAAAGTATACTAAGTATACGATTAATGAAGCTTTGAGGAACGCCAATATGTATTTTGCCTACATATAGAAGTGCTTCAAACTCGAGATCATTTTTGTCCACAAGCTGTGGAAAAAAATTGCCGAGTTGTGTAGATTTATGTTCTGTTGTTGCTGAGTTCTGCGTTGACAATATTTTAATTGTCGTCCAGTATTTTATGTGCTGTCAGATAAGGTGATAACCTCAATCACTCTTTCTGAGATCAATCACACATGTAGACGTCTTCTACAACTTGGGTTGTCGACTACAGCGGGCGAGCCCGTCACCTCAGGAAGTTTTAACGATTAGTCGTTTTATCTCCCTGGAGTGAAAGTAGAAGACTTGGGGACGAAACAGTCCACCGTCTAGCTACGCCACAAGCCCGTAAGAGGCCAACGCCTTAACCGCGAGATAGCCAGGAATGTTGCCCGGCGGGCCGACACTCACGCCCTTACTTCCAATTGTGACCAGATTACTCCGGTCTTTCGATTGGTTACGAGTTCGAGGTCTTCGACAGTCTTCTACAGTAAGGATATGTACTGGTACATATCCTTACGTCTTCTACATTAAGGATATGTACCTGCTGATAGGTTAAGATTTTAAATAAGTGACACAGGAGTTTGCACAGCTGATCTTTATGGTTCAGCGAATGTCCGCTTAGTGACACTGACACTAAGAGCGAGATAGGAACGTCATCATAAGCGATAAGTTGGGTTTGGGTAAAAATGTATTTTCTAGATTATTTTTCCCAGCCCTGGCAATTTTATTGTTTCGCCACGAAGCAGGAAGAAGTCATGGCTCGTTGAGGCGTCCACGTTCGCCGCGTCGTCGGATGGTTTAGATGGCGCTTTCCGCACAACGAACGTTCTGCGCATAACGGTAGAAGAAGATTGCAGCATGTCTATTGGAATGCATCTCCTAAACGGGAGTGTCATTCTATTGTATTGACAGTCAGGGGAGCAGCGGAACACCGCATATATCGTTCACAGCAGGCATTTTATGCAACGGAACCGTTAATGAACGACGATATTGAAATGCGCAACAAAGATACTCAATAAATGAAAACATAATCAAAACGTAACATAAACTAACGCACAAGACATACTGCATCTGGTCGAACTAATCAAGGAAATATAGTAGACTAGCGGCGCCCAGCGATTTCACCCGCGTGGTGATGGAAAATTGTGATAATGATGATAGAAAACCATATATCTTTATAAATTATAGCCTATGTGTTATTCTGATGTGTAAGCTATATTATTGTAAAGTTTCATCAAAATCCATTCAGTAGTTTTTGCGTGAAAGAGTAACAAACATCCATACATACATACAAACTTTCGCGTTTATAACATTAGTAGGATATGCAATTTATTTTTTATTTTATTTTATAGTAAACTTACATATCCTACTAATATTATAAACGCGAAAGTTTGTATGTATGTATGGATGTTTGTTACTCTTTCACGCAAAAACTACTGAATGGATTTTGATGAAACTTTACAGTAATATAGCTTACACATCAGAATAACACATAGGCTATAATTTATAAAGATATATGGTTTTCTATCATCATTATCACAATTTTCCATCACCACGCGGGTGAAACCGCTGGGCGCAGCTAGTAGTAAATAAATGCAAGTATTTTAAAAACATATTAAACAAAACAAATTTACTATCCTTTGAGTAGTTTACAATGCTTGCATTACAAATTAATAGAGAAATAACATGAACACGTTGATAGTGAAAAAAAGTAATAAGACTAATAATAATATAAGGGTAAGATAAGTAATAATAAGTTAAGTAAGTTGTTAATAAGGTAATACATTAAGGTATAACGGTGCAAACGATGAAAACAAAATAAATGCCTTAATTTGAATATAGGGTTATGACGTTTTGATTAATTTCATCAAGCAGAGAAAATAATTGAGCGAGAGTTAGCGTTGAGGATAACTAATTTGAAGGAAGAATAACGTGAATGCAGTGGTGGGTATAAGCAGAAAATGAACTGCATATCTATTATTTTTCTCTCTAGTTTGTGATGTCTTCGCTCTACTTCGTATGACCCTTACTAAATACATGAGTAGGTATGTGTATCAGTCACAGAAATTAATTGTTTTGAAACTCAAAGAAAGCCAGTTTTTGATTATATCGATGGTTGAAAGGCAAAGTGACTAAAGAGTAATTTTGGTCGAAATGAATTAGGTAAGCGAATTTTTCTACGCCTAACGAGCCGGGTTTCATAAAGATCAAAGCACAATTTTGGCTTTTTAGTTATTTGAAATCACACAATTTTTATAAATATTTTGGTATTAAACCCAAAAAAAAAATACACTTTCTTCCTATTTACATTCTTAAGTTAGGTTATGAATTTTATTAGAAGTTTAGCCGTTCTGTTCCGTTACTCAATAAATTGTTGAGTTTAGTATTATTACATGTGATACCATGGCTCTTATGACGTTATTTCTAAGAGCCTAAAAACAATATCTTGCACTTAAGACCTTTCGTCTTACTTCAAAATAATATAAGGATGCACGTTAGTCATTCGTCCTTACCAGGTAATAACTTGAAATACTAATCCGTATGAAGACCTTTACGATGTGAAAGATTAGACTGTCTTCAAATATATGCTTATTTACAATATGGCTTGTATATATTTTTTAATCTCCAGTATTTTTTTTTTAAAAAGTACATTAGTAATTTAGACATAATTTTGTGAACTCCTTTACACCCTCCTAACATATTTCTTGATACACCACGTCAGTTACATAGATTTTTTTCTAGAACTGCTAACTTAAAAGGCTCTGTTGTAAAGTTTATTCAATGGCTCGTTAGTCATTTTGCCTTTCAACCGTCGATATGAATAATGCAGGTACCAATCTCTACCATTGGATTTCTCCTCGAGAGAATTATTCATCATCTCACAGGTTTATTGACATTAAGACCATTATTGCTGAGCATTGTAAATTTCGCATTGTCAAGAACTTCAATTAGCTTGGGTTATAAATCATTAGTGTCTTTATTATATATTATTGTATCGTCATAGCTATCTGTTTGGTTTCTCTATGAATCGAGAAGTTCTTCGAAAATTGCTGATTATAAGGAAATCTGTAACGATACCCAAGATTTTCTAAAAAAAAAACAGGTCTTTGAAACTAGGCTTTTTTATTTATTTATTTACATTACGGAATAACGAAGTATATCAAATCAATCCTAAATCAGTTTATTTTTTGTCCTATTACCAAAAAATATATATATTAATATAACAAATATATATATTAATATAACAATAAAAAAAATACATTTAATTACGTGGTAAGTACGATGTTATTTTCAAAGTACTTTAGGATGTCGTTATGCTCATACATGTTGCTCTTAAGCGGATACACCCGGATGGTTGATCTCTGACTGGTGCTGAAAGTAAGAAAAACTGACTCTTACTGACCTCTTATTATAATTTATTGCTTCCCAGTGTATATACCTGAAAGTTGCGAAATGAACATCAAGTATTCAATTACTTGCCTACCGATGATGGCCTAGCATTAGTCCTTGCAAAAAATATGAAAGTGCAACGCTGCAAATCATTTCCAAGTAGGAGATGTACGCAGATGACACCAGCATAAGCTTAGCAGATGCCAAAATAGAGAATGTAGTAAAAACGTTAAACCATGAATTGGCTCTGTTGAATACCTGGTTCGAGAAAAATAATCTGTCTCTTAACACATCCAAGACAGTATCCATCTTCCTATCTTGTAGAAAAAATAAGGTTATAAACAGTCAAAATTTAATTAATTATCGGTGCAAACAAAGTAGCCAATATTAAAAGCCATAAATTTCTGGGTTTAGTTTTAGATGAAAATTTAAGGTGGAATGCTCACGGAGAGGAATTAAGCGACAGACTATCCAGCGCCTGTTTCTTACTAAGGCAAATAAGGAAACTAATCAGTGTTAAACACACCAAAATAATATACTTTGCCTATTTCGAGTCAATTCTTCGTTACGGGATTCCCTTCTGGACACAGTGTACAGTAGTTTTAAGGCAACATATTTTCTTTCTCCAAAAACGAGCCATAAGAATATTGATAAACCTAAAACATAATGAATCATGTCGTGGTCACTTCAAAAATCTCAGTATTCTAACGCTACCATCACTATACATATTTGAATGCATAAAATTAATATTAAAAAACATAGGAAAAATAAAGACCCAAAAAGAAATTCACTCGCATTTCACCAGATGTAGGCACAATTTAGCATTACCCCGTCCATCTCTGGAATTATTCAAAAGGGATCCAAATTACGTTGGAATGGCGTGTTACAATAAACTGCCTGAGAATATCAAAAGTATATGTAGAAACGGAAATATCACCCAATTTAAATCGAAATTAAAAGGCTACCTTATTGCGAGAGAATTATATAATATTAACGAATTATAAATAGATTACTGACAATTTCCATCTCGATTTTTTTTTCTTTATTTAACTTGACATTTGTACCATTTTATTGATTATTATATTATTACTATTATTTTAATTGTCTCCCATAATCAATTATAATTCTTACTTACAGGACCATTTAATTTTATTATTATAATTTCATGACTATCTGTAGTTATAAATATCTAATATAACTCAATTATGTGGTGAGTCTCTAATGAAATATTTAGTATACATTTTAAAGTTATTTTAACATTAAGCGGCTATATAAAATGTCTAAACAACTATGTAAAGTTTTTTGAAGACAATAAATGCGATTTGATTTGATTTGATTTGAGAAGAAGCGGCGGAAAAGAAGATGCGTTCTCAATTTCATTGTTAAGCGAGACTCGCGAGCGAACGTAGTTATGGTTAGCTGAGAGAACGACGAGAAACACAACACGCAACCGGCCGAATTCCGACGAACGAGAGAACTCGTTTAAGGCCACATAACTAAGCGAGCACGATCTGATCGCGAATACAAATGAAGCGATTGATTAACGAATAATTAAGTATAGCGAAGCATGCCGAACGCGTGGAGAAAGTGACCGAGAAGCCGAAGAAGATAATGGTGAAGCTTCGAAACATAAATGAAAGATGCAAAAGGAATAAGTGGCGGCTAAAAATTATTTGCTAACTTAAATTTACCTCGCTTACTTGTGTTTTACCCACATAAACACAAAGTACATAATATAAGAACTATGGTTTCTTGTTTCCTGTAAGGTAAACTGATCCGTAACAGACAGTTGTTAAAGTATGTTCGTAAAAAAAAATGAAAAAAAAAAGATTTTAGAAGTTAATTGATGGAGAATCTAAAGAAAATGACGAAAAGTTTTAGGACAAAAAGAAATAGCAAACAACGAAAAGAATACAATAAATTATGTTAGCGGCAATATTCCTCCATTTAAAGTTGCAACACTTCATTTTCAGACTTTTCCCATAATATTAGAATATAATAAAGTTTCAATTCCTTGTTGTCTACTAAAAAAAATGGCTAATGGCAAACCCAACTGTATGCACTGGCGACGCCGCGACGCGTCGCAGCGTCTCTAGTGGAACCCGTTTATTTTTAGTGTCTACGAGTTGTAATATATTTTGTCAAAAAAACACCATTTTGACAAATAAATTGAACTATTTTCGAAACTCGCAAGTTGCAATCGGGTTTGCTGAAAGCTATTTTTTCAGAGTAACAAAGTAATATGCACGGCTTGACATATTTCATAATTATGAGACGAGAAAAACCGTTTTGAATCACTCTGACGGCAAGTAAAGGAATTAGAAAATTAACCGATAAGGAAATTGATAATAGAACAGGAATTACTTTTAACTTTTATTTCAGATTAGTGTCCGATTGCTTTCTTCATTGTTCCCACCTAACAGCCCAACTTTTAATTTCTCTTCAATATCAGCCCAGGAGGTAACTAAAATGCTACTAAGCATCAAGTCGAAAGCTGTGGGTCATGATGGTATAAGCCTCCAACTTATCATTCCTATTTTAAATGAAATAACGGAAGTAGTTGCATTCATCTTCAATTTTTCTCTTAAAAGTGGCGAACTACCCGCTGTCTGGAAGAAAGCCATTGTTGTCCCAATACCAAAAACCTCTTCAACAAATTCCCCAGAAAACTTTAGGCCGATTTCAATTCTCCCAGTGCTAGCCAAAGCTATTGAAAGACTGGCATATAGTCAGTTGCTCTCTTATGTTTCTCTTAACAACCTTATAAACCCATTTCAATCAGGTTTTCGACCTCATCATAGCACGACTACTGCCTTAGTTCATGTTACCGATGATATTCGTCAAGCGATGGATAATCGACAGCTCACTATTCTCGCCCTTTTAGACTTCAGCAGTGCGTTTAATTCTGTCGATTATGATATTCTCCTTGCTCGATTAGAATCATGTAACTTTGCGAATCCCGTAATAAACTGGTTTAGATCATTTCTGAATAATCGATATCAGTGCGTCAGGAACAAAGATCAGATCTCTAATTTTCTACCACAAGTCGCCGGCGTCCCCCAAGGTAGTGTTTTATCGCCACTCCTCTTTTCTTTATTCATTAACTCAGTTACCAACTCCATTAAAGCAAAATATCACCTCTATGCCGACGACGTCCAAATATACTCTCACTTTCGCCCGGGAGATATTGATACAACAATTGCTGCTGTAAATGAAGATCTATCGATGATATACGAGTGGTCCAAAGCACATGGATTGCTCTTAAATCCTTCCAAAACGCAGGCTATTATCATCGGTAGCAGTTACTTTACCTCGAGGATTAATATAAATGAAGTCCTGAAGATCTGCATCGGTGCGGACGAGGTCCCTTTCAGTTTCGAGGTTAAAAACCTCGGTATCTATATGGACGACAACCTCTCATGGCGGCCACATATTCGAGAAATGCGACGCAAACTCTTCGGCCGATTTCATTCGCTGAATAGGCTGAAAAATATCCTCCCGGAGGAGAGCAAGATTACGATTTGTCAGTCTGCTCTCCTCCCCCTTCTGGATTATGGAGATGTCGCATTTCTCGACCTCACAGAGGAGTTATCCACCAAAGTTGAGCGTCTCCAAAATGTTTGCATTCGGTATATCCATGGCCTCAGAAAATTTGACCACATCACGGAGTACAGAGAGAAGCTTCACTGGCTGTCGACCCGGGAGAAAAGAGACATGCGAGTTCTCTGTATGCTTTTCAAGATCTTGGATGGCGTCGCTCCCAATTATCTTACCGGCAGATTTACTGCACTATCGGCTCATGAACGCCCTCTGAGATCAAAAAGCAACCTGCTACTCTCTATCCCTAGTCACAGCAGTGACTTCTTCTCATTCTCTTTCACCGTGCATGGAGCCCGTCTTTGGAATGCTTTGC
This sequence comes from Micropterix aruncella, assembly GCA_944548615.1. Lineage (NCBI taxonomy): Eukaryota > Metazoa > Arthropoda > Insecta > Lepidoptera > Micropterigidae > Micropterix > Micropterix aruncella. The sequence continues at coordinate 16,331,895 of OX155954.1, read as the reverse complement.
CGAAAAATGTGAGAACCGCGCCAAGCATAACAACTTTTAAAAACAGACTCAGAGAGCATTTGAAATCCTCCAGATAAATTCCCTTTCCCCTCCCATTCCCCTCCTTTTAAAACTTTAGCGTCCTTATAGGTGTTAGATTATTTTGATGTGGCAAATCTGTGCCCACAAAGAGTAAAGTATATACTTCTTTCTATCCTCCTCTATTTTATTTGTCATACTCTTTATATAGGTTAAGTTATGTAGTCTACTCGCAAATAATGTTCTTACAATAGTATAGGTTAGCTCTAAAATATTGCCTGCAGGCAATAAGCTCGCCTTTTCTTAAGAATAAAGAGTTTTATTATTATTATTATTGTTTGTGACATTAATTAAGTAGCTATTTCAGTTTAGAGTCTTCGACGCTATTTATTTTTAGTAACACGCTTTATTAACTTGACCTGTAGCACTGAAATGGAATCTTACAATACCTTTACAATAATATGGTACCATCGAACTTGTGATGATGGAGGTGGGAGGAAAGTGGTCATAGAGACTCCTCAAGATCAATGAAGTCATTATCATAATTAATGAATCATCAATCAATCAATCCATTAATCTCAAGTTTAGACTCGTTTGACAAGTACTAGTATCAATGAGCCCTTTGTTAACATATAGTAGCAAAGCGTGTTTCTTTAGTATTTAAAACTATTTATATAATCACTTATTCTTTGTATTTTTCTCTGAAAAGACATCAATTTTCTTTGTAGCTAAGTTAAAGTTACAGATGTAGCAAGAGCGAGGTTGACGACGATCCATAGCATCGCTGTGGTTGTCGCAATAATACGATAAAATTATATATTTCGTTACAAAGAAATAATATCGTTTTGGTTGGCCTTCGCGCGTGTTATTTTCCCTTTTTCTTCGCCCCATTGTAAACGAATCGAATAAGCAAACAAAACGAGGCACAGACCTAAGATAATAAGGGAAACATTTTCATTGTGCCCAGGCGATAAACGACCGTATTGTTCGGGGGGTGCGAACGTGGGCGAGCAATTTTTGCGCGCGTCTCAACAATTTGATTATCCCTAGTCTCTTTTGCTCTGCGCCGAAAAGCGTGTTAAAAGGCCTTCTTTAGTAACGCGCTCGTTAGCGCATGGATGGGATCGCTGAAAAATTCATTTTAATTTCCGAAGGAAGCTTTTATTTTTATGGGGTGTGAGACAAGCGGCCTTGGCACGCGTTTTACACGTCACAACATGACAGGAGCGGATATTGTGTTCGACAGGAAGGAGGTTGCTATCCGGGCGGGCAACGGATTGATTTACAATAGCTAATTTCGAACTGTAAATAACTGTAACTTCGCGCTGTGAAGGAGCTAAAATTTGGCACATAATAACAAATTCGCCGAGAGAAAAAAGTAAATATTTAGGCACCCATCTACAGGTGAGTTTTAACTAACCGGCATCCTTCAATGGGATCAGTACGAGCAACTAAGCAACTCTCGATTTAAAATTTTGGGAAAAACAAAAAAAGACAATCGGTAGGTAAAATATGGCTAAAAAACAAAATTAGCGATATTTTACGATGGCACATCGTGCTCAGCACTTTTTATACTATTTTTCAGAAAAAATAATTTTTCAAAATTAAAAAAATATATTTTCCCACATTTTTTAATCAAAAGTTGCTTACTTGGTCGTACTGATTCATGCCTTTCAAGGATGCCGGTTAACTAAAGCTCATCCTGTATATTAAATCGATTAGGTTATCTACATTCAATCGCCGACTGAATGCTAAATAATGTTGGTTTTATCGTTATACTATTATTTGTTCCTGAAAATGTTATTGTATAGGAACCATGCTATGCGCTGATGATAATGTTACACGTCGTAAAAATGGTCGACTAATTGTATTGCACACATAAATCTATATATTACACCACGTTTACGTAAAAAGCCATGTATCGTCAAATTTTCGACGTAACCTCATTACACTTAATGTTAAAACAATATTAATGAAAAAGAGCGGGTCGTTGCTGAAATGGAATAGACATATTGAAATGGATTAATGGTGTAATTTGCCATGGGGATTTGGCATCAGTGACTGAATAATAAACAAATTTGACAGACGCCGCCAAAACGACATGGCCGCCACAGACTCGACCCGCCCTTATTGAAAAACCCTTTACAACTGAAAAACCCTAAAAACATTGCATTGAAGCCCACCGTATTATGGAATTACCAGTAGTAATGATGCCACTTCAGGGTGAAATGTCTGAGTCGACCAGACAGGACTGTTGTATCGAACGTGCTTCCTATACTTCAAGTGCAACGGTTAGAACGTCTTATACAAACGATAACGACACGATTACGTACTATCAAGACCGACATACCGCTCTAGACACGTTGTGCTGTACCACTGCAAAACGCAAATTCGGCAACGACATTTCGCACGCCGGCAAGGGTGGTACACCATTATGATTCGTACATTATCAAGCATGGTGTGGCGTCTTCACGAAATTGTGTCCCTATTTGACCGGGAGTTAATGGGCGCTTGCTTAGTTGGCCACGAAGACCCATTCTGTTCAGGGTTGGTCACACTCACGGGTCAACACCTATCCGACGGCCTCCACGCATGAAGTGCGAGCCTGGGTAGGACTCTGGCCTTATGGTTAGTTTCCCCTGCGAATCAACCTTCTGGCGCTCCTGGACGGTCTGCGCACCATGCGGCGTAAGCCAATCGACTGTGCACTCTAACAGTCGGGGGAGACTGAAAGCAGTACTGTTTCCTATAGAGCGGGGGTGGTTGCGGACCTTACGGCGACTGCTCTTGAAACGACCATCGGCTACCCGATCCTGGGTGAACAGCCGGGCAAAGGATGCTGTGGTCCGCGATAGATTCGGTAAACACCGTTTCACCGCTTCGTAAGAGAGAGGACCGCGCAAGCGACCTCGAACTCATAACCAATCGAGAGACTGGAGTAATCTGGTCACAATTGGAAGTAAGGGCGTGAGTGTAGGCCCACCGGGTAACACTCCTGGCTATCTCGCGGTTAAGGCGTTGGCCTCTTACGGGCGTGTGACGTAGCTAGATGGTGGACTGTTTTGTCCTCAAGCTGCGCTCACTCCAGGGAGATAGAACGACTAATCGTTAAAACTTCCTGAGGTGACGGGCTCGCCCGCTGTAGTCGACAACCCAAGTTGACCATTATTGCAGTTAGGGAGATCGTTATTTAAGGATCCCAAGTACATATTTCTTTCTCACTGAGTTATTAACAGCCGGTCGCGTGGAAAATAAAATTAAAAAATCGACTAGGTCGACTCTAGTTGATTCTATTCATTGGCTCAAAAATAAGAATCTCGAAAACATCACGCGCTTGCGGTAGTAAATGCATATTTTATACTGGCCGATAACTGGGCGACCACGAATAATGGTCTACGATGGGGAAAACGGTCACCGATGAAACGCATATCGCTCTGAATTACCATAGTTATTTAATATGGGAATATTGCAATTGCATAGATATTTCATTTTAAAACATGTGTGCGTCTAAAGGCGATGTCATCGGGCTGCGAATAAACATTTGCCTTGAGATACGCCTCGTCGCTTATCTGGTCACATTGGCGTACGTACGTACGGTTTCTGTTTGATTTAATGTACACGATAATACTTAGGAAAATTTATACATATTTAAATAGCTGACTTTTGCTAAAGTAATAGAACTATTACACTCGAGAGAAAAAAGCCCATGCATGAATTTTCAACAAATAATAAAATATCTCAAAAAATACAGTTTGGTCAAATTTTTTGAATGCAGATGTAAAGTCTATTTCCACGCCTATCTATTAGTGTTTGTATCGTTCCAACCAAGTACTTGTTGGGGGTGAACATCCAAAGTGTACTTTTTTGTAAATTTAGCAGCTTCAGAATTGATGATAAATATTGAACTAAAGCGTAAAAATCACCAAAAATTTTTTTTCATAAGAAGCGTTGTTTTTCTTATCCCGAATGACAGCTTCCATTCGATTTTCATTGATTTAACAGGATTATACGCTTTCGTTTCATGTGATATTATACCATAGCTGTATACTTTAATTTCAAGTGATATTACGAGTATACTGTATGATTCCATGTTACACTTTAATTTCCTGTCTTCTAGACCGATTTGAACAGCAATTGTCCCAGCTCTTGCCATGACCAAATGATGCCTGCATACCAAATTTCAGCTCAAAGCGTTTGGGTGCTATCGTGGAGGAATAGACACACAAAGACAGGCAGACAGACAGACCCACAAACAGACTTCAGTCTGCTGTAAATGGTTTAATTATGGATTATGGCCTTCTGGATTATGGAGATGTTCGATTCTCGACCTCAAAGAGGGGTTATCCACCAAAGTTGAGCGTCTCCAAAATGTCTGCATTCGTTATATCCATAGCCTCAGAAAATTTGATCACATCACGGAGTTACAGAGTGAAGCTTCACTGGCTGTCCACCCGGGAGAAAAGAGACATGAGAGTTCCTTGTTAAAGAACTTGGTTGGCGTCGCTCATAATTATCTCACCGGCAGATTTACTGCACTATCGGCTTATGGACGCCCTCTGAGATCAAAATATAACCTGATCACAACACTCTCTATCCCTGGTCACAACACTGACATCTTCTTATTCTCTTCCACCGTGCCTAGAGCCCGTCTATTGAATACTTTGCCGAAGAATGTGAGAACCACGCCAAGCATAAGTACATTTGAAATCTTCCACATAAATTCCCTCTCTATTCTCCTCGTATACCTTAGCGTCTTAATGGGTGTTAAAATATTTTGGTGTAGCACATCCTGTGCTCACAAAGAGGTAAATGTATATATTTTTTCCCATCCTCTTTTTTTATTTGTCACACTCTTTATATAGGTTAACCCCTCAAATGAATGGCGATTAGCTCGGGTTGCCTACGGCAAAATGTATATAAATTTATATTTACATTTACATTTACATTTTCATAGAGCGGGGTTTACTATAGAGCTATAGCATTACTATAGAGCGGATTACTATAAAGCGGCGCACATTTACATTTAAATTTACATTGATATAAATTTATATACATTTTGTATACATTTTGCCAAGGCATCCCTTAAGGGACGCCTCACTTTTGAGGGGAAGTTAGCATTTACTCGCAAATAATGTGCATACAATAGTATAGGTTAGCTCTAAAATATTGCCTTTTGCCAGTTTTATTATCATTATTATTATTAATAATCGTCTCGGAGGGGGGGGGGGGATGCTAAACATTTATACTTCCGTCTTCATTTCGAAAATGCTTTCCCTCCTCCAAAGTTAGTAGGCCGGAAGAGTAAAATGTTTTGGGGTAGGCGATTTTATGGCTCTCAAGTGTATCTAAAATGGTGGAATCTGTTGGCCTATCCCGACGAGCCGCGCCGACCAGACAGCATATAATTTGGTATGTCAATAAAGGCGTGCGCGTGGGAGTGTGGGTGGAATATACGTATATGTGTGTGCCAGTATGCCCGAAACAAAATAAACCATCGCTGGCTGCAGTGTGTCACGTCAGTTAGCGATTCCGAGAAATATGAATCGTCTTACTGAACTTGAAATTGCGAGTGCAACGACCCGAAGCGCCGACTATACGTAAGCAAATCGACCATTTTTGCCCACATTGCAAAACAAATACCTACATATCTGTTTAATATTTCTATCAGCGTTAATGTAACTAGTCAACATAGTGTTAACTAGTCAAAATAGTAACTATTTAACGACGTTAAGTCAATAGAGTGTTAAATGAAACGCATTGATTAAGGCGACATGATACCTGGGAACGACCATATCTGAAGAATTTTAGTTTTATGAGTTTTTTGAAAATTATAAGCATTCATTTTAAACAGTTTCTAAGTGAATACCTCGATAAGAAACCAATTTAAAATTTTTACTCAAAAAAGTTGCTCATTGCCTTGGACAAGGCTTTAAACTGACTTCGAAAACTTTCAGGAGCGTTTACTCCTACAATGTAAGCGGTGAGTGTGTTTTATTATACTTTCATTATATTGACTGGTTAATTCTCTAGGGCAGCACTTAGCCACATTTTTTATTTAGGCCCTAAATTAATTACAATTAATTTAAACGTGTGAGTGCTCTGAGAGTTACGCTAAATATGCTTTGCCATTAACACCCTTTTACCACAACTGCGTAAAGATAGTTATTCTGTGCTAGCGCTACGATAGACCATTTCGTATGCGTCTAGTAGCCGGCGCGAGCGGACGTAGAATCTGCGTTTGAAGCTTCGTCAACGCTGGATTTTTATTGGTCAAACCCTACAAAATTAATCCCGCCTATTTTTTCGCGTGTACCCTCATTTCGGATAGTTTTCTGAGGTCTCGTATAAGATTGCTCAACATCGTACTGCGACTTGGCAAACTGAGATTTTACTGCGAAACGCTACGCATAAATGGTACGTATAGTTCCAATAATTGATTAATCTTCTCGTATTATGTTCAATACGGCGACTTTGGTGTTATAACAGTAAGGCAGCGCACTGTAGATGGCGCTCTAAACACGTCTATACGGTATGAAATGAAATAATAATTTAATAACGAACAAATTTTTAAATCACAGTTCTTATTATTTTAATAATATTTATTATGCATAAAGATATCGTTTTTTTTAATTTGGTATATATATAGGTTAATAGACAAATAGATCGCATTCTCTCTCTTCGTATTATTTCTTGTGATTTAACAACCTATATAAAAATGCGATATATGACACTAATAATGAAAATTATTATTGGTATAATTGGTTTGATTATAGGGTTTTTATAATCAAACAGTCCTTTATTAAAAACCATTGATTACAATAAATGTTATTATAGATGGCCAAAAAATGCTATTAGTTTCGCCGCATCAGTCTATATAAAAAATGCGATAGATAGCACTAATAATAATTGAATGTCATTATTGTTACTATTGGTTACATTTTGGGTTTTTATATGTATATCAATCAGTCGTTTAAAAAAATAATTAATTATAAATGTTATTATGGATGACAAATAAATTGCTGTTAGTTTCGTCATCAATGCTATCAGCAACACCTGCATTTCGTCGGCGCAGACGGGTTGCCAAATCGTACTACGAAGTTAAGCAATCTAATAACATATAGTATAATCAATGTATAAGGAAAGTAAAACCAGGCAAAATGCAAGATGAGGAATATTTGCGTTTGCAAAAGTTTTGCAAGATTCGCGATATGAGTGTGACATTGAGCCCAGTTTCAGTCAATGACATTTTATTACAGCCGTCGAAGATTAGCGAGATGACATGACATAGCGAGTGAGCGAGCGCAGGATAACATAGGCGAGGGCGACTACGGTGATGACGGCGCACAGTAGTCCATAGAAACTGAACGCTAAAAACCATAAGGTAGGTACCATCGACGGCCCTTATATATCCATGGGTAGGTACACCGAATTCTGTAGCTATGATAGTGCATCAAAACAATCACACGGAAGTATCTAGTATTGGTTTATCCCAAGCGATTTCATATTTTACAAATAAATATATTAAAAAGAATAAAAAACACGACTGCCGTTACAGAAAGTGAACTATTGTATTTATGAATTAGAGTTATTTATGAACTACAGTTTTTAATGGATTATTTGTGGTTTATGTATTTATCCATGTAGATACATGTATATTATTGGAATGTACTCAATCAGACCTTTCATTTGACACTAAACAATATATATTTATATTAATTTATTGACATTTGGGCATTTAGACTTTTGGCCATTTATACTTACTTGATATTTGGACAGTTAAGGTACCCTGTGACACTCGGGCATAGATGGACCCTAAACTTTATATTACTTTATTGACATTTGGACATTTGGGCATTTAGACATTTGGCCATTTATACTTACTTGATATTTGGACAGTTAAGGTACCCTGTGACACTCGGGCATAGATGGACCCTAAACAATTTTTTTGTATACTCCTTTTTTGTTGGGCAGTCGTGTAAAAAATGACCTGAGACAACTAGTCGGGTTTTAGAAGTCTATTAAGATACAATTATTTAATGTAATCCCCCCCCCCCCCCTTCCACCCGTCTTTTAGTTTGTCCTTATATCCCCATTCTTCCCTTCGATATTTAGTTGACATTTGTTATTAATTTCGGTCTTATTTTCATTATTATGTTTATTATCTAGTTGTACTCATTTATTACGACCCCTACTTTACAAAAATCACACATGTTACTTAATATATTAATTTGCCTACATAAATATGTAGTCACATTAACCCTGACTATATTATATGATCGTAAGATATTGCCACTTGGCAATAGTCCTACCATGAATTGTGTGTGCAGTAAAGTATTTCAAACAAACGATCCCAGACATCGATGGCAATTACTTAAATGCGGCCTATTTTTATTCAGTTTATTTAAGAATCTCGTTTTATCCTTTTCTCTATAGCGGCTCTAATTTGCGTACAAACGTTGGAAAAAAAACTAAGTATCAGGAGAACGTTTTGCTGATACCACTAATTGGGCTATCGTCGAAAGCAATGAGTAGTTGTTGGGCATTTTTTTTCTTTCCCAAAAAATACATTGTGTTACACGAAGTATGTAAATAGGGAAGTCTTGTTTTCAGGCAGAATTTACAGTTCGAGTTTTCAGCGTATTTCGACATTTTGATAACCCGGGAATCCAAAGTAGTGATTTCTGGAATATGTATGTGAGTGCGTCTATTACTCATAGTGTATCTGAAAAACTACACGACCAATTAGGACCAAATTACGTACAAAAATAGTTCATCCGAATGCCGCGATTTAAAATTCTAATGATAGATATCCACCAAATGGTTTCAAAATGGCGGTCTTTCCAAAATTAGACAAATCATAAATCCGGTTATACTAGTCCTAGAAAATTAAATAAATGTGACTTAGAATCTGGGAAAAATGCTTAAAATTCTTGCTTCCGTCACTTTTCGACATCTTCAGTATATTTTAAATTAAAAATTTTCAAAAAAAAATGCTTTAACCTGATAATTTAATAGTTCATAACTACGTTATTATTAAAGCTGGAATGAAAAATGAAACTGCCAAGAATCTTGGGAATAAGGCATCTAGCTTTGTTGCAAGCCTCTTTCAAATATCTTTAGTTATTTACGAGTTTATTAATTAGGATTTTAAAGTAATAGGAAGACAATAAACAATTTGAAAATCGACCCTAAAAATCAGGATTATTATAGCCGCTTCTATGTCGCTTAGTGTGTCCATTCATCAAGATGAAATTTAGGAAAGTAGGTACGATATTATGATACCGTGTACCAACCAGATTTTTTAAAATACTGCCGAGGCTTGATTTTTGATACGATAGAGAAAATATCGTATAACTCTATCACCTTATCTCGCATTACGAATGACGTTTGACGTCGACGTTTACGGGTGCGCGGTCAAACCTATCTTCGCACTGACAAATGATTTAAATATTTAAAGCGACCGTACTCTTTTATTTGCCTTGCCGGAGTAAAGACAACGTATCACAATCAGAGCTGTAAAATTTCCATCACTTCATATTTGTATATTTCTCTGCTGCGTGATGATTTTAATTCACGCACTTAATTAAAAACCACGAATCGGTGCGCTCAGCCATACTTTACAGATTAATAATATGAGCCAGTAAATTTTTGTCCTACAGATTGATGACCAGTTTTGTCAGAGCATGCTCAACGAGCAAGAATGCGCGTTAGAGATAGGTACGCTATGGGAAAGTTAGTCAAACTCGTGTTGTCGGTGTAGTAGAACTAGACCACTGTGCGACGCAGCGAAGAGGCGGAGCGGGGAAGTGTGGTGGGGGGCGGAGGGCGTTGATTGGTTTGTTGGTCGCTCTGACCTTGACGTCTCCGGAGCGCGAACGGCGCCGCGCGGCGGCATCAACCTCAGCGCAGTGGCGGATCGCGACCTCGAATCTCCGCGGCTACGGCTTCGCGAGCGATTCATGCACATAACACAACACAACCCAGTCAGCTCGAATTATATTTTGCGTATGCGAACCGAAGCATTATCTACATATATGAGATAAGCGTGGAAAGCAGTGGAGGTTAAAATTTTATATCTTGAGACTTTCGCGCCCGTATCGCATCGGTAGATCGGTCGATCATAAAGTCAACATAACATCAACAATATAAAATAATAAATATGAAGTACAAAATACAGTACTAAGCAATGCGAAAATATTGATAATATGTAACTGTAATGGGTTGAATTTGATTACTGATACTTTGAAAGCTCAACCCTTTGTTGAGGACCATAAGCTTTGCGGTAGAGTATGGAAATTGTTGATACATAAAACTGTTAAAGAGTGATGTAACTAACGTGTATGTCAAGTTTGTGAAAATTGGTTTAATAGATTTTGTATAAATTGATGGGACATAAGTGTCCATAAAGTTGCAGTTACATTTTTTCCAAAAGTTCATTATTTTATTATTTAACTCAAAAATAATCATCACTAAAAAAAGTAGATACCTACCTACTAAAAAATAAAGTTGAAAAAGTCACCATAAATATTTTATTTATTTATTTTATTTTATTTATAGTTAGTTGGTCATTTGCGATATCGTCAGAAAAAAACACGGTAAATTTTTAAACAATTTTTTTTCTCCTAATATTAAAGTTCTCATGTCTCAATAATATGGAAAAACTATAATTTATAAATTATTCGTATTCGATAACTTATAAAATGATTTTTAAAGTTATAGGACACGTAGGTACCTATATCCCATGGTCCTTAAGGGTTACGACTGACTGAAATCAGCAAACTAAGACAAACGTGGTCCAAAAGTGTTTTTCATATAATATGTAAGATAACTGTAAAAAAACAGAAAAGGCATTCTTTAAATGAAACACATGATTCAAATATTAAAATCAGACTTCTAAGTGACCTAGCACTAATTCGAAAAGGAAGAGGTGGACGATATAGAAAAACGACCGAATCAAATTATTTGGTCATTTCGCTTCGGCACAAGGTCAATGAAGCTACAAGTGTATTTCGGAAATGCAAATAATTACCGAACGGTTTAGTTTTTAGAAACGATCAAAATATTGAAATTGCAGCCTAGGAAATATTTATCGGTCAACATAAATTTTACATCCGTAATAGGAAATATGTACTTAGATTATAACAAATTGATCTCCGTTTTAATATTGCAAAATGTCGGAGAAACGTCGATATCACAGACGAGGGTTTTTTTCTACTCGCGTTAGCTAAACAATGTGATTGCATGCGACTGCTTTTTTATTGCTAGTGAGTGTGTTTTAGCGATATGACTGCGCGCGCAGGAGTCAAACGCACGGACCTTCGCTGTATCGGTCGATCGCACCGAGGTTAGTGTGCTAGGCGAGTCTAATCAAATTGACCTCGTAATCTGGTAAAAACAAGCGTCTGCGCCGCATCATCCTCGTTTATTAACTTCCCGATAATGCGGCGCGCATGCCATTGCATGCGCGATCTGGCAAGCGCACAAATGTCAAGTGGGTCATTTTTTGTATAAATTGATGGGACATAAGTGTCCATAAAGTTGCAGTTACATTTTTTCCAAAAGTTCATTATTTTATTATTTAACTCAAAAATAATCATCACTAAAAAAAGTAGATACCTACCTACTAAAAAATAAAGTTGAAAAAGTCACCATAAATATTTTATTTATTTATTTTATTTTATTTATAGTTAGTTGGTCATTTGCGATATCGTCAGAAAAAAACACGGTAAATTTTTAAACAATTTTTTTTCTCCTAATATTAAAGTTCTCATGTCTCAATAATATGGAAAAACTATAATTTATAAATTATTCGTATTCGATAACTTATAAAATGATTTTTAAAGTTATAGGACACGTAGGTACCTATATCCCATGGTCCTTAAGGGTTACGACTGACTGAAATCAGCAAACTAAGACAAACGTGGTCCAAAAGTGTTTTTCATATAATATGTAAGATAACTGTAAAAAAACAGAAAAGGCATTCTTTAAATGAAACACATGATTCAAATATTAAAATCAGACTTCTAAGTGACCTAGCACTAATTCGAAAAGGAAGAGGTGGACGATATAGAAAAACGACCGAATCAAATTATTTGGTCATTTCGCTTCGGCACAAGGTCAATGAAGCTACAAGTGTATTTCGGAAATGCAAATAATTACCGAACGGTTTAGTTTTTAGAAACGATCAAAATATTGAAATTGCAGCCTAGGAAATATTTATCGGTCAACATAAATTTTACATCCGTAATAGGAAATATGTACTTAGATTATAACAAATTGATCTCCGTTTTAATATTGCAAAATGTCGGAGAAACGTCGATATCACAGACGAGGGTTTTTTTCTACTCGCGTTAGCTAAACAATGTGATTGCATGCGACTGCTTTTTTATTGCTAGTGAGTGTGTTTTAGCGATATGACTGCGCGCGCAGGAGTCAAACGCACGGACCTTCGCTGTATCGGTCGATCGCACCGAGGTTAGTGTGCTAGGCGAGTCTAATCAAATTGACCTCGTAATCTGGTAAAAACAAGCGTCTGCGCCGCATCATCCTCGTTTATTAACTTCCCGATAATGCGGCGCGCATGCCATTGCATGCGCGATCTGGCAAGCGCACAAATGTCAAGTGGGTCATTGCTTTCGTCGCGCAGAAGGACGCGGACGGCCGCCCGTGTCACCGTGGCAGATAACGACGCCGCGACGCCCGATAACGCCGGCTCTTTGTTTATGTATGTATTACGAGATAGTGCGAGCGCAGGCTAGCTACCTGAGGACAGGGAGCCGTTCTCCGACTTGGGAGTGGCGGGGTGGTGGTGCTGATGGTGCGAGGCGTTGATGGGCGGCAGCGAGATCGGCGCGAGCTGCGGCTGCGGCGCCATCGACGCGCAGCCGCCCGGCGGCACCGACAGCAGCGCGGCGCCGGCCCCTCCGTACGTCATGGACTCGTCGTAGCCCCACAGCTCCAGCTCGGCGTACTCCGGAGAGCCGAGCGACGAGGGCGACATGACGAGCGGCGCCGGGATGCCGAGCGCCGACGACGACGTCACCTCGGCCGACGACTCCTCCAGCATCCGCAGCGTCTGAAACCCCCCATTGTTCGACCAGCGTCTTTTCATCTTAGCAGTCGTTCACTTTTCCACAACTTTTGTCACATCTCCGATGCACTTAATAAACACGCGAGAGCGCGATCGAGAACGATTAATAGAAAGCGGCAAAAGTCGATCGGCGGCGCGGAGAAACGCAGCGCTGCATTCGGTTGCACTTTCACTAACAGGTGTCGCGCGGTCGCGGAATAAGTACGACGCGACGCGGCGGCCGCATTCGCCGGAGCATACGGCAACGCGAGCGGCGGCTGGCGACGACCCGACCGGCGGACGAATGACTGCGCGCCGCGGCCAACACTCACTGCCACGGCCACAGCGTGACGTCACGGCTCCCCGCCCCCCGCCGCCCCCGCCGCCTTCGCGGCGCGCCCCGCCCACCGCGCCGAGCGCCCCGCACTCCACCCCCACTACCGCATTATCAAGTACCCCCCCACTTGCCACTCCAACAAAACAACTCTCAACTTCTCTTCTTCTTCCGGTGCCGAAAAATAAAATTGAAACTCGGTTAGAATTTGATGCTGCAAATCCAGAAAAAGCAAATGTAGATGATGTAGTCCTACATAGATTTGAAAATTTCTATGATGCAAATCTAGTTAGGTAGGTATGTGTAATAGTTACCTCAAATGTCGATATTGCAAATTGAATCCTTAATGATCATTAGTGTGTATGTGTGTCTCAGGCGGTATCCCTAAATGAACAGCTGCTACCTTGGAAGCACCGTAAATGACACAGGCGGTAAAGAGGCAGAAGCCATCTCTCGGATTAATAAAGCTAAAGGTGCAGTCGCTATGCTTAATCTGATATGGAACCCTGCGATTTTGTATAAGAAACTCGTACTTCAAATATGCAATACAAATATCAAATCCATCTTTCTGTGGGTGCGGCTGTGAGACGTGGAAGGTAATGGCCGCTATATAAGCTCCAATAACTTGTAAATAAGCGTCTTCGTCGAATAATGCTCATCTTGTTGTCGAACCGTATTTCCAACATGACCTTATATATACCTACCACAAACCGGGAACCGATCTATTTACAGATTAAAAACGTCATACACTCAAGATGCATAGAAAACATTCCCCTAGAAGCCCTTGGAGTTGACTAGAACAGGCCGCAGACAAACATGGCGAAGGTCCCATCGTAGACGAAATTAGGGCGATAAGAAAGGCTCGAGGTGAAATCAAGGCCGAAGCGGAAAACCGGGGGGGATAGCTATGTATTATTGAAGCTCTATCACCGGGGTATCAGGAGATAATTAGATACTGCCAATTTCGATACTGCAGATTTCTACGATGTAAATCTAGTAACTACTGAATACTTGGATGAGATAAATTTGTATGATGGCTATTTAAATTATATAAATCTATAAATGCCAAACGGCTGGCAAAATGACCTTGTTGCTGCAATTAATATAATAACAGTATCAACAATACACTCATTATTGTACAAAAATTACAAATTTGCACAGTGACGGACTTATTATTATACGCTACAATAGTCTCTAACAGTCAACCAGAGTATCGTTGTTAGAGTTTCCGGATAATTGAAAGACAATGTTTGACTAAAACAATAATAATAACAATAAAATTACTTATAAACGTCCTGATGCTAAATGAAAATTAAACAAAAGAGAAACAAAATACCACTAAGTTTCAGAAGAAGATAAAAGGATGGGAGAGGGAAGATTTACAACTGGTGAGAGAAGAAAAGCTTTTTCAGAAGTGTAAGTCGAGAGCGACTTCACGCCTCTGACGCTGGTTCAATAATCGACCTGCATTTACAGAAATAAAGAAAGAGTAAAACAGAGTTTTGTGACTACGGATGCTAGTGATGTTATTCTGACTTGATCGGAGTGGGAGACATTATCTTTCAGATAAGACGGCGAGGTGGTTGCTAAAGCACATTGTGCAGAAAGCCTAGGATGTGTAGAGACAGAAACATGATCGTATTTCCGCAGTTGAAATACAAATCTCACACAGACATTATGTAACCGCTCTAACTTGAAGAGCATCGCTTCGATTGCATCGAGGTATGCAACGTTCGCGAAATCGAGGATAGACAGTAAAATTGTCTGCACTAAGGTCTGTTTACATTAGCAGGTAAAATGTTTGCAACCGTCGCAGGCTATGGAAGCCTGAATAAATGCGATTACTGATATCAGTAGTTTGTGCTTGCCATGAACGAAAATGGTCCATGAGTAAACCCAAGTTTTTTTACAATTCTTGAATACTCCATGACATTCTGATCGATTTGAACTAAAGGCAATAAAGATCAATCGACAGCTTCCGTCCGGCAATCATAATTGATTTTGATTTAGCCGGATTTATAATTATGCCGTGACTTTTGGCCCAGTTTGATATGTGTTTCAGATTCTAGCTAATTTATAAATGAAACATTGTTATTACGCATATTTACACAATAATGTGCATGTAACTACTCGTACGAATGACGAACTTATTATGAGGGATTTTTTTAATAAGTGTACCAATTTTAAAAATATTTTATTACTATTTCTTTCACTGACTAACGTTTTAAATGTCAGGTTTTAAGGCTTTAACATCAATTTTGATAATTTAATTAATACTTTTATACACTATAGTATTATTTCATTGATAAAGTCCAAATGGAAATATATAATTAAAACATTTTCGTTGCGGGGAATTCGTTACATCCACTGACAGACATATCTAAAAACGTTAGTCAGTGGAACAAATAGTAAAAAAAATATTTCTAAAATTGGTAGACTTAAAAAAAACGTATTTACATAATTTCTTACGGTCGATCATTTAAGGCAGTTTTAGTCATTTTAGAGTGCGGTAACTATTTTATTAAAAGATAAATAAGAATTCTTTAATAGCCACCCTACTATCGGCTGGTTTTGCGTGAAAATACACTTTCAGGTCATCGGCATACAAATGGTAGGAAGAAGTAAGACATGTTGTAATGGGGCTAATGAAGATGGAGAATAATAAGCACTCTCCCTGCGAAACGCTAGCAAAGTTTGTGTCTGGTGTTTTATACACTGCTTGCGTCCTCTGAAATATGGATCGAGGCATTTTATTGCCTCACTAAGGGAATAGGGATTTTATGCGAGATTTAACCCCTTGAGTATGATACGACCAAATCTGGTTCTGAAACAATTATCCGTTGAGTATGATACGACCAGATCTGGTTCCGCGTTTTTTTCACTTCTTTGACGTTCTCATATTTATTCATAATTATCTAATTGTTTTACAAAATGATATTTCAATATTCTATATTCGAAATTTCAATGCAATCATTGTGCAGTTGTTCTTTTTATGATTGGTGTAGTAGTTTCGTAGTTATAGTACTTTAAGGTCGATGTCGCCGAAAATCCTGCAAAAGAGACAGATGCATCCATGAAAATACCCATTTACTCCAAGGGTTAAGGAATTTTAGCCGCTCTAACAAGAGGTCAAATTCAAGGGCAATTTATGGAATATGAAGTCAACCAGAGTGAGAATAGTTTGAAATCAAAGACTATCGCGGTTTTTTGACATTATAAATAAGATCAAAGGAATTTACCAGAAGTTTGTAGCACCCGATGCGATGTTTCGGCGATGTTGCTACCGCCGTTCTCCAGGGTAGAATATACCTTGGATAACGGGAGTCTTCGGGTCCGTACCCAAGGAGGCTACCCTGGACAACAGCGATTACATTGTTACGCGGCGATTACGCGGTAAATTTGTTTTATCTTATTTGTAGTGAGCATACTTATTTTTCTGTCGTCCATAGTAGGTACGTCTCATATAATTCGTGACATTGACAAGTACTGTTGTCGTGCTACGGCCTGGATGAAAACCTGGGTGAAAGTGATTAAGTAACCCGTGGGTACTTAGAATCGAGTTAATTTGAGTATAAGCAGTACGTTCTATGACTTTGAAGAAAACTATTAAGATAGAAAAAGGAATTATATCTTGGGCTGACAAAAGAGACGGAAGTGTTTGGAAGTAGAATAATAAATGCTTGCTTTCATCGGGCAGGAATATAAATATATTAGAAATAGTAGTTTACAGCGTGTGTCAGAGTAGTTTATCTAGTTACGGCAAAACTCGATGCCCCGGTTTGTTTTAGATCAAGGTCGGGTGAACCCTTACTTGTCTTTCAGTACCACGTCCGATAACAGACGCAGGCGACCATAACTGCGATTCTTGCCCACTGCCCTAAAGACCGTACCTATATGGGCTGATCGAATTCGCAGCCAAGATGTGACTACCAAAAATAGTGTAGTGGTTTTCTATTAATTTCCGTACTACAGAGTTACGTGATGGAGCTCTTGTGTCAATTACAGGGAAAGCAAACTTGTAATAAGTATAATAATCTAGATACCATCACTCCTCGCGCTCATCTTGATTTCGACTTTAATTAAGACACATTGGATAGTTAACAAAAAAATCAAATATTTAGATAAATGTAACAAAATGAACTGGCTGTATAGGTATAAAAAAGCGGCAAATGTGTACATATGTATTTCTAACACATTTCGGCGAAGAAAATCTACACCTAGCATTGCGTGGTTTGTGATGGCCCCTTGGAAATACGACGTTGAAGTGCACGTGAAGTATAAAATACATAAAAACGCGGAATGAATTGGCTAATATAATAAATGCCAACGCGGCAGGACGATGTCTCAAATTGACCTTCAAATGTATGCTCATTATACCGGTTCGCTCATGTCGCGCTGGAAAATCGCCACTGATGGATAATTATTAATTTCCTGTGAACAGTGGGTCCTGGTGATAAAAACTCAAATGTTGGCGGAAAAGGGGTTAAGCCCGAAAATGCTGACTATGATGTTTTCATCTATATATATATATATATATATATATATATATATATATATATATATATATATATATATATATATATATATATATATATATATATATATATATATATATATATATATATATATATATATATATATATATATATATATATATATATATATATATATATATATATATATATATATATATATATATATATATATATATATATATATATATATATATATATATATATATATATATATATATATATATATATATATATATATATATATATATATATATATATATATATATATATATATATATATATATATATATATATATATATATATATATATATATATATATATATTGTTAGATATATTTTTTAGAATATACAACAATTTAATTTCAAGTATGACCGCAAGCGACATCTATGTATAAAAGACAGTAGCGCCATCTGCCGGTTGAACGAGAAGCCATGCGGTATAATTTTGTACGAAGTAAATGTATCAGCGGTTCGTGTCCCGGCTCATCGAATGAGGAGGGAATTTTCCATTCGGGGATTGACTTATATCGAGGCAACGTTCGGCTATTGTATTGCTTTGTTTTATTTCGGAAAATACATTTATTCTTACGGAAATTGACGTTTTTGTACTAAGTGAACCTGCCGGAGTTCCTATCAAATATCAGAAGTGGGATAACACAATCCACAAGTGCATTTTTCGTGATTTTAAACATTATCAGTGGAGAATTCGAACTATTGCGCAATCGATCGCAAATTGCGTATCATTATTTTTGGGCATAAAAACATTGAAAATGACTGTTTTACAGATTGGAGACAGCGTCTAATACCTGAGGCAGCTTGTTTTCTGTTGGACAACAGGTGATTTCATATCTAATAAGGCCAGGTACGAGAAAAAGTCCAGTTCTTTCGTCGCGCCGAACGTGAGTACAACGTTTTATTTTTACTGGACGGCCTGGGAGTGCTGAAATTCTGTGTATTTTTGAGCTGTCTTGATTGTGAAATAATGATAATAATTTCCGAAATTCGAGAAAAATAATACGTCATCCGGCGTGACGTCATCAGATGTCAGACAGTAGTGTTGGGCGATTGGGTTAATTAAACGTCAAATAGTGATGTCGCACGATTGAGCCAATTGTATGTTCATTTGGTAGAGTTGAGCACGTACGCTATTTTCACGAAAATGGACGCGTTCAACAACGATAATACAGAAGGGAGCGATACCTATGAACGACGCTCAAAATCTAAACATCGACATTCAAAGGACCGATCTAAGCGTAGGCGAGAGATCGAAACAGAGGTAGAGCGAATCTTAAATAAAAGATTTCCTGCATCGGGTGTGGCTCATTTAACCAACGATATGCTTGCTAAATTACCAGCAGTATCAACCGACACTACGAATACTAGCTCACCAACGTTGGCGGCCAATATTGTGAACACCGATTTACCGACGGTAGCGGCCAATAATATGGACGTTGACTCACCAGCGGTGGCAACAGATAGTGTGCATCAACACATCGTTTCACCGGCAATTGCGACAGATGCTGTACAACAACCGATTGTTAAATATTTCGGACATGGTGATGTGATCCCTAGATTCGATCCTGCAAATAGGTCTACCACCATAGAACAGTGGATTCGCGTTGTAGATGATATAGCTAACCTTTATAACTGGGATGAGAAGACGAAAATTTATCATGCCACAACAAAATTGGTTGGCTATGCTAAGACTTGGTATGATCAACAAACGTCATATAATGTTGATTGGTCGCTTTGGAAGCAGCGTCTTAGAAATGCTTTTCCTTCTGGACGTAGTGTATTGGAAATGTTGAAAACAATTGTGAATTATAAAAGAGCAATAAATGAAGATCCTTTGCAATTTTTCAACGAAAAGTTGAACTTGGGTGTAGCATGTCAGTTACAGGATTCAGTCATCTGCGAAGCGATTATAGGCACTCTTGGAAGCGAGGTGCTGGAAATAGGAGCCGTATCAGCGGGGTGTAAAACAACTGACACTCTCAGGAGCTATTTGTCATCGCTTCGAGCACTGCCCGAAATAAATCGAGCAATTGCCAGTACTTCATTTACACCTAAAATCAACCGAGGATATGATCGAAGACAGCTACTATGTAAAATCTGTAATCGACGTGGCCATATGACTAAAGATTGTTTCAAAAATAAAAAGACGATATTAACGCTAGATAAGGATAAGAGTGGAGCACCGCCAGTGGTGTTTTGTACATTTTGTAAATTCCGTGGCCATAATCGGGAGCAATGCTTCAAACTTAAAAGGCAGGATATGAATAAAACACGGAAACCCGTACGATCAATTTGTATTAACACTGATGGGGACAAATATTATGTGACTGCCAGAATAAATGGTATCCCAGTTACGGGATATGTGGACTTTGGCAGCAGCATTAATATAATGAGATATAATAAAGTCCTGGAACTCGGTTTGGAAGTAAACGAGAAAAGTGACTGCTTGATTCGTGGCTACGGTGGATCAGTGATCACGCCGTTAGGATATGTCAAGATATTTTTGGAAGTTGATGAAGCTTCTGCAAATGTTGAAAGTTTAGTAGTTGACGACAAGGAGCAGAAAATGGACATATTAATTGGACAAACTTTTACCGAGTTATCCAATATCTATGTCATTAAAACAGCAAATACGTTGAGGATTCTCAATAACACTCCGTGGACAGAAATGCCTCAAGCTGTAGAACTTTCTTCAAAGACCAAACTATATACTGAAGATAATGTTGAATTACAGCCAGGAATTAATGTGCTTAATGTATGTTTATCTGAACCGTACTCTGGGTCATTAATAACATACGGAGGTCAACATTTGGAGCCACTAAGGGAGAAAGAAGTATTACAGAGCGAAATGAAGGTTGAATTTGGAAAAGCACAAGTCAAAGTGGTAAATCAGACTAATCAAGTACTTCGCATAAATCAGAATGAGTGTATTGCGCGATGTGATTATACATTCATTAAGGAAAAAGGAGGTTACAAAGTGGGTGATCAATTATCACAAAAAGATCGCCAAGAACTTGACAATTTACTCGATGAATTCAAAGATTGTTTTAAACGAAATAATAAACCATTGGGTCATATCAACGTTGAGATGAAGATCAAATTGACAGAACAGAAAACAATCTACTATCGACCTTATCGGCTTTCTGATGCTGAACGTCAGACGGTTAGGGACATTGTTTCGGATCTGCTTCATGAAGGGATCATAGAAGAATCGCAATCAGATTATGCAAGTCCTGTACTTCTGGTACAAAAGAAGAATGGAGAGCCGAGAATGTGTGTAGATTATCGTGCTTTAAACAAGATAACACAAAAGGAGAGGTATCCGTTACCTCTAATAGAAGATCTATTGGATCGTTTAAATAATCATAGTGTTTTCACTATGTTGGATCTGGCTTCAGGTTATCATCAAATCAGCGTTCATGAAGATTCTCGAAGATATACAGCATTTATAACACCTGATGGCCATTATCAATATCGACGAGTAAGTTTTGGGCTGGCCAATGCACCTGCAGTATTTCAAAGGGCAATGAATGGTGTATTGGGTTCTCTACGATTCCAGTATGCAATGGCTTATTTAGATGACATATTAATCTTGGCCCATAATGAAGAAGAGGGTATCCAACGGCTTCGTACTGTTTTTGAGGTGTTGAAGAAATCAAATATGACACTGAGATTGGAGAAGTGTTCATTCTTAACTACTAAGGTTGAATATTTGGGCTATGAAGTGTCAAAAGGAGAGATTCGTCCTTCAAAGTGTAAGTTACTTGCAGTACAAGAATTTCCTACACCTTCAAATGTTCATCAAGTTCGTCAGTTCCTTGGATTGGCTGGATATTTTCGTAAATTTATAAAGAATTTCGCCATAATGGTATCTCCATTGACAACATTACTTAAGAAGGATACTGATTGGTCATGGAATGATACACAGCAAAATGCTTTTGAGGCAGCCAAAAGAGCCCTGACAGAATATCCTGTTTTGGCAATTTATAACTCTACTTTTAAGACTCAACTTCATACTGATGCATCTCAGATTGGATTGGGTGCGATTTTACTACAGGAACAAGAAAGCGGTTTATGGAAGCCAGTTGCATATGCCAGTAGACAAACGATGTCAGCAGAAAAACGTTATCACAGCTATGAATTGGAGACACTTGCTGTGGTAATGGGTGCTCGCAAATTTAAAATTTACTTGACTGGAATAACCTTCACTGTAGTAACAGATTGTAATGCATTAAGGTTGACATGGACAAAGAAAGATATGGTGCCGCGTATTGGAAGATGGTGGTTGGAAATGCAAAATTTCGATTTCGATGTGATCTACCGACCTGGACCGTCTATGTCCCATGTTGATGCGCTAAGTCGCAATCCGGCACATGTACAACGAATTGACATTAACGACTGGATTGATGTTCTACAATACGAAGATGAAAATGTACGGAATTTAAGAAAACAATTAGAGGAAGATTTGAAGAATAAAACTCGGAAAGGTCTTACTAATGATTACAAAATTGTGAACGGAAAATTATGTCGGCTTATCGATGGGAAACCCTTAATTGTTGTTCCAAAGGATGGACGATGGCGCATATTACAGATACACCACGATGAGAATGGACATAAAGGAGTTGAGAAATGCCTTCATTTAATAAGGCAGCGTTATTGGTTTGCTAAGGCACATACATTTATCAAGAAATACATAAACGGATGCCCAGAATGTCAATTCGCGAAGAAACCAACAGGAAAGCAACCAGGATTTCTGCATCCTATTGAGAAAAAGGCAGTACCTTTTGCCACTGTGCACATAGACCATTTAGGTCCATTTTGTAAGACTAAAACAGGCAAGACTAACCTTCTCGTGATGATCGATGCTTTCACAAAATTTACTATTATCGAAGCCGTACGTGATACAAGTGCAAAGTATGTTGTTATGGCAATGAATATGCTGATAAAAACATTCGGTGTACCGAATAGATTAATATCCGATAGAGGTAAAGCTTTTACAAGCAAAACATTTGAAGAGTTTTGTATTGAAAGAGGAATTAAACACATATTGAATGCAGTTGCAAGTCCCAGGGCAAACGGTCAGGTTGAAAGAACCAATAGAGCAATTTTGGATTCTTTGGTAGCCTATTGTATTGATGAGCAAGCAAATTGGGAACATTACATCTGTAAAGTACAAATGGGCATTAATTCCACAGTAAATAAAACGACAGGTAAAACGCCATATGAATTATTATTCGGCTTCAATCCTAATTTAACTGCTCATATTGAACATGAAACACCAGTTGTGGATATTGAAGTGGTAAGAGATGAAGCAGATAAAGTCTCTAAAATCAACGCCTTAAATATGAAGACGCGTTTTGATAAGAAACGCCGAGCAGCTCAAAACTTTAAAGTTGGTGATTTGGTACTGGTAGAGAGAAAAGTTATAAAGAAAGGATTGACGAGTGGAAAATTAGTTCCAAGATTTGCTGGACCTTGTTTAATTACAGAAGTGTTCCCGAATGACCGTTACCTGGTTGAGAGTATTCCTTCATCTAGGAATAATTACAAGAATATCATCGCAAACGATCGTTTGAAGCGATGGAATGGGCAAAATATGATTTAAAAACAAAAAAAAAAAAAAAGTTATAATAAATAACCAGACATACTGCTGCACTAGTTGCACAAATATAATGAAACTTTGATATTATGATTGATATTATATTCAAAATTTTATTTGCCCATGATATATGTTCGTTTGAATAAACAAGTCTGGTTAAGAATTTATTTTGGTGCTGAACAGTTAAAAACTGCAGCCATTAATATGTGAAACAAAGCCTTACAAAGGTTTGATATACTTTTCTATTTATAAAGTGCCTGGAGCTATTAATACGCCTTGAGGTATTTCCATTGGAAGTGGTTCATGCTATTAATAAGCTCTTGAGTCCTTTTGTAGGAAGCGGCCGATGCTATTAATACGCATCAGGATCCTTCCGAGGTATTTCCTAAATGGAATGTAAACCCTTCTGGTGATTCCCACGTGGAACGTAAATCCATCTGTAAGCACTTGTTTCTATTATGAAGTAGCTGGGGCTATTAATACGTCCCAGGGTCCTTCGGTAGGAAGCAGCTGATGCTATTAATACGCATCAGGGTCCTTCCGAGGTTTTTCCGGCATGGAATGTAAACCCTTCTTGCTAGCATTTGTTATGAAGTAGCCGAGGCTATTAATACGCCTTGGGATCCTTCCGTAGGAAGTAGCTGATGCTATTAATACGCATCAGGGTCCTTCCGAGGTCGTTCCTACATGGAAATGTAAATCCTTCAAAAGCGCTCGTTATGAAGAAGCCAGGGCAACCTATTAAAACTGCCTTGGGATCCTTCCGAATGAAGTGACTAATGCTATTAATACGCATAAGTAACCTTCTGAAGTGTATGCGCTTATTTATCGGAGAGATATCTACCGAGTTTTAAATCATGATCATGAAAATAAACAAAGGCTATTATTACGCCTCAGAGTGCCTTTGAGTTTTGAATAACAAAACAAAAATCAGCTGATAATATTATAATGTGCACTTGGAGTTCTTTGGAAATAGGAAATGCATTCCATCTAAATTTATTGTTGAATTCTGATTATGTTCCTCTAAAGTTGCGATTTTAGGGTGTGTTCCATCGAAAATTATTGTTGGATTGAGATTGTATTCATCTGAAATTGCTATTGAGTTGAGATTGTGTTTTATCAAAAGTGAAGACGATTGTTTGAAAATTTTGATGATCTGAAAATGAAGTTTGATGGTTGGAGATGGTTTGAAGTTTGATGATTTAAGAATTTGATGATATGAATGTTGGTTTGAAGTTATTGTTAAGTTGGTATTGTGTTAATCTGAAATCGTTGTTAGATAAGGTTGTATTCCATCTGAAGTAATTTTTTTTTTAAAAAAAAAAATTGAGATTTTTGTTACTCTGGTTGATGTTGATTTGATGAGGCTTAATTGACTTGATACGTCAAAGTCCATCAATCAACGAGGATGGAATTTTATTCTGTTGAAGTTAAAAATACTTCACATGACTTCGTCATAACTTACTAAATGTGAAAAATATTAAACTTAACAATTAAATATTAATATTTTTGTGTCGCGGTGTTTTGAGAGTAAAACTTGCACCGTGGCGCTGTTTCCTTTGTTTACAGAACATGGCCGAACGGAGAGTTCACCAATCACTCACTATTTACAGCTGCAAACAAGCATTTCTGAACAATTCATTTGCATGGTCAAATGCAAGACTACCGAGTGCTACACACATGAACCAGCAGTCGTCTCGGGGCGAGCCGATTTTCAGGATGGCCGACTGTTAGATATATTTTTTAGAATATACAACAATTTAATTTCAAGTATGACCGCAAGCGACATCTATGTATAAAAGACAGTAGCGCCATCTGCCGGTTGAACGAGAAGCCATGCGGTATAATTTTGTACGAAGTAAATGTATCAGCGGTTCGTGTCCCGGCTCATCGAATGAGGAGGGAATTTTCCATTCGGGGATTGACTTATATCGAGGCAACGTTCGGCTATTGTATTGCTTTGTTTTATTTCGGAAAATACATTTATTCTTACGGAAATTGACGTTTTTGTACTAAGTGAACCTGCCGGAGTTCCTATCAATATATATATATATATATATATATATATATATATATATATATATATATATATATATATATATATATATATATGTATATATATATTCATTTTTTTTTTAAATAACTTACGAAATAATTTGAAATTAATTCTGATATATTTTACCGTAATATAAATCTCAGATAATTAGTCCATTAATCAAAAAATAGTAAGTCCAAATATAATTCGAATATGATTTACAATTTACCCCCAACACTTTAAATGAATTCATCTCAAATCAATGTTTTAGTACTCAACCTCTTGAAAAAGAGGTGAAAACCACTCTACTCTCCTCTACTCTTGGTGAAAACCAAGAGTAGAGAAATATTTACCTCAACGCTTTAAATGAATTCATCTCAAAACAACTTTGTAGTACTCAACCTATTTTTCACCAAGAGTAGAGAATTATTTTGTGTAAATTTACTTCAAGGGCGGGGAATGGGCTGATATGTTGATGGGCGGGGCCTTGTTATAACTAGGTAGCTCTACAGTTAATATCAGAGCTATACAAGTTATGCTGCTAACCAGTGTTTAAAATTTATCCATCTTATGCAATCGTAGAATTATAATGACATCATACGTATACTCGTCTAACTCGTTTCGAACTCAAAATACAGGTTCAACGATCTGCTTTACTAGCGAAATGAACGACGGCCTCAATGTATTGGTCTTCACTTGAAAATAATATGTTCATATAATATTTATATGTGGGGAAACATTCACATACATGTTTATTGCAAATATGTTGATTTTAATACCAATATTTATGAAGTAGCAAAAAAAGAGGTATATCTTGAAATATAGAAAAACATCAAAAATTCACGGAAATGTAAAACCCTCCTATAAATAGAAATCCTTTATTAATTTAATGGTTTCAATGTTGACGTGTTAAGCCTAAATAGTAAAATTGACAAGACAATGATTTTTATTACAATGGTTTTTTAGCTTCACGTTTCGTATAATTCAAATCTTGCGACTGATTTTTCAACCAGTTCTCATAAAACTTCGCACACGTATTTAGTCCCCATGACTATACAACATTATGCTAATTACAACCTTTGACCCTCAAATCCTGATGATGCAGGAGAACTGTCTGCCTAAATCGAGACATGATGATTTTCTGGTTTCAAATTGGTAATGTGGGTGTCAAGCAAAGAATTGTCATTGAAGTCGGGTTTTAACTCCTCGATCATGTCGCTGCAGCGGTAGAGCCTAACTAAACCACGAGAATAGACGATCTGCTGGTTTAAATTCGATAAAGTAGGTAATAAACATGAAATGAATCGATTCATTGAACTAGAACACCAAAACACTGAAAAGTTAAAAAGAAGATAAAAAACCAAGTTAAACAGTTTTATTATATAATTGATAATAGAAAAAAATCTTTTGTTGGAGCTTGGAAATCATATTAGCTCATATCCACGAAACAATTTTTTCTACTGTATTCGCCCCACGATTTTATTTTAATCTTATCAAAACCCCAGATCGGTGACCCATTACTATTTCTAACTTTTAGTACATCATCGATTGTACAATAAAACCGTTAAATTTTAAAAAAAATCTTTTATTTTATTTTTATTAAAGTAGGTATGTAGTCCGACAAGGATCGCATCTCATCCATCTCGCAAGCTCCCATCCATCCATCTCGCTAAGAATCGTAAACGTTGTAATGGGTATCCATCTTACTACGTGACAAATGCGACGTTTTCTCTCCGCTCGAATAGGTAAGACGAAATTTGCACGTTCCACGATTATGAAAACCGAATTGTGTGACATTTATAATGAGGTGATTGAGTTCGGTCGCAGACCTCGATAAGATTGTCTGCCGGAATGACATAAACAAGCCCGACTATCTGAATCTGTTAAATTATCAAGGCCATCAGGTTAATCAACTCGCGCAACACGGTGCGATCGAAATCGGCCGGCAGGTAGGTAAAGCAGCCAATCCAACGCGAGCCTCTTGCCAGTTTCATTACAAAATGGCCGAACGGCAAAAAATCCGAGAACAAGTAAGCACACAAAGTGGAAATCGTTTTCCTTATCAAACGCGATGACGGTGCGGAACAACGCCTCGATTCGGCCTGTGCTTGTACTACTATATACCACACTAGGTATACGTTTTAGTACAGGTGCATGATTCCATAAAGTTAACCATGATTTGAACAATTATTTTCATGGCATGCAAAAATGTATATAGTTTTATATTGCATTAACTGATAAGTGGTCTAGAAAAATGTTTTATGATACTATTTTTCCTAAAATATACAAATCATGCAGAAACGCTGATGGCATTGAGTGCATCCGTTGGACAGGTTGTTATACATAGCTTTATTAAATTTAAATACAAAATTATAGCACTTCTAAAATCGTCACTCAATTGAACAATGCTTATGGCACTGAGATGACAAATGACAGTGTTATTTTGACGGAGCTCAAAAAAACTTAAATAATGTTATAAAATGGAAAACTGGAAAGGCAATAGCCTTAATGGGGAACTGTGACATGTAATTTGTATCTTTTTTTATGAATAAAGACTACTAACAAAAAAAAAAGAAAAGGACGACAGACAGTAACGAATTATGCATATCGAGGGCCTTAAGCTGAAAGGTATTATCTACAAAATTGCAATGTTACAGGACCTTTCAACAAGTTAGTGATGCCGAATACGAAAAATATGGTATGTTTCTTACGCTCTTTTATAAATAGACATCTAATTTATTTATGACGATACTGTTGGGTCATTTCAGTATATTGTAAAGTTGGTCGAAATAATGTTGCCCCAAAAACTTATGTTTGCAAATTATCTTTCAGCTTAAAATCCTGAATATATTTTGATTGAAAGGTGATGCAATTGACAACGGTTAACAAAAAAAAACTATATCTATACACGTCGCGTCAAAGATCTCGGTCCCGCGTCCACATGCTCAGATCACATGTATTGCATTTATTGTACAACAATGCACTGAAACTAAAAATGGATAGAAATCCATCAAAACTATCTGCCTGCTGTCTCGTGCGGAGTTTTTGATGAGCTTGTATGATATATGTGAACGCATTTTCGAGCCAGTGTTCGAGGTACCGAGATCTTTGACGGGGCTGTAAGTTGATTTCTTTATATTTTGCAATTTCCATACAGCGCTGTTCCACAGAGCATGATTTATTTCTTCTTTGAAAATAATTATTTTATTGTTGTATTATATAAAAGCTTTAGTTCGTTAAACAAATAATTTTGGTCTCTTAATCTGTTGCAAATACCAGTAAAACGAAGCGAACTATTGTAAAGTATTGGCTTCAGAGTTTGGTAGCATATTTTCGATTACAAGATAGCAAAATCGCACGATAGGTACCCTAATACTTGCGTGATATACATATAAGCTGTATAATGGTTTTTAGGTGACCTAAAATCTTTATTATTACATTTATAGTGTATATTTGATGTACATCAAGTTGTAAATGCACTGCAACGATGACAGCCAGATGATAGATATTCAAATTAGGGCTCTACAAAAACTTTATGCAAAACAAAAAGTTTAAGAAAAGGCGACTCAGTAGTAATTTATCAACATTAAGAGCACGGCCCGCGGACATCAAAACTTCAACATGGAAAAATCTACCTTCGTTATTTTCAAATTATGTTAATTTATAACAATTTTATCATCAAACTACGTTAGTTACAAACTTTTTTGAATATATGCTAGCATCGGCCCATAGTGGGTCGCGAATTATTGCATTTTTATTACTAAAGTAATTTCAGAAAGGTCTCGGGATATAATAAAATACTCGAAATTGACTATTCTAAACGGATATTTTATTCTATATTATTTAAATTAAGACTTTCTGAGTAATACTTTGATCCCACAAGTTCATAACTTCCTTAAGTTTGTTTGTAGCAGAACAAAAATATGTGCCAAAATGGACATGTAATAAAATAATTTCTAACTCCTGATTTATTCCAAATTTCATATAATAAAAAAGCCGCCTTTTCTTGAGAATAAAGCGTTTTATTATTATTATTATTATTCCTCCGTCAAATCTCATTTTTCAATGGTGGAAAATAAAATACCCAAAATATATAACACGCAGCTAAGCAGAGATATGGGTTAAAGGCTGTTTTAGCAACCGTGCCGTCTCTGTCTGTAGCGGACTCTTAATGAAATAAATTATAGGTGTGTTTAAAAAGGCGTCAATGTTATATACATACGAGTATATGACACCTACGATTTGAAGCGATTTTCTCTGAAACTGTCTGGTATAAATTAAAATTAAATGTTGAACAAGCTAAGTGACATTTCTCAGAAACTTAATCTTTAAATCTTAAATAAAAGTAGTCTCTTATGTGCAAAAATGCTGAAATGTGAATTTATAAAAAAGTCACTACCGCAGTTGAAACTATTGTAACAGAAATCGAAAACTATCACAAATAGAAACGAACAGCTCAATGTACCTACCGATTATTGCTTTGCGGTTAAAAACGCGTATTGTACAATTCACAAAACGAAACCAATCCAATAAAAAAACCATCAATTAAATTCCCATTTCAAATCGAAACAGCAAAGGCGTTCACTTTTCGCAGCGTGAAAGTAAACGGTAATTACAATAAAATTATTATTTCCACAAAATGTTATTAGAAGAGAGAGCTTTGCGTGGAGAGTTTTATAATAATAATGAAAGTTTGATTTTTTTTTCTACACTTGATGCACTTCTAAATAAATGTGAATACACTTGATACACTTCTAAATAAATGTGAAAAAATCTAACTGAGATAAAAGAGAGAAAATAATAGAGGAAAAGGAAACAGAAGAACTAGCTCTCAACTCAATTCTGGTTCTATAGACAAGCTCCCATAGCTTCTCGGCTTACAATCTCGTTGCATACCAAATGAGCATCGATATTTCCGCGCATCTATTTCGCTATTATGAGCGTCTGCGGGTTATACGAGTGAACGGTTACTTCCAACGAAGTGGGCGAGACTGGAGTGTTGTCTGCCACTCCTATATTAAACGGACCTGCGACTGCAATCGATTACTCCTTGATGAATGTATTGGCAGATGACCGGAATGTCGATTGGCAGAAGTCGGCAACACCGTTGGAGATTTCAACACGGACGAAAACCACAAAGGAGTGATTTTTTCTTTTAAACTTTAAACATTTTATTTATTTTTTTATTGACGATTTGAAACACATTTTACTTATTTTTTTATTAACGATTTGAAACACATTTTATTATAATTTTTTAATAACGATTTAAAACACATTTTATTTATTTTTTATAAAATAGTGCACGATTAAACTTCAACTTAGATTAAAGAATCGATTGTATTGACATGTATTTAGATCTTACCACTCCAATAGTCAGCCTGATCCAGTCGACCAGTATACTACCCTGATTCAGTCCACCAGTATATCATGGGGTACATTATGGGTTTTTGATAAGAACACATGCTTTTTGAAAGGCGAGGAAGTGAGAATTATCGACCGATATTAAACGACCTAAAGACTATATTGGAAATGTCAGCTAGGAATTGAAGTAAAGAGAGTAGAATAATCTTTGTTTCTTTTCCTCAGCCTTAATCGCTATTCTACCCATCGTCCCCTTCATGCCGCTTTCGTACAATTCGTAGCTTGTGTTGGCTTCGCGTAGTTTCCTTTCATCTTGCTAGTTTTCCCATTTCTCATTTGTTACATCGTAGTTATCCATATCGCACCCCAGTTGTTGATAGTTACGTAGATATCGGTCTTCTATCCATTGAATTTCCTGCCAAGTGCTGAAACGTATTTTAATAACTCTCACGTACCGTCCTGCGCATTCTCACTCACACTCAGCTACAAATTATTATACCTACTGATAGGAACTCCGGCAGGTTCACTTAGTACAAAAACGTCAATTTCCGTAAGAATAAATGTATTTTCCGAAATAAAACAAAGCAATACAATAGCCGAACGTTGCCTCGATATAAGTCAATCCCCGAATGGAAAATTCCCTCCTCATTCGATGAGCCGGGACACGAACCGCTGATACATTTACTTCGTACAAAATTATACCGCATGGCTTCTCGTTCAACCGGCAGATGGCGCTACTGTCTTTTATACATAGATGTCGCTTGCGGTCATACTTGAAATTAAATTGTTGTATATTCTAAAAAATATATCTAACAGTCGGCCATCCTGAAAATCGGCTCGCCCCGAGACGACTGCTGGTTCATGTGTGTAGCACTCGGTAGTCTTGCATTTGACCATGCAAATGAATTGTTCAGAAATGCTTGTTTGCAGCTGTAAATAGTGAGTGATTGGTGAACTCTCCGTTCGGCCATGTTCTGTAAACAAAGGAAACAGCGCCACGGTGCAAGTTTTACTCTCAAAACACCGCGACACAAAAATATTAATATTTAATTGTTAAGTTTAATATTTTTCACATTTAGTAAGTTATGACGAAGTCATGTGAAGTATTTTTAACTTCAACAGAATAAAATTCCATCCTCGTTGATTGATGGACTTTGACGTATCAAGTCAAATAAGCCTCATCAAATCAACATCAACCAGAGTAACAAAAATCTCAATTTTTTTTTTTTTTTAAAAAATTACTTCAGATGGAATACAACCTTATCTAACAACGATTTCAGATTAACACAATACCAACTTTAAAGTTCTGAGCTGCTCGACGTTTCTTATCAAAACGCGTCTTCATATTCAAGGCGTTGATTTTAGAGACTTTATCTGCTTCTTCTCTTACCACTTCAATATCCACAACTGGTGTTTCATGTTCAATATGAGCAGTTAAATTAGGATTGAAGCCGAATAATAATTCATATGGCGTTTTACCTGTCGTTTTATTTACTGTGGAATTAATGCCCATTTGTACTTTACAGATGTAATGTTCCCAATTTGCTTGCTCATCAATACAATAGGCTACCAAAGAATCCAAAATTGCTCTATTGGTTCTTTCAACCTGACCGTTTGCCCTGGGACTTGCAACTGCATTCAATATGTGTTTAATTCCTCTTTCAATACAAAACTCTTCAAATGTTTTGCTTGTAAAAGCTTTACCTCTATCGGATATTAATCTGTTCGGTACACCGAATGTTTTTATCAGCATATTCATTGCCATAACAACATACTTTGCACTTGTATCACGTACGGCTTCGATAATAGTAAATTTTGTGAAAGCATCGATCATCACGAGAAGGTTAGTCTTGCCTGTTTTAGTCTTACAAAATGGACCTAAATGGTCTATGTGCACAGTGGCAAAAGGTACTGCCTTTTTCTCAATAGGATGCAGAAATCCTGGTTGCTTTCCTGTTGGTTTCTTCGCGAATTGACATTCTGGGCATCCGTTTATGTATTTCTTGATAAATGTATGTGCCTTAGCAAACCAATAACGCTGCCTTATTAAATGAAGGCATTTCTCAACTCCTTTATGTCCATTCTCATCGTGGTGTATCTGTAATATGCGCCATCGTCCATCCTTTGGAACAACAATTAAGGGTTTCCCATCGATAAGCCGACATAATTTTCCGTTCACAATTTTGTAATCATTAGTAAGACCTTTCCGAGTTTTATTCTTCAAATCTTCCTCTAATTGTTTTCTTAAATTCCGTACATTTTCATCTTCGTATTGTAGAACATCAATCCAGTCGTTAATGTCAATTCGTTGTACATGTGCCGGATTGCGACTTAGCGCATCAACATGGGACATAGACGGTCCAGGTCGGTAGATCACATCGAAATCGAAATTTTGCATTTCCAACCACCATCTTCCAATACGCGGCACCATATCTTTCTTTGTCCATGTCAACCTTAATGCATTACAATCTGTTACTACAGTGAAGGTTATTCCAGTCAAGTAAATTTTAAATTTGCGAGCACCCATTACCACAGCAAGTGTCTCCAATTCATAGCTGTGATAACGTTTTTCTGCTGACATCGTTTGTCTACTGGCATATGCAACTGGCTTCCATAAACCGCTTTCTTGTTCCTGTAGTAAAATCGCACCCAATCCAATCTGAGATGCATCAGTATGAAGTTGAGTCTTAAAAGTAGAGTTATAAATTGCCAAAACAGGATATTCTGTCAGGGCTCTTTTGGCTGCCTCAAAAGCATTTTGCTGTGTATCATTCCATGACCAATCAGTATCCTTCTTAAGTAATGTTGTCAATGGAGATACCATTATGGCGAAATTCTTTATAAATTTACGAAAATATCCAGCCAATCCAAGGAACTGACGAACTTGATGAACATTTGAAGGTGTAGGAAATTCTTGTACTGCAAGTAACTTACACTTTGAAGGACGAATCTCTCCTTTTGACACTTCATAGCCCAAATATTCAACCTTAGTAGTTAAGAATGAACACTTCTCCAATCTCAATGTCATATTTGATTTCTTCAACACCTCAAAAACAGTACGAAGCCGTTGGATACCCTCTTCTTCATTATGGGCCAAGATTAATATGTCATCTAAATAAGCCATTGCATACTGGAATCGTAGAGAACCCAATACACCATTCATTGCCCTTTGAAATACTGCAGGTGCATTGGCCAGCCCAAAACTTACTCGTCGATATTGATAATGGCCATCAGGTGTTATAAATGCTGTATATCTTCGAGAATCTTCATGGACGCTGATTTGATGATAACCTGAAGCCAGATCCAACATAGTGAAAACACTATGATTATTTAAACGATCCAATAGATCTTCTATTAGAGGTAACGGATACCTCTCCTTTTGTGTTATCTTGTTTAAAGCACGATAATCTACACACATTCTCGGCTCTCCATTCTTCTTTTGTACCAGAAGTACAGGACTTGCATAATCTGATTGCGATTCTTCTATGATCCCTTCATGAAGCAGATCCGAAACAATGTCCCTAACCGTCTGACGTTCAGCATCAGAAAGCCGATAAGGTCGATAGTAGATTGTTTTCTGTTCTGTCAATTTGATCTTCATCTCAACGTTGATGTGACCCAATGGTTTATTATTTCGTTTAAAACAATCTTTGAATTCATCGAGTAAATTGTCAAGTTCTTGGCGATCTTTTTGTGATAATTGATCACCCACTTTGTAACCTCCTTTTTCCTTAATGAATGTATAATCACATCGCGCAATACACTCATTCTGATTTATGCGAAGTACTTGATTAGTCTGATTTACCACTTTGACTTGTGCTTTTCCAAATTCAACCTTCATTTCGCTCTGTAATACTTCTTTCTCCCTTAGTGGCTCCAAATGTTGACCTCCGTATGTTATTAATGACCCAGAGTACGGTTCAGATAAACATACATTAAGCACATTAATTCCTGGCTGTAATTCAACATTATCTTCAGTATATAGTTTGGTCTTTGAAGAAAGTTCTACAGCTTGAGGCATTTCTGTCCACGGAGTGTTATTAAGAATCCTCAACGTATTTGCTGTTTTAATGACATAGATATTGGATAACTCGGTAAAAGTTTGTCCAATTAATATGTCCATTTTCTGCTCCTTGTCGTCAACTACTAAACTTTCAACATTTGCAGAAGCTTCATCAACTTCCAAAAATATCTTGACATATCCTAACGGCGTGATCACTGATCCACCGTAGCCACGAATCAAGCAGTCACTTTTCTCGTTTACTTCCAAACCGAGTTCCAGGACTTTATTATATCTCATTATATTAATGCTGCTGCCAAAGTCCACATATCCCGTAACTGGGATACCATTTATTCTGGCAGTCACATAATATTTGTCCCCATCAGTGTTAATACAAATTGATCGTACGGGTTTCCGTGTTTTATTCATATCCTGCCTTTTAAGTTTGAAGCATTGCTCCCGATTATGGCCACGGAATTTACAAAATGTACAAAACACCACTGGCGGTGCTCCACTCTTATCCTTATCTAGCGTTAATATCGTCTTTTTATTTTTGAAACAATCTTTAGTCATATGGCCACGTCGATTACAGATTTTACATAGTAGCTGTCTTCGATCATATCCTCGGTTGATTTTAGGTGTAAATGAAGTACTGGCAATTGCTCGATTTATTTCGGGCAGTGCTCGAAGCGATGACAAATAGCTCCTGAGAGTGTCAGTTGTTTTACACCCCGCTGATACGGCTCCTATTTCCAGCACCTCGCTTCCAAGAGTGCCTATAATCGCTTCGCAGATGACTGAATCCTGTAACTGACATGCTACACCCAAGTTCAACTTTTCGTTGAAAAATTGCAAAGGATCTTCATTTATTGCTCTTTTATAATTCACAATTGTTTTCAACATTTCCAATACACTACGTCCAGAAGGAAAAGCATTTCTAAGACGCTGCTTCCAAAGCGACCAATCAACATTATATGACGTTTGTTGATCATACCAAGTCTTAGCATAGCCAACCAATTTTGTTGTGGCATGATAAATTTTCGTCTTCTCATCCCAGTTATAAAGGTTAGCTATATCATCTACAACGCGAATCCACTGTTCTATGGTGGTAGACCTATTTGCAGGATCGAATCTAGGGATCACATCACCATGTCCGAAATATTTAACAATCGGTTGTTGTACAGCATCTGTCGCAATTGCCGGTGAAACGATGTGTTGATGCACACTATCTGTTGCCACCGCTGGTGAGTCAACGTCCATATTATTGGCCGCTACCGTCGGTAAATCGGTGTTCACAATATTGGCCGCCAACGTTGGTGAGCTAGTATTCGTAGTGTCGGTTGATACTGCTGGTAATTTAGCAAGCATATCGTTGGTTAAATGAGCCACACCCGATGCAGGAAATCTTTTATTTAAGATTCGCTCTACCTCTGTTTCGATCTCTCGCCTACGCTTAGATCGCTCCTTTGAATGTCGATGTTTAGATTTTGAGCGTCGTTCATAGGTATCGCTCCCTTCTGTATTATCGTTGTTGAACGCGTCCATTTTCGTGAAAATAGCGTACGTGCTCAACTCTACCAAATGAACATACAATTGGCTCAATCGTGCGACATCACTATTTGACGTTTAATTAACCCAATCGCCCAACACTACTGTCTGACATCTGATGACGTCACGCCGGATGACGTATTATTTTTCTCGAATTTCGGAAATTATTATCATTATTTCACAATCAAGACAGCTCAAAAATACACAGAATTTCAGCACTCCCAGGCCGTCCAGTAAAAATAAAACGTTGTACTCACGTTCGGCGCGACGAAAGAACTGGACTTTTTCTCGTACCTGGCCTTATTAGATATGAAATCACCTGTTGTCCAACAGAAAACAAGCTGCCTCAGGTATTAGACGCTGTCTCCAATCTGTAAAACAGTCATT
Source organism: Micropterix aruncella (assembly GCA_944548615.1). NCBI lineage: Eukaryota > Metazoa > Arthropoda > Insecta > Lepidoptera > Micropterigidae > Micropterix > Micropterix aruncella. The sequence goes on along the minus strand of OX155954.1, from coordinate 16,294,994 downwards.
TTCAATGTTTTTATGCCCAAAAATAATGATACGCAATTTGCGATCGATTGCGCAATAGTTCGAATTCTCCACTGATAATGTTTAAAATCACGAAAAATGCACTTGTGGATTGTGTTATCCCACTTCTGATATTTGATAGGAACTCCGGCAGGTTCACTTAGTACAAAAACGTCAATTTCCGTAAGAATAAATGTATTTTCCGAAATAAAACAAAGCAATACAATAGCCGAACGTTGCCTCGATATAAGTCAATCCCCGAATGGAAAATTCCCTCCTCATTCGATGAGCCGGGACACGAACCGCTGATACATTTACTTCGTACAAAATTATACCGCATGGCTTCTCGTTCAACCGGCAGATGGCGCTACTGTCTTTTATACATAGATGTCGCTTGCGGTCATACTTGAAATTAAATTGTTGTATATTCTAAAAAATATATCTAACACTACTTATACAATATTTATTTCTTTTTTGTTCATATTATTTAGATATTTTACTCAATTATATAAGTCATTACCACGCTCATAATTCACGCTACTGGTGATGTCGCTACTGGTGATGTCGCTACTGGTGACTGATTTACAACCTACTATATTGGTAGCAGGTAAAGTTCTTGAGCGGGTCCAGCAATACAAATATCTCAGTACATGGGTGAATGGAATATGGGACTCCGGACCCGGATAGATATTGCCCGTGCCTCATTCAATAAAATGAGAAAAGTCTTGTGTTGTCGGCAAATCAATTAACCCTTGGAGTAAATGGGTATTTTCATAGATGCATCTGTCTCTTTTGCAGGATTTTCGGCGACATCGACCTTAAAGTACTATAACTACGAAACTACTACACCAATCATAAAAAGAACAACTGCACAATGATTGCATTGGAATTTCGAATATAGAATATTGAAATATCATTTTGTAAAACAATTAGATAATTATGAATAAATATGAGAACGTCAAAGAAGTGAAAAAAACGCGGAACCAGATCTGGTCGTATCATACTCAACGGATAATTGTTTCAGAACCAGATTTGGTCGTATCATACTCAAGGGGTTAAGACTCAGAACTCGGATCCTGCATTGCTACATCTGGCCAGTGGTTATGTACGGCAGCGAAGCGTGGACCATAAAAGAAGACACTAGACGGCGGCTAGAAGCGTTTGAGATGTGGTGCTACCGTCGAATGCTCCGTGTAAGCTGGACCCATAAAGTTAGCAATGAAAAAGTGCTTCAGCGTGCTGGTACGACCCGAAAATTGTTGCACACCGTCAAAAGGCGCAAGATTTAATATCTGGGGCACGTGTTGCGGAATGACAGATATCAGCTGCTTCAACTGATATTGATTGATAAAATTGAGGGTAAACGGCGTCCTGGAAGGAGGAAAAAGTCGTGGCTGTGCAATGTCAGAGAGTGGACCGGGATCACCAGTGCGGAACAGCTCTTCTGGATGGCGCAAGACGAAAAAAGTTTTCAGAGCTAACGGCCAACTTCCAGTAATGAAGAGGCACTTCAAGAAGATTAAGAAAAGAAGGTGACGTCGTGGGCGAGCAAATCAGACCAGAATGTGTGACGTCAGAGCGGAGGTAAAATACGAGTATATCTCTGTAAATACTTATTCCATCAATCGTATATAAATGTCGTAATATTTCAGGTAAGTTTTAGTATTAAAAGGACATTTTAAAAAATGTAAGCTCATTATCGCAGAACAGGTTATGCAAAAATATTTCGAAACGGCTGGCAACATGTTTGTTATTTTCCTAAGAGCAATCGTGTGATGTCATGAAAGATAAGAGTTGGTCCGAAATGGATAGGTTGACGACTTCTGGTGTTTGTTACGACTAGCTAGGTGTTGGCCTTCAACCGAGACATGATAACCGTTGCGTAATTTTTAGGAGAATGGCAGCGCACTCTGTCTGTACAGCGTGTATGCCCAACATTAATATTCAGTACGCATGCACCGACTAACACTTAACGCGCAGGCCAAACTAAACATCGGCAAGAGTTTAAACAAAATCAGTTGTGTCACCCCAACCCTTTCCCGGCAAGTAGAACCGCCCCCCCCGTAGAGCGGCAACCCCTCTCCTCGCGCGGCAATTCGTAGCATTTTCCGTGGTATTAAAATTGTATTTTTCTAAAACCGATGTATTTTCTTAAATATGGCGGACTTTATATATTATTTGTGTCGCTTGTATATGAAATATTCCAACCACAACTTTGATAATGTGATTTCGGCCCAACAAAGCACCTGTGTACCGAATTTCAAGTCTCTACATCCAATATTTCGAGATTGAAGTATGACTAACGCGCCGTTCTGATTCTGATTCTCTGGTCATCGATATATATATGGCCTAGATATGCCCCTCAGGTACAAATGAGTTGGGTCATATCCGTTGCGCGTAGAAACATGTGACAGAGAGAGAGCAAACAGTATGCGAGAGAATATTCGCGCGCGAAAGGCCTATCTAGCCCCTTATATCGAACTCGGCCTCTGGTGGACCGTTTTCAACCATAATCTTTTTAACTCTTGCCATGACCAAATGACGCCTGCATGCCAAAATTTCAGCTCAATCGGATGAAGCGTTTAGGTGCTATCTTGGAGGAATACAAACAGTCACACACAGACACACACACACAGTCACACACACATACACACACAGACTCACATACAGACTTCAATCTGTAAATGGTCTTAATCGTCTCAGGAGTTATTGGATATTTCCGTCTTCATCTCGATTTTTTTAGCGAGTTCACAAACTTTCCCTTGGGCAGGGAAAGTAAAATTGGGACGGGCTCATTCATGTCAGAGCCATAGTGTTTTTAGTGAAAATGTATGTTTGGTTTCCGGGATTTTAGCCGATGAAAGACAAATGTTTTGTTTCGATACAATTTATTCGCGCAACCCAAAGTTGCTGGTAGAGGCACTACAGTATCAAGTAGTGCTATAGGTTATATTTTATTGTGATAAATATTAGATTTTAATACGAAATCCCGATATTTGTAAATCAAGTCGGAGAAAATGTGCTGGTGAGTTGCTTTATCAGCGTGCGCTGAAGAAACGGTTTGATATATGTGAATACAGTATACGACAAAAACATCGGCCTTAAAGAGGTCTATAAAAAATCCACAACAGCGTATATCTAACTTTTATATGCTACAATAACTGCTTTTATGTTTCAAAAAAGAAAGAAAAATAAGTAGGCAGTGTTAGTTGAAGACATTAGCAATAAAATAAGAATCCTTATCAAAATTAATTAATCCTTTATCACGGGTGTTAAATAGAGATACAGTTTGCCATTTACTGTAAAAGTTTAGGTAGTATAGTTATAGAGATATTATGAAATTAGTAACGCGTGGCGAGGAACAAGACGCGTACGTCTACGAGATAGGTAGCTTGCATCTAAGGTGGGACGTCTTGCAACTATATATCTAAAGGTAGCGTTTAAAAAGGCCAAAAAACGCCACCTTACTTAAATTGACAAATCGATTTGAACTTTAGGCGAAGCGAAGCCGCGGGCAAAATCTAGTTAGTTATAATTAATGTATTTGTTAGAGCATTGTTTGTGTAGGGTACCTATTACTACAAAAAAAATACAGAAGATATTGGGAATCAGGTTACCATGTTCTAGAATCAGCTAAAATGCTAGTATGCTAAAATATTAAAAAAACATAAGCATGATATTCAATAATAACGAAAAACACACGCGAATTTACGTGAAAATTACGTTGTAATATCTATTTTTTAAGGACAGAAAAACTAAATCTTCCAATTCGGCTTTGTTCATCAATTTTACTACTAAAGTAAAACATATATTTTTTACCCTTGTGTCATAAACACGGCATAGTGGTTAAGTCGCCTGATCCTTACATGTTTCGATTCCCGGCTGGGTCACAATTTTCCGTTGGGATATAATTTATTTATTTATTTATTTATTTATTTATAACGTACAAGAACAAAAAAATACAAGGACATGCATACTGTTGTACATGAGGAATAATTAAGAACAAACATTATAATAGCGAAAAACATAGCTCTATGGATATAAATATGCTAGCATATCCGAATGAGGCGAAATCGCACAACCAACTAGACCTAGAAGGTCTGTCTCTGGCTGTGCTGTGTTATACCAACAGTAACTGTATTTTTGTAACTCGCGAACTGACGAAGGTGATCAATTTTAAATATTTCTAAATCTAACAAATGTGTTGTTACACAAATTAAAGTAAAATTTAAAGTAGAAAAAAAAAATATATATGTATGCAATTAAGGGCTAAAAATAAAGTAAACTTTACATTATATACAATAAATTTAAGTGGAAAATAAGTAATAATATATACAAATATATGAATAAGCACTACATTCTAGTATATATGTTTAAGAAAATGATATGTAATATTGCACAATTTTACAAATACATTTTTTTTTTTAAATATTCACCCTACAGTATTAATAAGGTCTTTAGTTTTTGAACGCCCAATATCTAGAAGCCAGTTTTTTACTTTACCTTTAAAAGTTACATAATTTTTCACGTTTTTCGTGGTTTCACATAGTGAGTTATAAACTTTCGGGGCGATAAAAATTAATGGAATTGGATATTAATATTGTCGATCGATTGCTATAACAAGCTACACACTACACACATATTACCCGCACACACAGGGGAGCAGGTAGGCTTCTCAAGGAGCATTCGCACAGTGGAAAAATCTACGCTATCCAAGACATTGACGTGTTCGCGTTTGTGCTACGAATTAATACTTCATAGTAGGGTTGGTTGTAAGAGATTGTCGTATGATAATAAACCTGCCCATTGTGAAAAATCACAATAAAGAGTAGAAAAAAACAAAACAAACAAAACTTTTAGCGGCGTTCGTTCTGGAAAAATACCTCTAAAACACAACTTGCTTGTACAGATCCTTATCTTGAAGTCCCAAGGGTAATGAAGCATTTTTCATTTTCCGTTATCTTCTTCCTCATCTTCTACGTAACCCGAAAAAATGGTCAAAATTGCAATTTTGTGGACGCAAATGTATGTACATACTAGGGGAGAGCGTTTGTCGTTATTCTTGCATAATTCATAGCCGGTGGAGTCATCAACATGTCGCGTAGCGGCGATGCCCTTTCATATTAATTAACCATTATGTCGGTTGTATTTTTTCCTCTATCGACGAGTTTCTGTGCTAGAAGAGCAAGCCGAGTGGAGTAGTGCCGGTTTTTCTTTCGTGCGAAACGCCGCAACCGAGAAAGCGACGCGCCGCAGCTACGAAGCAAAAACTGATCTATTTTGCATCGAATTGCCGACTTAGAGCAGGGCGATCCGTCTTGGCGGAGTAACTTTCTTGGATGCGTGGATTCTTTAGTCGACGATTTCACGCAGATGCTACATGCTTCTGCATACCATTATAACATTTATTATTCGTTCGAGAGAATCATCCTTTTTTGCTGAGAGTTTATTATGTTTTCACACCCTCAGAGATACCGTGATTTTCAAGGAAGCATTTAGAAAATCGACGAAATTGGCCCTTTTTACACGACTGCCCGACAAAAAAGAGTGTAATGCGTTTTCCGTTTCTTTATTCCACCATAACTTCTAAACGCCTGAACCGATTTATAAATATGTCATATTGTTAGAATCGTTGTATCACCCCGAGTGTCATAAGGTACCTTAACTGTCCAAATATTAAGTACATAGTTGTCTAAACGTCCAAATCTCCAAATGTCAATAAATTAATATAAATATATCGTGTTTAGTGTGAAATGAAACGTCTGATGGTACCTATATGTATCTATATGGATAAATACATAAACCACAAATATTTCATAAAAAAACGTAATAAAAATAATTATCAATACAGTAGAGCAATGGTTTCCAATTAGTATTCCTGCGTACGCGTAAGAAAGACCTAAAACTCACGTTGCAGAAATGACATGAAAAAAAAAACAGTTTTTTAACATTTATTACCATTAAAATACAGTTCTAATGACTGTGAAAAGCAGTTAAATGTGACAAATGTGAACTTTCTTCTTTCCACAACTCTGAAAAATCTGGTTGCTTGCTTCAGTCTAAACTGGTTTTCGAGTTGAAATCTCTGACGATGGTATTTAAATTTGTCATTGCCGAAAATTTACTCTCGCAATGGTAAGTCGTGCAAAAAATATGTCAGCAATTGTTGTTCGCGTAATTGTTTTTTACTGATTAAATTATTTTAGTGAAGAGATGTCCACGCGTACCCCTTGATGCAACTTCGCGTACCCCCAGGGGTAGGTACCTGTACCACAAATTGGGATAGACTGCAGTAGAGTAGTTCACTTTTTGTAACGGCAGTCGTGTTTTTTATTCCTTTTAATATATTTACTTGTTAGGTTTATTTTATGAGAAAATTAACAATGCTATAATATTACAATTATTGCTAAATTAAGTCAGTGTTTTCACTTCTCATGGATATCAATTTGAATGTGAAGGATTACATTTCGTTTACATATCGCATCATCGCAAAAAAAAACGAAAAGTGGTTAGTTGGGGTTGGATTTCAAAACAACCACTGGATATTTTATGACATAAAAAATTAGACGCTAGCTAATTAAACCTTCGTTTATTCAAGTGTTCTATATATTTAACATACCTCATAATTAAAACGTATAAATAATATGAAAACAACTAAACTTTTTGGGTATTCACGGCAACCGCGCACGCTGCTAATATCAACTATTCTCGACCTATTCGTCTGGCGCCCGCAGCGGCTTGCCGACCGCTCCTTCGAAATATCTGAATCAAGATGAGTTTCTAGTTCATAACAAACGGAATGTATTTATTACACGCGCGAATAATTTCTGAATCGCCCCACGTTTCTACGTTGATAGATCGACTCTAGCGATTCATCCGAACGAAAGCGACTAGCGTTACGCCCAATTAACGGCTTCGCGGAGCGAGGATGCGTTTTTCCATCGCTAATTAATACCTGCCTCGTTATGTATGAGCGAGCGTGGACTCCACGCTGTAAGTGGAACTGACATTGGCATTGATCTGCATTTATTCATTGCGACGAGCTCTGATTGCCTGCCTATAAATTTGAGCTTTGCAATCCATAACTCCTGACCAGTTACGTCGTTCGTCACTTCGAATTCTATTTAATATGGATAAGGTTGGCAGTGTTTTTGAATTAGATAGTCAAATTAGAAAACCTAACCTAACATTATTACGTATATAACTCGGACTGTGGTCCATACGTATGCATTACAAATGACGCGTAATGGTGTTGGCGTGACGGTAGTTACTGTGCCATAATGTAAAAACATAATGGTAATTCATTATGTCGCGACCTTGGGATCTCGCTTCTAACATGACAGCATGTGGTAGTATACGTACGGTTATAGTCGGACACATAAATCATGTTGAAACTACTGTATACTGTTATTTCCGCACTAACGTTGATACATATAATCGACTAATGGAGTTTCAACAAATTTCCTTGTAAATATTTCAACAAAATAACGATTGAAACATCGCTATTCTGTATAAAACCGAAATAACAAAATGGTAATGTAACAAAATATAATGTTATTTCATGACGTCGCGACCCTGGGATCTCGTTTCTATCATGACAGTATGTAGCAGTATACGTACGGTTAATCGGACGCAGGAAACATGTTGAAACTACAGTAGGTATACTGTTATTTCCGCATTGACCGTAAGGAAAAAGTTGATACATATAATCGAGTAATGGAGTTTCAGCCAAAATTTCTTGTAATTCAAGAAAATTACGATTGAAACATCGTTATTCTGTATGAAACCGTAATAACAAAATGGTAATAAAGGAATCAATTCAATATTTTTTTCAGTGTATATTCTTAAAACATACTCTATACGCAGCTTAATTCAATAGAAGAAGCAGAGTTCGCCAAATTTCGCAGACAATATATATTTAATACTCCTGCGAGGTGGATGGAGGCGGAAGCCAACCATTAAGCCAATCAACCCTGGGACCCTTTATTTAATTAGATTTATCGTGTTTTAATAACAACATTTTTTGATATACATTTTATGATATACTTTTATGTTCTACATATATAAAGTGGAACATATGTACACTTTTTTTGTTATATAATGTAGAACATAAAATTACTGGGAGCTCTAAAAGATCTACCATTGCGAGTAACGGGTGAAGATATAGTGAACCTCGGCCATATTTATGGGAACACCAGCAAAGGAAAAGGGACATCATAGGAACGAATTCGGCTTACCCTCCTGGCATTGTAGATGCCGCAGAAGCAATAGCATAACCAGTTACTAGTACTCTCCTCAGGCGGATTACCAAGTTTGCTAAACTCCTCCAAACGCGACACCTAGTGAGACGCCTATACTTACAACCGCATGGAAATACGGGCAAACGGAGAGTATATAGACAGATATTCATATGGAAAGATTCTATTAATCGTGGCATGTAGATGCTTTAACACAACGAAAGAGGAATGGAAGAATTGGTAAAAGACAAGGCCAAAATGTGGAAAGCAGTGCAGGAAGTATATAAAAATCAGGAAACGGATACGAAAGCTAACGAAGTGGAATAGATAAATCACCCATACAAGGAAACATGAAACAAAAGATAAGGCAGAAATATCCAGAATATACTAAATATGGACGAAAAAGTGAGAAAGAAAAACACTACCACAACAATGACTGTTTACTGCAATCGTTATCCTATATCCTCACCCTCCTACTTTTCTATATCGGCTCTAAATTGCTAGTATATTGGTCAGTTGACTTAGCTGTCCTTCCCTTCCTTACAGGCAGGTACTCCTCACCCTTAAAAATGTGTAAAAAATCGGATTACCGCCTCAATTCTTTTGCTGTAATAGTGGATTATAGGACGCTATTCTCATCAATACTATACGCCTCTTACCCATGAACACTGATGAAATATGGGTGTTGCTTATTTCGTGTATTATTAATAGGATAATTGCCTTATTAGTCCGGCTACGGTTAACATTGTAGCAGAAGGAAACCTATATTCACTCAAACACGACATTCCAAGCTGTATCTTTCTTATAAACGAGTATCGAACTATTTCAGTAATCACCTGTATCCCTGGAATTTTCTGATTATACACGGTGCTGTTTAGCGTCACGATATGGGTCTTAGTCTCAGACGACGAGACGCAACGCGTTGATGGTAATCGTATGTGCCCGGGCCCGTCCTTTGATTGGCACTGTGCCGCCCGCGCCGCCCTGCGGCGCATTGATGAATAAATGAATGTATGAATGAAGGAATGAAGGAATGAACGAATGAACGAATGGAAAAGTTCATTAATTAGTGCACACTATGATTGAACATCCTTTCCTTTTCCGTTAAATCACCTTCTCGAAAACGATCAATTTTAGTATGATTTCGATAATAAATGATAAATGAATGGTCTATACATACACATATTATTTATTTAATTATTTATATATTAAGGAAAATACGTGAGAATACTTTTAAAACACAATGATTCTGCGTCACTCGCAATTAGGCAGCGCATGATCCAAGGAAGACACCAATTTTATATAATAGCAATTTATTATGTAATTTTGTGAAAAGATGTTTTCTACTTTATTGTTTTCTTAATCTAAGATCAAAATGGTAACCATTGTTATAGCAAAATAATAAAAAATTAAAAACAAATTAAAAATAAAAAATAAAAAAAATCGAATTATTCAATAAATAATAAAAGTATTCGAAAATATTAATAAAATAAATCCAAATACAAACAAAATGTTACGTAATAAATATAAAAATCTAAATTCACTGTAGTATAATAAAAAATATATTTATATTTACTTCTTACTTAAGTGTAGTTACATGTTTTTGTTACATGATTTATAGATTTTCGGTTACAAATTAGAGAGTTCCCGTATTTTTTTATTGATATATTTCAACTAAACGGCGGCGCGCGCTTTTAGGCCGACTGTAAGTGGCGCCGTTTACTTTGACGTGTACCTATTATAGTATAGGTCATTTGCTATGTCTTTGAGTAAATTTCTCTAATTATAAAAGTTTATGGTTTTCGAGTTAATATTTTCTGATTTAAAAAAAAAACAAAAACTGAAATAACTCAGCAACTTAAAACTTTCGCAGGGTCGATTTCAGAGTCGAGCCTTCGAAGTCTATAGTTTGTTTGGGATTGATTTCGCTTGCACATTTTTTTTTCGGTTACCAAATTCTACAAAATATTATATTTATTTCTATTTTCCTTAGTTTGTATACTTATTTTCACTTAGTTCAATTTTCCTTTTTTCTCAGAAAGTACTCCGGCTTTACGCGGATTGCCATGGAACATAGGATTATGTCAGGTCGTCATGAGTGATCGCAGTGCAACTTCTGTGAACGTCATCGGCCCGATTTACAAACCGCTGCCTCGAGCACCTCCACTTCTGAGGATCTCACCGATCCGATAGCGGTTACCTCTCATCGGATACATCTCAATCTGCGCGGCAATATCCCTCCACTATGATAAACTGAATGATATGCTTTACTGCTGCGACTCCGGAAGTAGCGACTTAATGAGCACACTCGCCCTGCTGTCTCAGCGGGCAACCGCGCATCAAATTATATGCCTGCCTTCTTGCGCATCTCGGATCGCGCAAAGCAATCATTTCGAAGAACAATTGAGCGAAAATGAGATCTGCGCAAAAGGGCAAAGAATACAGATGCAATGCGAATGTGATATACATGCACGTTCATCGAGCTATAATGTGAAATGTAATCCGGCAAATGTAGTGAAATATTCATAACTCCATCCCACGCAGATTGATATAAAACGCAATATTTCTAAACAGAACAATCATTATGCAATAGTTTTGTGATTGTTACAACCTATGATACCCTTCCTGATAACACATTATTGGAAGGCGACGTGTTTGTTCCTTGTTCTGCCTTCTCTTTTATCTATTTTCTTTATCTTCAAATGATGTTGTTCCTTCTTTGCTATAAGCGTATCCTAGTCTTCCTTTGAACTCATTCTGTTTATTTCTACTGCAATCCATTTGAACTGCAAGGCGTATGTTCCTTCGTCTATCTTTTTCTGTCTTTTCTTTATCTTAAAATGTTGTTGTTCCTTTTTTGTTATCAATGTATCCTTGTCCTCTTCTGAAATTATTGGAAGCCGAGGCGTTTCTTCCTTCTTCCATCTTCTTTTTTCTGTATTTTTTTATCTTCAAATGTTCTTGTTCCTTCTTAGTTACCAGTGTATCCTAGTCTTCTTCTGAACTATTCTAAGGCCAAATTTTGTCGCAAAGCGCCCGAATTGTCTGCATCGTCGCCACGATTACCACGCTCTTTTATCTCCATTGTCGACTGGGACGTTGCGAAATCGCCAGAGAGAAAAAAGTCGTCGATCGAATTGATAAATTGTAACAACACAAAAAAGGCCGTGGTCGATCGAACTACGTTGCCGCTCTTACAGGAATGTTATCGCGAGGCTGTATGTATTCTATAATACAATGGGTACAAGTGGCAACGTCGAATTGCTGGACCGAGATTGGTCCGCCTTGAACTCAACAAACAACTCCCAAAGTCAACATTTATACATACAACTCGTTTGTTCGGAAAAGCCTATATTGAAATCCTCAGAGTGAGGATAAGGCGTTCATCTTTGGCGGTGGAGATGCAGAAATTAATAGGGTTAATTTATATACATATTTTTGATAGCCAAAGTGTATGAGTTTGTTTCTATTAAATGTTCCTTTGGCGAATTTCTATTTTCAAGACCGCGACATTCATATTAGGTAGAATTTCCAAAATAAAATGAATCAAACGAAGACGCCGCGCTTGTCAAAGATCAAAGGATTAAAGTTGGGGAACCAGGAAACAGGATCACTCTAGCTAAACCTATGCCATTGAGTAGACAACAATAAAGCCATCGCATAAAGTTCGAAATATTTAATTCTCTACGTCTGCTGATTAAGCACACATGAGGAGGTCTTTATACTACACGCCGTAGGTGAGCCGCCAAGTATTCCGTATTGGTCGGTGGGATCTGCCTCAGGCAACGGCTTACTAATATTTTTTGTGTGCGAGTAGGCCTTCGACGAACTTCCGCGTTTTATTTATATCCATTTCTTTTCCTTTTGACTATATAAGATGACCGGTTTCACATTGAAAGAACGCTAGAAATTTAATAATTACAGAACTTTCGTTCTGTTCATCTAATGTTGGTGGCTTTTGCCACCAACATTAGATGGTTTCTTGGGGACGAGGGATGACACGTTTCTTGATTCAAACTAGATTTTAAGGTACCAGTGACCTATGAAAAAGGACTTCCTACTGCCTGAACTCACACTGCTTCTCCTCATTCACTTGCAATAACAAGTTTACTTCGGAACTGGTGTCCGATTCTGATTCAAGCTTCATGAAACATATAAAAAAGAATGCATTACAACTCATTCATTCAATATACATCGTTCACGTTCATAATCCTAATTCCTTATACTGAGGGATTTCAACATACTGAGGGTGGGTGTGACAAGATGCCGAACCAATCTCGTCCGCTGGGGCTCAACACAGAGAATCCTATATGCGACTGTAAAACGCCGCAGGTTAAGGACAACTTCCTATCCTGCTCGCAGTTGTCAACCCCTATCATAGACCAAGACCTACAAGAGGCGGACGACAAGGCCATCTAGGCCATAATTTGTTTGAGAAACGTGTCCTAGCCTGGCCGGACACCTTAACGAACGAATGAATAACCATAACCTTTTACATACGTTATACATCGATTAAACTTTATCATGAACTTCCTTACTTGCTGCTCACAACCCATCTCTTCAGTGTTATCCCCACGGCGAATAGAGGATTTTATGAGTCGCTCCCGAATGGTTTGGAACCTTGGTGACTTCACGCCAAGAAGAGATTGTCAAAGTCCGATTTTTTCTCTCGTACAAATGACGTTCAAATGACGTATCTTCGTTAAAAATCATACACAAAACGGCTCAGAACCGACTGATCGCATTTTAGCGCCATGGTTTTATGCATATCTATCTTTAAGCTGGCTGAATGATGATGTGTAAAAATCTTCTGTAGTTTCTGCGATGGTTCGCGTGCATAACATAGATAACTGAGTAGATCGATATTTATAGTTTCCTAGGTTTTAAATACATTTTCTAAGGCCTGTGGATTTTTTTCAAAAGCACGCTCTTTTGTTTATCAGATGAGATTATAATAATATATGGTTGGGTTCTTATTTGGCTGGGTTATCTGTTACTGTGAAACCATTAATATACATATTTTCGAAGACAACACGCCTCTGTCGACTTCTACCCGTGATATTTAATGTCATTGTGTTGCTCTTCTCTTGAATTGATTACAATATGGTTATAACAAAATGGTAAACACCATCGATTAAGCGCTAAAGTTAGTCTACACTATTCAAAATTTGTAGGACGTCGCTGCAGGTGAATCATGAATATTAATTTCACAACATTGAAAATAAATTATCGCAATTTGCAACGGTAATCACCGCCCAATCTATACGAACGACGACAAATCGTAAAACTCGATGAAACCCAACCGGATAATTTATTTATTCAATTAACTTTATTCAAAAGCTTAAGCCGTGTCTTTTGTAGAATACGTAAATGGAAATATACAAGGCGTCCGTGGGCGCAGTGACAATATTTAAAATACCGTCGCGGATGAATACAACCGTAAGTTAGATAACTTAGAATTATTATTTCCACTGTGGATATCCTCTTAACGACAAGACGATGTTCTTTGTTTATAATAATGATTAGGCTAATAAGTACTTTTTAAGTCTGTTAACGTTCAATTAGCGAACAGTAATATCCGTAGTATGTAAAATGAAAAATCGTCATATGTAAGTATACTCGTACTATATCCATCACACCCTGTTGACATGAATGCAACTGGCAAAAAGGCATTTTTAACTCATACTGAAGTAAAATGTATCAGGGAGACTTGACTTCTTGAAGTCGATTATGGAACTAAATCATTATTATCCAACTACGGAAGATATTGATTATATTGTTAAATTAGATAATCTCAGAGTAAAACAACTGAGATTAAAAAGCCTGCACAAGTTCTGTTGCTTTTCGAAAACTACGGGATTCAATAGACTGAAGGAAACCAACTTATAAGTAAATGTGAACAATCGTATACTATGGACTCTGCAACATCATCGGGGAAAGGTGTAGTAACACCTAACAAAGACAGCAATGTCACCTCCAGGAGATTTTAAACTCTTTAATTAGATTTCAGGGTAAATCACACAAATATGCGTGAGATACAGCACAATCTGCACGACCGTTAGAAAACATAATCTTTAATGGGCTGATTACTTGATTACTTAATGGCATTTTTGTTACTTGTTTAATTTTTGTTATGTAATAAGTTTTTCTTCGCCTTTTTTGTTAATTTTTATCTCTTGGCACCTAAATTTTTACACTTCCACGAAGGTTGGCTGTAAGAGATTGCATTTTAGGCAATAAGTCCGCATTTTGTATGTTTTTGTTTAATGTGCAATAAAGAATCTCTATCTATCTATCTCTATCTATTACTTTTATGGATATTTTGAATGTCAAAGTGAATTAAGAAAAAATAAATTAGCACTCAATGAAACGATAGCGGTGAAACAAGTCCTAAAAATACTCTGTGTTTTATTGGTGATCGGTCCAAATAGGCATCTGATTCCGTAGATCACCAGGTTCTACGCGCCAAATTAGAAAAATACGGCATGCGTGCACGATCACAAAGATTAATATGACCTTATGAAAAAGAAAAGTCTTGCGGGGCCCGGCAGGGTTCTATACTGGAACCGATTCTAATATTGTATTTATTAATGACCTAGAATTGGAAATGCCACCGAAAGTAAAAACACTATTATACCTGGATGATACACGAGTGAAAAATCAAAAAAGAAAAAATAAAAAATAGTCAAAGAACAACTGAAGCTCAACTATACAGTACAAACAATATATTCTTATTCGTCTTCATTATCAGCCTATGCCTCGGCGCTTCTAACTGCTGTGCTGGTCAGCGGGTCTTATCGTCTGATGAAACCAGGATTTCGCACAGGTCTCCAGTGTGTTCCAGTTCTCCGGCGTGATTTCGGTAACAACTAGTCAACCCGCTGGAATAGTCACACGCTCTATCGCTTCGGACGGATTGCAAACAGCACGAAAGCACAGCGGAGCAGAGCCGAGCGGAGGCGAGGGAAGCCGACCGGAGCCGAGAGCCTCCCGGCGCGAACGAAAGTAACTCCGTCCGCAAGAACTTGATTTTCGACTACGTCACACTAGTTCTGTACGGGCGGGTGAATCGCGAACGGTGCGCGGTTGCCAAGCCGGATGTCGCCCTCTCGCTCCGATCCTCGGCTGCCGGTATGGCCGCGTCTCGCTCTCGTGCCGCGCGCACCGACCATTAAAGCAGGCGATACGCATGGAGGCGCTAACAACCAACAAAACGTGAACTTGGCAATGCGGTTACGCGGTTGCCGATGTTCCGCGGGTTGCTACGCCTCGTCTATTCAGTATTCACTATTCCAGGCTCTCTGCCACTCGGCCACGGTGTCTCTGCTCCACGCCGCTACGCCTTACCCGCGGGCATAACCAACTTCAAGAGCATGGAGCACAATTTCGCAGTCCAATGTGATCCAAAACATGGTTCTAAACCGTGCAGCTTGGCTATTGTCGGCCAAACTCTATGTCACCAGGCCTGCCCAACTCACGGCTCAACTCCCATCTGGTAGCCTCCTCGCAGAGAGGCTTACCCTGTCAGTGTCGCTGTGAGCTTGCGCCACGGCTGTAATGCTGCAGTCGGAGGCGTTTGGGATCAGAAGTGCGGATTCGGGGGAATAGCTGGGGTAGAACTGGTGCACTTAGAGACCGCGCACGCGACCTCGAACCCGTGCCGAAGAAATCTGGTAGTCAGGGGTGAGGCTGCCCGCTGTGTGCGTCCCAGTGCTCGCGTAAGGCGTTGACTTCTGACGGGCGAGTGGCGTAGCTAGATTAGTAGCCTGTGTTGTCCCTCAGTCTCTACGCTCCAGGTTAAAAGAACGATTTTATATCGTTATAACCTCCTGACACCTTGAAAGATCCGAAACATGCTGTGATCCGCGTAGAGAGAACTGAAGCGAATTACTACGAAAAATAACATGGTTGATACTCAGAAGTAAACGCAGTTAATACCATGGCTTCTCTACCATTATATCATTAATTTTTTCGCCTTCTTTACAAATGTTTTCCTTTGCATTTGTAAGCTCTCTATTAAGGCAAGGCGTGAAATTCTAAAATCGTGCAGCTGATCGGGATCACGTTCTCGTACTCCAGATGCATCATATACGTACGATTCTACAAGTATAACTTTCGCCAAACCATAGTTCCAAAAATTATCAATCCTGACTGTTCCATCACTCTATATTCTAGAAGTGGCCCTTAATGTGACAAAGCGGCTACGTTAGTGTACGCTATTAAAATTTGCCAATGATGTCAAAAAAATGAAAATTTGACAAAAATGTTTATGCGTTCAGAGGGCATTTAAAGACCTTACTCATTGATAAAGGCTATGAATTCTTAGAGGAGTTTTTCTAAGCATAATAAGCTACTTCGCTATAATTTGTATTTAGTTTACGTGTTTGTATGTTAATGTATATAGTATATTTCGTAACATTTGTTTTTTTAGTGATAATTTTAGTATAACATTGGCAGGCACAAAGATACAAAATAAATTACATGATATTATTAGAACATGACTAAGACGGAAGCAAGCAACAACCGGAGGGACGAAAAATGCAAAGTTGTTCGTTGTCTGTCAAGAAAGATCTTACAGATCTTCCTCCCGATTGCCTGAAGTGTCTAAGACCTAAGAACCGAAGCTTCATCCATCCTACCGCGGAGATTGACTGGTGAAAAGCTTGAGAGAATAGAATAATCTAAAGGTGATATTTAAACTTATATAATTATTATTTTTTGGAATTCAGATCTCAGATCAATGACGACATTTAAGATCATGATAAATAAGTTCTAATACTACTTGGGATATATCGATTTTGATAAAGTACAAGGCGAATTTGTACCTAGGTATAGAATGGGAAAAGAATTGTAGCTGTTCCATCAAATACACTGCAATATCATCGATGCAGTAAATACCACCATCTATCTACATACGACACGTAACATAGGATTAGGGTAAAATACTGCTTCGGAGAGGTGAAGAAAATTGAACCAAGTCAAAACAAAAAGATGAAATGGCATATGAAGAAGCTTCTGCAAAGTTTCTGGACTTTTTAATAGCGCCAACGTGTGGTTCAGAAAATGTAACTAACAAATTTAGGTAACGATCGAATTTTCAAGCAGGATCATTATTATTTAATATCAAAACACAACTGCTTCAGTTTCTCAAGGAGAAAGTTGTGCAAGTAGTCCGCGGAGAAATAAAACGATATCAATCGCGTATCGGGTGATCTATAAAATTATAGCGGTTTATTGATCTGATCTGACCGGTAATTGATTATATGCGGCTCGCGAAGAAAGAATAACGAGATTTATATTAATCGAAATCCAATCAGAGTTTGAATTAGAGCATGAAACAAATGTTCAATTTTGAATATATTGAAGAACTTACCTAACTAAGCGATTAGAATACTATGTATATGTATATATTGTCAAGATGACAGATCTGAACTATTATTCTGAAAAGACAGCGAAACCGGCAATAGTTCGCATGAACTTAATACTGATATATGTACATAGATTTGGACCATTAAATGAGATACTCATAAAGAAAATACGTCTCAATTAACAGTTAGTCGCTAAAAACAGTTAATCGCGAAATGGAGTCTAAAAATATATACCCTTTAGAAGTGGTTTCTTCGAAATAATCATCTGCCATTATTCTCGTCAGCCGTCCGAAGACAATGGCGAATGAGTGGGTCGAAAAAATATATGTAGGAGATTGAACGAAGTGAGATCATAATTGCGGTGAGCTAAGGTGGGACAGAATAACGCTGACATTTAGATTAATAAAATCGTGAAGGGCACCTAAAGGGACGCCTGTCATATCGAATATCGCGACTTACGATGCGTCAATAACACTAAAATGTAAGGGCCGGCGAGCACTTAACGTGCATGCCGGTAAGAATACTAGTCGCAGTCGTAAACGTCCTGTGGCCTCGCACTTTATGGGTCTCGGTTGGGTTAAGAGTAGCGTGTGATGATAAAAGTTGTGCGCGTGAGGTTGCTATAATATTGTGTAAGAAATTGTGTTCGCTCGTAAATCTAAGGAGCAGATTCCTCTTTCACCGGTCCTCGATCTAAGAGATGAGAAAATCCTGTTCTCGGCAGATTTGTCTTTTCGGACGCTTTCGAGAAAATGTACGGTCCTCGATCGAAGAGATGGAAAAATCCTGTTCTCGGCAGATTCGTCTTCTCGGACGCTTTCGAGAGAATGTACAAGAGGCCGTTTGATTATGGCGCGAAGCTGCGCCTGCCTCGGTCACGAGCCGTCACGCCGAGCGGGTCAACCGAGCAATTCGGCCTGACGCTGTCGTACAAACTCGGTCGTCGTCGGTTTCGTCATCGCGGAACCACTTCACGAGTTTCGGCCGTTCGGTCAGGTATTTCCATTACATCACGACGCGACGCGAGACGACCGGACCAAGCGAGGAGGCATCGCACCGACTACAAAATAGGCGTAAAAAACGTAACAATCCTGCTGATTTACAAACTATCGTAGTTAATTGATTTCATGACTGTCAGAAACCAATCTTACCGCAGTCCTTCTCTCCCAGACGACAAAAATGTAATTTCAAAGAAAGTAAGACATTTTCACTCTCTTAAGCGGTACGATCCATTTATTATGATTATGATGGCTAAAAGATTCCATTATTTACGTAAGCACAACATAACACCAAAAAATGAGCATCGTTTAGGAGGTTGATATTATTATGTGCAAATTAATAGCGTAATTTACAGTGTCCGTATTAATATAGCAGGCTACCTAATGTATACATAATACTTATATTTTATTTATTATACCTAATTATTAGATTTAGTGGTAGCATCGATAAAAAAAATGCATTTTTATCCTGCATCTAGATTTAAGAGAAATTGTGGACTTACAAAATTGTATGGAAGCGCGGTCGACTGAAATCTTCGACATTTTCTTTCACATAATTTTAATGTATCTAGCTATATACATATATTACATTTGTATGAAAAAAAAAGTGACAGATTTCTCCTCCACGGAGGTCTGAATCATCGATTAATTTATAATTTATCTATATTTCATTTAATAGTTTAATTTTAATTGGTGCTCAAAAATCTTAATAATACCTAAATTGATTAGCATATACATAGCAACATCAATATCCTTTTTATAAAGTACACAATTAACAAAGGATGTACGCCTGAATTTAAGAAAACGATATAATGTAGAGGAGATTCAAAATAATAGTAGGTATGTTAAAAAGCGTTTCCTTGAAGGAGCCTAAATTATCTTATTTTTTTCAATACGATTGTCATGATGAAATTTGTTATGCAGACAACATTTACGAGTGATGGCGTTATGAAATCCGGCATTGTTTCTCGCAAAAGGAGATTTAAATAAGTCTGGGTTTCGAAGATTTTTATTCGCGATTTTAAAAGATATTTTCTCAATTCAAGAGACTTTTTAATTTAAAACTCGAGGCGTTTTTCCAATGTTACAAATTTAAAAACAGTCACTTTTTCCTCGTAGCCAGTTAAATGATTCTTAAGGACGCATTTGAATTACAGCATTCCCAAAAACTTATTTTGAATGAATGGATTCAACTCTATCGGAATAAGTTTTAAAATGTGGATTCCATATAAGATGACACACATTTAAGATGAGAGGGCACTAGTAAATTGTAGAGCAGGATCATGCTTTGGGGGTTTTTGAATTTCTTGTAATTCTAGTAATCAACCAATCTAATTTGTTTTCTCGACTACATTTTTGACGTGTATCTTGAAATGTAGGTCTGAATCAAAGGTAATTCCTAGATCACGGATGCTAGGTACATTGGTTAGGTTGTGACCATTTATTGAATGGTCCGTCTAAAGACGGACCATTCATGTGACCCTGTTCCAAAAAAAGAAATCGAGTGGCATTAAACTATGTTGAGAGCCATTTTATTTTGTGAACACTAAGTAAAAAGGCAATCAAGGTCATTATTTATTATATGCCAGTCAGATACATTCCTAAAAATACTTCAAAAAATGCATTTTAATCTACTGGACATTATAAAAGTAAAAAATGGAAAATTTAAACGACTTTCTTTACAAAAAAAAAATCTTTTTTACCTGCTTGCATTTGATAACCATTCTTGGATAATTGAAAGTTATATTTTTCTGTTTATCATCTAAATTCTTCTCTAGTGTCTTTCAGCGGATGGATTAGGGACGGTTATAAAACGCATGCGTACGGGTTTCTTGAAGGTAATTGCAGACTGTTACGCCACGGTGAACATCACGTTGAGGAAAAATGGCATGTATACATATTATTGTTATTACGGCGAGTATAAAGTTCGTTCACATGATGTGGATATTTTTGATTAGGGCCTTGACTTGCCACGTGAACGTTGCGGCCTGACAAATCCGTGTATTGACGTGGCTCTACGGACGACGACACCTCTCAGTGGCATTGTTATTACGGACGAGAGTTCAGAAACATCACTTTGGGGAAATTGGTCACGCGATTCTGTAAACGCGCCGAAATGAGATGTTTCGGTGACAACATAATAGAATTGAACATGCGTCACCTAAGGCTCGTGAAATGCTCAAAAACGCTAATGCATTTTTTTGCTATAAAAACATGAATTTAAGTAGGTAAAAAAGGATTCAAATGTTGCACATCACTTGTCTACAAAAATGATGAGACCCATGAGAAAATTTGATTTGTAATTAACTTAAAAGGCTTGTAGACAAATACTACGTAGCCCGGTGGCATAGTGGTTAGTTCGCCTAATCTTACATTTTAAGGTCCTGGGTCGATTCCCGGCTAGGTCACTATTTTCCGTTGGGATCAAATTATTGGAATTGCATTTTCAATTCTGTCGATCGAATGCAATAACAAGACACACACTTACACACATGTTACACGCACACCTACATATAAACATGTCATAGAAGGGTTGGTTGTAGGAGATTGTCATATGACAATAAACCCGCCCATTGTAAAATTTTACAATAAAGAGTAGAAACAAACAAATAAACAAACTACTATATAAAACCGAAACGAAACTTGTAAAGTGAAGGCGCCCACCTGATGGAGGATATTTCGCTAAGTTGGATCGAGTTAAAAATGAAAATTGCTCGAGCAAACAGACCGCCGTAATATTCTGGAAATGAAAAAGACAGAATTAAAATCATCTGCAAACTCGAATACCTTGGTAGTTTTGCACAACAAGGCAATTCGTAGCGTCCGTAGCCACGTTGACACCGGTTCTCCTCGTTGTTACCGAAGTTAAGCAACGATGGGCGCGGTCAATACTTGGACGGGTGACCGCCTGAGTGTTTGACTGTGTGAGTGATGCTACAAATGCCCACCTAGAAGATGGTGCCAATAGGCAACAAGGCGGGTTCCACGAAAAAGCATATGCCTTGTGGGTAGCAAAAACAACAAAAAAGGTAATAGATAGAAGTCTGGGTAAATAGATAAAGACTATCGAAATAAAAGACTACAGAAATCCACCAGCTGTAGCTATTAAAATAAATGGTACATAGGTATATGTCTCTAAAACAGGAGATGACTTGTCTGAAGAAACAACTTCAAACATCTGTCATATCTATGAAAACACATTGTGCAATAACCAAGATCTTTTGTCATTTCCGCTGATTTAGATGACGCACTGCCAATGAGCGATTCATTTTTTGTACTTAATACATACTTAACAAGACATAAAGTTTGAAGGACGGTGAGGCACTTTATGATTTGTGATCAGCGTGGTGAAGAACTGAGTAGGTAACATTAATGCAACCGAACCAGATAAAATTGCTGCCGATATTTTTGGTATAACTGCAAATGTTATTCCAAGTCGTAACATGCAAAGTTTCTAGTTATAAGAAGAAGAAAGCACTATAACGAAGAAGTATAAAAGGCGCGAAAAATATTACTAGCAAGTAAAAATATTAAAAAGAATAAAAAACACGACTGCCGTTACAGAAAGTGAACGTATTTATAATTATTTTTATAAGGGTTTTTTATGAAATATTTGTGGTTTATGTATTCATCCATATAGATACATGTATATTTCCGGAATGTACTCAATCGGACCTTTCATTTCATACTAAACACGATGTTTATATTACGGTATTATTTTAATTTACGGTATTTATACTAATTCATATTTGGTATATAAACGGTATTTATATTAATTTATTGACATTTAGACAACTACTTACTTAATATTTGGATATTTAAGGTTAATACTTAATATTTGGACACTTGGGATGACATGACGATTCTAACAATACCTCACAGTTCTAAATCGGTTCAAGCTTTTAAAAATTATGGTGGAATAAAGAAACGGAAAACATAAAAGATGAACCCTGAACACGTTACACTCCTTTTTTGTTGGTGAGTCGTGTAAAAATAATGTAAATTGACGACATTCCGATTAAGTTGACTGAGAAATAAATTGTAAAACGCATCGAAAATATAAGAAATTTATTTAATCATCTCTTTCTCTCTCCCTCTCGTGTTATTTATTTTCTCCCATCAAAACTTCTTTTCATTGGCATTTTAACTGATTATTATTGTCATTAACGTCAATAATTGCATCTTTGCAGTTGATTTATTGACTCTCAAGTTCAAAGTCTCAATAAACAACTATTCCGACCGCGTGAATGGCACCTTCCATACATTTTTATATCCCCGCGTTGTATATCTAATTATTTTATTTGTTTTATAGTTCATTATCAGCGACGTTTACGCATAACGCTGCGCTGCTATCTGTTTTATTGTATTTGGGTTTGAAAGTTATTCGGTCATTGGTGTGAGATGATTCCGATATCGAGCGTTGCCCCAAAGTAAACAGACACTGTTGATTAATCCTTTCAGATCTCCGACCGAAGCCCCATAATATTTGACGGTTTCAGATAGTTGTTTACTCGGGGTTCTAAGTAATTTATCTCAAACCTACAGCCGACAACTCAAATAAAATTAGTAGCGCCTAGTAAACAAAATGATTCGCTACGACAGGCAATATTGTAATCGACGACGAAGTCGATGTTTCCATGCCACTTGGATTATTAGCGGTGTTGAAGCAATTTTGGCCACCGTTCACGGCCTCGAAGGTCACGGGCCTAACGAGAGGCGCGGCGAGGTACAATCAACAGTCAGTCACACGGGCGGAAGGCCAGTCAACCCGCGCACATGGCTGATGTGTGCCACCGCTTGGCTCACCTCCACCGCAAACACCGGATTCGCCCAAACAGGAAAGTGAAAAAAAGCTCCATTCGACGCGGGGTCTGTTATGTAAAATGACCGCGTAACACTTATTTATAGCTTGAGCTTTCGAGACAGATACACGGGAAGAAGAGGAAGAAGGAATTATTAAAAAAATGGAAACGCTAAAGCCAATACTCTTAACAATAGGGTTGCCATTAAAAAAAGATGGAGATTGAGAAGCTATATATTTAATGAAAGACAACTATTATGAAAAGAGGAAAGAACAGAATAAGGGCCTAAAAGCAGAAAATTATTCAGTCGAATAAAGAAAAACATGAGCTTCCACGCAGTCACATCGAATGTGAAATTTTATGAAAAAAAGTCAAAGAACCTTAGGAAAATATTCTTGGAGGTAAAAATGGGCATAATCTTTAAAAAAATGCATAAGGCCAAAATAAAGAAATGAAAAACGAAACGAAACTTATGCTTGATAATAGTATTTTCTAAAAAAATACATATAAAATCAAATCAAATCAAAATTTAAAAAAAAAACAAGAAACAGGTATTAAAGAATCAAAATCACATATTATTGGTAATAATGAGTATTATTTGCATTCAATGATTAGGGTACATTAAAATATATAATTTACAAAAAAAAAAATAAACAAAATAATACACCTTATTATCGCCAAAGAAAAAATCCTGATTAATGGTTATAAAAAAGGGTGCATAATCTCATTACAAACACAGCAAATAGGTGAATCCTCAGGCAAAAAGTAAGATATTAAGGAGTCACCTCATCGATAAGATGGATAAAATGAATAAATAATAATACAAGTGTAATTACGTAATAAACAAATAGATACTCGAGGAAAATTATAGGGAAATACTTTAACTAGTCATCATTTAAACGAGCTTCCTTAAAGGACAAAGCCATATAAAGCACAAAAAGAAACATAAAAACAAGCATAAACATGGACAAAAAGATTAACAAAAACAGAACTCTTATGATGAACAAACCATAACAACAAATATGCGACTTACGATGGAAGATCGAAAAATATCTGGAACCGCAACAAACGTGTAGAAAAAAAATTAAATTAATGAAAGCTGATCGCAATCAGACAAATAAATAAACGAAACGAATGAACAGTAAGGAACAAAAATTTCCGCGGTCAGTGTCCGACGTTGCTACCCCAGACGCGTTTCATAGGCACGCTCTCAATTATAAAGCAATACCGCAAAAGGGTCTGGAGGGGTCTGGAGAAGGCACAATGACCTCAATCCGGACGAGGCGCAAAAAAACGTTCAGGAATGGGGAAGCAATATTGCGGCTCAGGTTCAATAACCGCAAAAGGGATGACAAGTGCAAGTCGAATGCAACAGCAAAAAATAAACGCAGAAATAACACAAAAGAAGGGCGGAGCAACAAAGGAGCCAGACGTTTCTTTCAGAGGGTTTGTTTACCTGCGCGATGAATGATGTTCCGCGCATGCCGTAACACGGCGACAATGCGAAATTGAATTTACGCAACTATACCCGTGTAAAACATACGCGGCGATGATGGCCAATTGCAACTAAATATTCGATGAGAAAATGAAACGAGGCAGCCAAAACTCAAGTAAAATCAATCGTGGAATTTATTTATATATTTAAATAATATATAAATTACAGCTTATATAGGTACTCAAAAGCAATGCGAATGTGCTACATAAATATAATAATAGCAAATTAAAGTAAATTTAAAAATATGGTTAAAAACTATTTACATTAAAATTAAGCAGAAAAAACGAATATGTAACAAGTACCCACTATGAATATCTATCGGCTAGACACTTGCTATGTGTTTAAAAGAAGGGGCAGCTCTTTCTTAAGCTGCCACAGAAAAGTGGTAAAAATTACAAATTTAGGTGCAAATTTTACAGTATTTATGGCAAGTATACATTCCCTTTAATAATGTAATAGGCATAGATAATGGTGGCATTGCGCCTACGAACTTCAAGAGTATAGTGGCCCATCATGCCGAAAGCGAAGTTAGATAATAAAAGTGCAAGTTAGAAACCAAGTTGTCGGAAAAATACATACCTCAAAAAAAAAATACGGTTTCTCTGGAATAGAAGTAGAAAGCTGGAATGAAACCATACGACAAAGAAAAGCGAACGAAACATAATCTCACCAACGAAGAAGTCTTTGATGCGTTACAGGAGACAGCGACGATGAAGAATATTGAGACTAATATTCTTAAGTCACGAGTTAGACAAAGTGTCTTAAATAGCAAAGATCTAGTAGATTAGATCAATAAATAACAGGACCGGAGGTGGTTATAAATATAATATTGATATTAATGTAAGAAAGTATTTGCTGCACTAGTCATATACTAACCAGACATACTTAGTAAATTTCAAAATAGTTTACCATGTGCATTTTAAATGGGTTAGATTCTTATGATGTTTTTATTTCTTATTTATATCACCCGTTTCTTTATAGTTGTCTGTTTTCTCCACCAAACATATTATTGTAATTACACTTGTCATATTATATCTCAATAATATTCACACAACCATATTGTATCTCAATAATATTGTAAACGTAAGTATTTCGTGGACTCTTGGACCCATCGGTTTATTAACAATCATCGTTTCTTTGTAATTCAGATTAGATCAAAAACTTTCAAACGACAGAGCACGTATTTTACAAGCGTCTGGAGCGCATTCATGATGAGACGGCTTTTTGGAAACAGGATAACGCGGCGCATGTTTCCTGCGGTCGTGAACACATGCGGAGGATCGAGAATCTTGGAAACGAAGGGAGAGACCTCGAAAAAAAGTAGAACGGTACACTTACAAGAGGGTGGAATGAACCCTGGTATCTGGGGGACGTCCCGTTTCTCTCCCACCCGAGGCGTAGGAAAGGGATGCATTAGATTTTTTGCTGCAGCGGCACGCCCGCTAGACGCAGCCCGGGCAAACAAACAGGTATGCTATGCGTCCCGTCGGAACATCTGCGTCTGATGCCAGCGACGGCATTTTTTGTGGCGTTCATGTGATAACGAACACGCAACGATGGCGTCCCACGTTTGCCTTCAACGGCCGTTCCCAGAAATTGAAGCGTGATAGTATGTGTAATATCTATCTTCTTTGGTATTGCGTGTATTCTAGCAGACGGCTTCTACTTCTTCTTATTGACATTCCATTCCACCCGATGGTACTTTGTGTCAATTCGCATGAGTTAGCCCTTCGTCCTGCGCGACTAAATTAATGTCCTTTAAAGGGCCTTGGAGCGATTGGACATGATTTGGACGATTACCCACTAATGTAGGTGATCGTACGGGTTATGTTCGGCCGTTCTCTTATTTTGGTTTCATTTTTATTATATTCTTTTTATTATGTTCTACTTCGTTAACATAGTTTGTAAGCTGTACATATAACGTAGATCGTAGCTAACATAGCTCGTAAGTTGTACATATAACTTATATCGTAAGAACATAGTCAGTCTAACGCGCGAATAAACCTGCGGACCTAACATCGTCTCTCGTAGAGGCACCATTCAGAATGCTTGCGCATCTACTGGGGACGTTCGTAGTTAGCTGACACACCCGAGTGCATGCACAAACGTATAACACAACATGTATAACACGAAACAGGCAAATAAATTAATTCTGATTCTGATTCTGATTCACTCCATATTATATTATTTAAAAAGTTTCGGTGTGGCTTTTTCTAAAACAATTCTAAGAATCTACTCTTGTGTCATTCTCCAATAATTGCCTCTCCTCGTCCAGTTTCCGGTCATTTGTGTTCATATGCACCACGAATTTAATGCCTAAAGTCAAGTTTTCCCTTGCTATATGTTCATTACTAAATTCCAGTTTGCTTCCAATTCAACATTTCGTTCATTTCGACATCCTTAAGCCTTGAACTGTTCTTCCTCTCCCCAATTTTGCGATAGGATGGCAAAAGGTGCCGGAAATGTTCATATCGCTAGATACTCGACATCAATACTATCACCAACCCGTCCCACCTAGAGCTATAAACGCTTATATCGAATTAATTTCTTTGTGATCGCCGACATATATTTTGTTTGTAGGATTTTCAGGAAAGTAGACTAATGTAAGTTATTAATGAATTTATTTACGATAAACATTTCAAGCAGTTTTCTGTTCTCTTTAAATGATGGATTCACTGTTGGTTTTCTTAGTAGCCATGGTTTAACCGTGCGGTTCCCGAACTGGATTCTGCGGAATCTAGGGGTACCACGAGTTCTCCATAAGCGTTCCACGAAATTTCTTTCGACAACTTGTCACGGAAAAATAAATTGCAATATATAACCGATACGCAAAAATAGGAGCATTTAACGGACCTCATGTAATCTTTGTTACTCAGATTTTCCAGACACTAAAGAGTAAATCGACTGGGTACGTGATATGTACCTTTAATTTAGCCTGCGGCATTATACTCTATGACCCCCCACCCAATAGCCAAACGTAAGTGAAATCAGAGATACTGTTTAGTAGTTCATGCAACCCAGTGAAACCAGCCCAACAACCATATACATATGAAATCGGAAACTATCGCGGATGTTTGACATTATAATAAGATAAAAAACGAATTAACCGCGTGAATTTTGCAGCACCCGACGTTTCGGCGTCGTTGCAGCCGCCGTTGTCTAGGGTAGACTACCCTAGACATAATCTTATTTATAACCATATCCATAGATCTTATTTATAACCATATACATATTATTATGCACCGCCTTTTTTTTTTTTCAAGCATGTTTTAATCGCTCGAAAGCCAGCCTTCGCGCGCAAAAAATTACGCCGTAACTTTTTGGTCGATTTTGTAAATAAATACTGACAACATCGTTTTTTCATGAATTTCCTCTTGTTACCTAGTAATTAATATGGTTAGTCGTGTATATTAAATATTTTTGTAATATATACGGGGGCCTGCCGAAACGTTACGCACGGATCTGTCAAACGACGCAAAGTGCCTATAGGCACAGTATACTGTGCTATAGGCACTGTTGACGTCCGATGGGTTAACACTCTTATAACATTTTGCGTTGTTTTATTCTTGTTTATTGGCGTGTTTCTCACCATATCTGATTTGCATGTTATTTTTGCCACATATCAAATTTGATCAACGTCTATGACCCAGATGTTGAATTCTAAAACTGTGTTGTCTTGACCTAATATTATTCATAACTATAGATACTATCTCAGGCAACCTTGCTTGAGACGTCAGATTAGAAGTGGAGCGGACTCCAGATTATGTCACTACTATAATAAAGGGTTTCTAACCTTGAGCGGTTGACGGTAAGAGGACGTGACATGTTTCCACAAGAGCGCAACGTGGCACAATGTGTCAGCCATCTGCTGCGTTCGCCGCATCGCAAAGTAGCCCCGCTTTTGCGCCTTCAATTTTGCATCTCATTAAACTCTAATCTCCTCGCGGATAGACACACGCGGCCGAGACCAATTTCACCGCGCATGTTTCCACCGGAGTCGATAACGCCCCGAGGATCACGAACAAGGGTCAAATTACAAGTTTATGCCGAACGATAAGCGGGGATGGCGTCTTTTTTTCGCGGAAAAAAGTCGTCGGTTGCCTGCCACGAAAGCGGCGAATTTCGTCATTGTTTTATTCTGATTGAAAATTCATTACCTACTCGGAAACTTTGTCATGTTTGCTTATGTTCGAGTTTGGACGGTATACGCGAGAGGAATACTCAGATGAAATTAAAGTCGTCGGCGAATGATTTCAACGTTATCGAGAATATTTGTCGATCTTTAGTAACTTGTTATAAACATAAACATGTACATGTACGTACACTGAGAAAAATATTGCTGCGTACTATAGAGTATTTTTTAAGAATAAACCGAAAAAAATATTGGATTGATTCTTATATTACAATTTTCTTGTTACGGTTTTATACAGAATAACGATGTTTCAATCGTATTTTGTTAAATAACAGGGAATTTTGTTAACCTATTACTTTATTATATGTGACAATATTTTTCGTATGGTTAATACGGAAATAACAGTATACTATAGTTTCAACATGATACATGTGTCCGACTACCGTAACTACCGTCACGCCAACACCGTTACGTGTGAAATCGGAGACTATCACGGTTGTTTGACATTATAAATAAGATAAAAAACGAATTTACCGCGTGAAGTTTGTAACACCCGACATTTCGGCGAGGTTGCAGCCGCCGTTGTCTAGGGTAGACTAAAAGAGCTGTCAATTCTTTGTTCTGCCGGCAGGTCGCATACCGCTGCCGCCACTGCGTAGATTATAATGGGGGTGGGGGGGTGGGTGGTGGGGGGGGGGGGTCGGGCATGGCGCGCGAATTTTGAAAATCTGCCGAGGATACAAACCTTACTGTATCCTGTTTTACATCCTTGCAATCGGCGTTCGGCGGTGGGAACATTTTAAGAAGAGGGTTCCACGTAGAAGAGAGTTTGTAACCGTCGTCTCTATTGAAGTTCGGGGTTGTTCTTATTTCAATGGCTTCCCGGATCATGCGAGGAAAGTAGAATAGTTCTTTGGATAGCATAATGGGATTTTGAAACTGCAGTATCAGAAGGCATGTCAATGATGTCCTTAGGAGAAATGGATACGGAAAATATCACGAGATACGCACACGACTCGATACAGACGAAACTCAGAAACCGAGGAAATCATGAGCATTCTTACCATACGTCAAGGGCGTGACAGATCGAATAAGTAAGATGCTAAACAAATTCGATAGCCTAGACAACGGCGGCTGCAACGTCGCCGAAACGTCAGGTATTACAAATCGTTACGCGTCATGTTAATTCATACGTATGGACCACAGTTCGATTTACATGCGTATTACCATATCATGCGTATTACCGTGTAAGTATATTATATTTTTCGCAGTGTAAAACGGCGAGTGTTCTTTAAAAATGCGCGTAAATTAAGTAAGGTCATGTTTACGGCCCGAGGCGAAGTCCCGCAACGCGAAAATGGCCAGGTGCAACCGCGCCGTGTCCCCCTTCCGATGAATGCACTTTCGCCGTTGCATTTCGCCGGTCCTCAACCCCTTTCGCGTTGTCGTAGGTCGCCGAATGACCTTTGCGAATTCCCCTCACGCCTCGTCCTTTTCCCCTTCTTCCCGTGTCGAGGCCGCCGTTCCCGCCACGCTCGGCCGACTTCCTTGCCCTTCATAATTTTCTCCTCCTCCGCCTCCAATCAACGATTCCTCTTCTCGACTAATAATGATAATACATACGCACGATACACGCAACCGCATTCTTTTGGTTTGTTTTTTTTAATTCAATAAAAACATACTTCATAACAAGTAAATATATAATAAATAGAATAAAAAACACGACTGCCGTTACAGAAAGTTAAGTATTGTATTTATATTTATTTTTTTACGTTTTTTTATGAAATATTTGTGGTTTATGTATTTATCCATATAGATACATGTT
Organism: Micropterix aruncella; assembly: GCA_944548615.1. Lineage (NCBI taxonomy): Eukaryota > Metazoa > Arthropoda > Insecta > Lepidoptera > Micropterigidae > Micropterix > Micropterix aruncella. The sequence goes on along the minus strand of OX155954.1, from coordinate 16,264,140 downwards.
TATTTCCGGAATGTACTCATCAAACCTTTCATTTGACACTAAACACGATATATTTATGGTAATTCATTGACATTTGGTCATTTAGACAACTACTTGATATTTGGACAGCTAAGGCACCATATGCCACTCGGGATGACATAAGGATTCTAACAATACCACGCACTTCGAAATCTGTTCAAGCGTTTAGAAGTTATGGTGGACTAAAGAAACTGAATAGATGAACCCTGGACATATCAATTACACTACCTTTTTGTTGGGCAGTCGTCTAAAAAAAATAAAATATAATATCCAACGACGTTTTAAAATTAAAATATTTACAATATATTTAGTTAGGTAATACAAAATATGATATAACATATAATACAAAGAAAAAAGAAAAGAATATTAAATTTACAGGTAGGTTCGCTATGTGTGTGTGTATGTGGGTGTTGGTGTGTGTATGTGGGTGTTGGTGTGTGTTTGTGTGATGGAGAATGTATCTGGGTGCACGCGCATGTGAGTGCATGTGGGAATGAGGGATGCTAACGTAATTAAATCTGATTTCCAGCTATTTACCACAGCTTTACGTACCTCCTTAACAAAGGATCAACTAGGGTCGTGGTTAAACATGTCAATTTCGTTAAAGCCTACATTGTATGCATGCATAGTACTTGGGTATAACGAATTGGCATCACTTGCACCTTGGTATATGAAAAGTTAATGGATCGCGCGTAGTCGGGAAAGCGCCTAGTATGATGAATATAGAGGGAGAGAGAGAGATCTACATATCAATCCACTTATATTTTATATCAAACTGGGGATTGCCTACTTGCCGGGAAAGTCTTAGGGTGACACAACCGATTTTTTTCTCTACAGTCTTTAAGATTCGGATGAAATATCTGAAAAACTAACGTGGGTATAAAACTTAAATAAATTAATAGTTTAAAAAAACCCACTAAAAACACGCTTTTGGGCTATGATACGATATTCACATACACACGGCTATGATACGATATTCCATCATGGAATGCCAGTGCCTATCTTCCGGCTTCATCATCAGACCTTGAAACCTAATCGTGGTCAAAGTTCATTCCAAGACTTCACAGCTATGATACGATGTTTTATCATGAAGTTCCAGTTCATATCTTCCGACTTCATCATCAGATCAGTTCGACAGTACCATATTATTGTATTGTCATCAGAACTACATACAGCTGCCAATTTTCATGACACTACGATCCTTGGAAGATGGTTAAATTAGTTACCTTAGATTCCATTACATAGTTAGTTACATACAGGTCGACCTAATAAAAGCGTGTTAATAAGGGGCGCTGTAATTTCAATACAACAGAATCCCAAGATTTTGTTTGACCTTACACCAGAATGATGCTTAAAAAAATCGTTTCATTTAATCATATTCCATTTTGGCTATTCGCTTTGGATTATGTAGCAGTACAATCAGCAGCATCTTGTAAAATGGCATTCTATCGATCGTGAATGGCGTGAAAGAAGTATTTTTTTATCCATCAACAAATCAATAAGTTTCAAGAAACATTTTTCACGAGTACAATTTATAACAGACTGCTTGAAATTTAAATTGAAAAACCGAGCAACCCTTCTCTCAAAGCTTTAACATGTTCTGAAGCATTTTTTTAAAGTCTGCAACGACTATAGTTTGCCTTCGACATTGCGCACAACTTACCTAACACAGGTGAGAAGGAGACACACATTGACGTCGCAACAAAACGTGAAACTATATATTTCTCCTTCTTTCTGCTTTCTCTCCCCATATAAGAAATGTTCATATATTTGCTCTCCTATATCGTGTACTCTCCCAATTAACACCATCCTATCTCCACGAGCTTTTTGAACCACTAAGTTCCCACGGTCTCGTACTTCGGTCAGCCTCTGACAGTCTATTAAAAATTCCGAGTCATAATAGTGACTTCTATTCCTATTCTTTCTGTGTCCATGGTGCAAGACTCTGGAACGATCTCCCAGCAAATAAACGAAACTCGCCTTCTTTACCATCGTTTAAGAGTCACCTTAAGGATTACTACCTTTCTAAGACGTAACCAGTTCTTCCCTTTCTCTCCTCTTCGTTTCCCAATTTCCTCTCCTCGGGCATTATTAGTTTTAAATTCTTCCACTTGTCTGTATGTTATGTAATAATCTTTATTTTCACAATGCGCGCTTGTACCACTATGTTTAGGTTAGTTGTAAGACATTGCCATGTGGCAATAAGCTCGCCTTTTTGTATCCTCATTAAGTGCAAATAAAGAGTTTATTATTATTATAAGAATGGTACGACAGGCTATCGTCAAAATAACAAAAAATAAGTGCCTTAAACTAATTTATTAGTAATAAACACACTAATGAATTATACATGAAACCCTTGCTTGTGAAAAACTAATCCCCCTGGTATTATTATCCTATATAGTTTTGTTTCGATTCTTTACGTAAAAACCGAGTTTTACGCGTCGAAATAAAACACTCTGTTGATGCAATCCGGGATCTAGGTGTTCTTTTAGATAGTAAGTTATTATATAACTCCCACATAGATAACATCACAAAAAAAGCATATAGTATGTTAGGATTCGTACTTCGAACTTCAAAACATTTCGCAGTTAAAAATTCTCTATTACTCTTGTACTACGCTTTCGTCCGCAGTCACCTCGAATATGCTTCTCAAATATGGTCTCCTAGCTATAATGTTCACATAAAAAGAATTGAACGTATTCAAAATGTGTTCCTGAAACATTTGAATTATCGCTCCTTCTTGTCCTTTCCCAATCACAACGAAGCAGCTGCTTTTCATGGGCTTCAATCCTTACAATCAAGAAGAAAATGCGCAGACGTGGTGTTTTTCCATAAAATATTGGCAGGTTATATTGATTGTTCTGATCTTCTTGGAATGATATCTTTCCGTGTACCATCGCGACTCACTCGCCAAACGGAGTTATTCCACCTTCCGCAGGTTAGTACTAATTATGCACAAAACTGTTTCATGTATAGGGTATGTAAAATTTGTAATACGCAGCTCGGCGATATTGACGTAATCAATACGTCATCATTCGCTCTTAAGAAAGCAATTATTAATGATGGTATTGATTTATCATTGTAATCGCAATATATAATATATTATAAATAATATTTACTCAAGAATATCTTTAAATAATATGTATGTCTATATTATGGAACGTGTATTTACATAAAATTTTATTTACCTATTATGACTCCTTTCTTCCCAGTTCCCACCTGTCCCTATGAGTGTTAGTTAATTCTTCAAAAAAACTATATTGTTGTGTTTAAATTATGAATGTTTAAGTGGAAACATGTAATTAGCTTTATTTTTTTAACCTAATAATTCTGTAACAAATTTATTGTAACAGCTGTATGTTTCCTTAAAAATAATAAAATAAAAAATAAAAATAAAAATATAGGATACTACCCCATAACGCAATTACATTTATTCTAATCGTTCTTGTTTGGTTGCTAAAACAAAATTGGCGCGACTCGCATGCGGTATTTGAACAACTGTAACGACACCGCTAACAGCTGTATCTATTTATTGCCCATCACAAAAAAATATTTAAGTAATAAAAAGATCATTTGCCATTTGTCACTCAACAAATACCTTATACAAGTGGTCCATTAATCGTATTTAAATATGGCCGCCGCGTCAATTATTATACGGATCGAATCCCCTCGCTTTTCAAAGCGAAATAAGTACATTCATCAAGCTGCCGCATCGGCTCTCGTAATAATGTATAGTTAGCAGTCGGTAGGCACTCCTTACTCCGCCCAGCGAGCGAGGCGAACGTTTCTACACGCGAATATGTGCATATGAACGTGAAAAACACGCGAACGCGATGCGGTAATTATTGTCCCAGTGGAACATAAAACGTATTAATTTAAAAAATAAAAAGTTGGTATCCCCTCCCGCACCACGTCTCCAGCTATGGATGCAAGGGCTACCACTGTTTGAAACTATAGAAACAAAACTAGATAACCTTGCTTATCTGTCGCGCATCGAGCTCGCCGCTTTTTTTCGATAATATGCATTTCGGACTTCTGCTAAATTTCGAACTCTGCGGACTTCTGCTTCTGGTTGGAATTCGGAATTCTGCTAAAACTGCCGTACGGATCGGTTATGTTGATGTTAGGAAGGATCAGTCTTATTACTTTCTCCGGCAGGGGAAAAGTATTGTGAATGCATTTATGTGTGTCTGTGTGTGAACCTCCACGTTAGCGCCCAAACGCTTCATCCGATTGAGCTGAAATTGCATGCATGCAGGCATCGTCCATAATATATGACCAATCATGGCAAGAGTTGAAAAGATTGTGGTTGAAATCGGTTCACCAGGGGGCGCGCTGGTCATACTTCAATCTTGAAATATTGGACTTAAAGACTTGAAATTCGATACACAGATGCCTTGTTGGGCCGAAACCACATTGTGAAATTTTGGGTGGAATATCTCTAATAAGTACAAGCCACAATTATTTTTGAAACTGCCATATTTAAGAAAATACTACATCATATTGAAAAAATACCACGATAAATAATACTAGAAGACCAGAAAAATCTCAGACATACATCGCGATTTTAATCGAATATATTCACTATCGGTGGGGAAAGGATGGCGAGCAGTGGGAGGGGGTTGATGAGAAGGGGCGGGGGAAGGAAGGGGGCAAAGGAGGAGGGTGGGGCGAGGGAAGGAACCACGTCTACTTGCCAGGAAGGCCTAAATATTGTTATTTAAAATACTAACGATTTTAACTGATTTATAAACCTATCCCTAAATTTAATAAAAATAAACTCATACTCGTCATTGGTAACCACGGAGCAGTCCGTGCTGGTAACCCTAGTTTATGCTAAAGAGCGTGGCAACAACATGGAGTTGCCAGCCGGATAAGAGACATGATTTATTATTTTCACTATTCAAATAAACTCATTTACTGTAAAACGTATTCCCTAGACTTTATAATAATCAAAACAGTGAGAGGAGGAATCGCAGGGTGTGACGGCTGACGCACCAATCATCGTTTTTTGATAGAATTTTCTTTGACAGGTTGCTTATCGTAGCAGCAATAAAATCACTAACCTAATAACAACGCAGTGCCACCATTATTCAATCGATGAACGTATCGTATTTGCATACAAATGAATAAAATGCGATTTAAGCCCAGTTCAGTTGATTTTATTCACGGAAAGGAAAGCATTATGTAGATACGATGCGACGCCGACGTGGCGATTCCATAAGCATAAACGTCGCACAGAGGGATATTTGACCCAAAAAACTAACCAAGAATTTATTTTATCAAATTATGAATGTCACAGTGGGGCGGTGTCGACTACAACGGGCGAACCCGCCACCCCAGGCTGGTATAACGATATGAGATCGGTCTTTCAACCGTGGGATGAGCGTAGAAGATTTAGAGACAGACCACTAGTCTGTCTAGCAGAGCTAGGCCAACACGCCCGTTAGAGACCGACATCTTACGGAGAGGCACCGGGAAAGGTACCCAGCAGGCAGCATCGCCCCCCCTGATTACCAGTTTGGAAAAATATCTCCGTCTGGAATTAACCATCGGGATACCTACTTCCTCCCGACTGGTTACAGGTTCGAGGTCGCTTGTGCGGTCCTCTCCCTTTTTTAACGGTGATACGATACTACTGAATCTATCGCGGACCACGGCATCCTTTGCCCGGCTCTTCACCCGGAATCGCGTAGCCGAATGGTCGTTTCCTATCGCCGTATATAAAACATTTTACCCACAACGATTTAAGAAAAGTTGTCATATAAGCAATTATAATACATAAAAAGATCTTTAATATGACATATGGCTAATTGTTATTGGAGGGTGGGCCTAAAGAGTGGCATTCTCCTTTGCCGATGTATGACGTCATAGTGATGCCGACTCGCTTCCACCTTAGCATGATTGGCCATCATCGGCCATTGTGAAGAAGGGCCATTAGATGGAGGTTCATGATTGGTCAATTGAATATAATTTTGTTATATTTTTAATAATATAATATATTTTTAATATATATAGAAAACCAACAGCTAATTATAATTTAACAAAAAGACGGAGTAGGATAACAGAGAGCCAATTGAAGGTTTTCACGCTTTCAATTAAAGCTATCGATTAAAAATACATAAAAAAATATTCAACAATTAATGCTAAAGAATTCACTGTTCAGCCGCTGCCTAGCTGAGTAAAAATACACGTACAAAATAGATCAAAGTCAAAGCGTTTAATCAAATCATTGAAATTGTCACTTGTTCTTTATGTTCGTATTGTTATTGCGGAAAATAAAAAAAATATTTCATACAGTATTTCCCAAAAAATGGCATGAAATATTCAAAATCATGATAAATAGAATAGAATAACTTTATTGTGCTATAAAAACATTACTTAATTAATATTACGCTGGTTTTATAGAAAAAGACAATTTATGCACAAATGGCGATATAAATAGGATTGTTAAAGTGAAAAGATTGCGAAATTATGGCATTTTTTTAAACTTTTAAAGTCAACCGACATATGTGCGACGATGGAAGCAGCAAACAGCCCGCAAAAGGGGGCAAATAGGTAGGTCAGTGAAGGTTGGTAGCGCCATTCCAGTGTTCGCAAAATTGGGACACCGAAGAAGAGAAATAGGGACAGCTGCGGAGGACGCTTGTTTATACTATATTATAATGTACTTCGACGACTTCCGATGCTGCGGCGAATATCCCGGGTAATGTTATACGCGACCTTGGATAATAAGGCGTTATTCGTGTTACTGTGATTTACTGTCATTTGGAAACCTTCGAGGTATGTGGGATGGTTCTTTATCTTTCATTTTATCGAGACAGCTGCTAGGCTAAGAGGCAGCGACAAAAAAGTGCAAGAGTTTCGTAAAAGCGGATGCTTTCAGATCAGACAGTAACTTGGCCATAGAATGCTGGGGTAGAGTCAGCAGGCCAGACTCCGGGACACCTGGTGCTGGCGTACTCGTAAAGGTGTAATTTTAATTAGTACCTCCAAAGTGTTTTGGAATAGCTGAAAATTCATTAGTAGACAGTGGATGCAATACAGAAGTGAAACAAATGGTCAGACGGCTTAACAATGGAATGCGTAGCATCAGCATTACTCCATACATGTCACAAAAATGAAGTCCGTTATATTGCCCGGCACATTAGACCAATGCGTAATAGTTACCGACAAGTAAGTACCGGCGTAATTGTAGGGACTTAATTTTTGTGACATGTATGGAATAATGCTGACGCCACGCATTCTATTGTTAAGCAGTCTGACCATTTGTTGCGAGTTTTTATTGCATCCACGCTCTACGGATGAATTTTCAGCTTTTCCAAAACACTTTGGGGGGTACTAATTAAAATTACGCCAGAGCCAGGTGTCCCGGAGTCTGGCCTGCTGACTCTACCCCGGAATTCTATGGTCAAAATACTGTCTGATCTGATAGTATCAGCTTTTCCAAAACTCTTGCACCTTTTTTGGCGCTGGCTCGCCAACTATGCGTTGTGATTACGCATCTAAAAGCAACTAAAATCGAAAATTGCCCAACTTCAGGCGCCAAAATTTAAATTGTTCGGGTAAAAATTTCGCGTTTTATTTCGCTGATTATCTAATGAACGGCATAAGCTAATTTCATTTACGAAAAAAAAACGTTTTATATTCAAATCGGCCATCACTTTTGTTGACTAAACGTCACTGACCGAGCGTTCACCAAGTTCACAAGTTCAAAGCAGATTTGCTGAACGAATATAATTATCATCCTTACAAGGAAAAAAACATTTAATTTTAGATTATAATGGAAGTATGTATAGTATAAACGCGGGCCATTATAATAAAACTTTATAATTGGATACGAGACGCGCCAATCGCTTATTGCATTTTGAATTTGAGCGGTATGTGATATTGTTACGTCAGTGTTTTTCATTCTTTTTTAAGACCGCGACCTCCTTTTTGGTAAAAAAAATTAAACTCTTGCGCCTTAGAATATCTTTAAATAATAAAATGAACTAAAAATTAGTATGAATAGAGTTATTTAACTAGGTACTAAAATGGGGATATTCAAGATGCGCCATTAGATCAGCATGGTCGCTAAGCGCGGGAGTAATGTTTAATTTATTTTTTTTTTACTGCCGAATCTATACCTGTTTTCATATTGTATCAACATAAAGTCTTATAAAAGCAATAGCAAAACATGTTATTTTTTTTCTGTTCAAAGCTGTAATAAATGTTTGCATTTTATATGAAAAAATCGGTTCTCACCACAAGACTTTCCCAGCAAGCAGACACCCCCCCCCCCCCCCCGAGCTTCGCCCCCGGCCCCTTTTCACCCACCAACCCCTTCCCTCCGCCCCCCACCCGATAGTGATTGTGTCAAATCACTATGATAGCAAAAGAAGTATATTTTAGTATTTGTAGTATTTCCGTGGTATTACAATGACTATTTTCCGATATGATTCCATGTTTTTTTGCGTGGCTTGTATAAGAGATATTTTAAACAAAATATTCATACACAATGTGGCTTAGGCCCTACGACGCATCGTATACCGAATTTCATATCTCTAAGTCCAATATTTCGAGATTAAAGTATGACTAGCGGTCACACTAACCGCTGGACCGATTTCAACTCTTTTCAACTCTTGCCATGGCCGAATGAACCCTGCATGCCAAATGTCAGCTCAATCGGATAAAGCGTTTCGGCGCTATCGAAGAGGAATACACACACACACACGCACACAAACTCACAGACACAGTCTAGAAATGGTACTAATCGTCTCATGAGGTGTCAAAATGGATATTTCCGTCTTCATCTCGATTTTTCACGCTGTGTTACGTAATGCTAGTCGAATCAAGAGTTCCTTTTGGGCTATGTACATTCTCCCCCTACGCTCAAAATCAAAAAAAATAGTTCCTCGTTACCACTCTGCGTTATTTATTGAGCGAGAATATTTTAAGATAATCAAGCGGCAACAATGGGATCAAGGCGATTAAATTATTTTTAAACTGCGCATTACAAGTGGTCGGACCGAGGAGCGGCAAAAAACTGGATCCTAAACAAGATTTAGCCAAAAAACGTACACGAAAATGCTAACGATGACCCGATGTGGCGTGGCCCACGTTCCGAGCGCGATTCAAGGTTAACGCTGCCAAAACGCGATGCAAATTCGTACCACACATCGGCGAAATTTATTTTGAAAAAGCATCGTAAATTATATCTGGCAGGGGAGGACGTGAATATAATAAAAAAAACAGTGAAAATAAGCCAGGAGGAATGATATATCGTAGTAGCCACTCGAAGGTGAGTGAAAAGCGGCTAGCATGCCAAAGTTACAAGGAATGCATTCTCCTGAAATTTAAATCTCTGGTTCAATCCTTTCAATTAGCGAAAATTGTCTTGAACTATCACCGAAGTATCTCTCCTAGCTTTTTGAACAGTGCTTGTACGTTTCCTCTTATTACTAGTTTTTCATTCGCTTATAAATAGAAAACATTTTTTTGTTGTCGTTTAGGATATTCGCATTAGAAAGAGCATGTCCGAAAACCCAATATGATCAAAATACGTTTTGTTTTTTTTTTATGTTTAGGGAGAGAGCAAATTCGCAGCCGCTTCGAAAAATCTGTGGTAGCTGCGCAATGCCCAAAATTTTTTTTTGCTTTTGTTTCGGTTTTGGCTCTACGACTATATATTCTAAAGCAGTGTTTTCAACCTTTTTGTATCAAGAACCCTTTATTGGTAAAAAAACTCTTACGCGACCCCCCCCCCCCACCCCCCTCTTAGACTGTAACTTAGTTCACTAGACCACCCTTAGTGTTTTCCAGAGCTGTAACTAATAATTCATTATATATTTTTTTTGTAAACACAATGGCGAAAACCACAATAATTTTAACTGTTTTTCACTTTCGAAGCTGTATTTACCTGTTTCCATCTTAAGTAAACATTAAATTTTGTAAAAGAAATAGCAAAAAAACACCCTAAATACAAATATTAAATACCCGAAGCTATAAATGTTGCATATTATATAAAAAAGATTTTGTAATATTTCGGATTTTTATTTTTAGATAGCCTGCTATTAGGGAGTCTCTTGAACAGTGTTTTTCACCCACTAGTTAAAAATCTCTATTTTAAAGTATGCGCCATGCAGTAAAAATATCCGTTTTCTTGTATTAAGTAGATTATCTGCTATAAATGAAGCCTTAAACCGAGCACCGTGTGTCAAGAATTCCCCGAGATACAGCTCCTCGACAATTGGCAATGTTTGTCAATCTTTTATTATCGCACCATCCCTGAAATCACCAAGTAGCTCCTCGAATCTCCGAAGAATGTGTTTATTGTTTGTTGTGAAATTTTTCACATTTTGGAAAACATTTCCATTAAAACACATACCTCAGTTTACATTCCCCATAATTCAAAGTTCTTATCTTACGGTGTTAACACGACCGTAATTCTTTGTGGAGTTTCAGCTGCCAATCGCGTGATTTACCGACCTCTTTAATGAGAGGCGCGGAGCAATGGTCGAAACTATTTTCAGCTTCAGCGAATTTCGTGGCTGGCAGCAGCATTAACTTTCCGGTTATAAATATACGTTTATTCCGAAGAATTACGTCAGCGCGGAAACAATGCCAATTTATGTTATTCGCGGACAGAATATACAGGAGAAAGACAAAATACTTTAAGAAAAGAGATTAATGTATGAAGTGATAGTTATGATACATTTATGATAGTACCAATCACCTAAAATTTTATTCGCCTGAAACAATTAGGGAAACATTTTTTTAGTCTTTAGATTTACTTTATATATTAAAACAATCGTGGCACAAATATACTCTCGTCGGAGACCCTTTAAAATATTGTACAAAAAAAAATACGACAGATTTGCAATTAATTCTATTTATTTTAGTTGTTCTTTAAATTAGGATTTGAATACTTTCTGAGAGACATGACACCTTCTGAGGTAACTAAATTATGTACAGGCTGTTTATTTCGCCATTAACTAGTTATTAATTAACGCTGGTTTTGTCTGTTTTTTTTTGTAGTAGTTTTTATTCATAAAAACAATACAAATTACATGTCACAGTTCACCATTAGGGCTAGTGCCTTTTCAGTAGCTAACAATAATCTATTCATATTTGACTTATATTATCTATCACCTATTATATTTATATTATCTATTATTATAACTTGAGATCGGCAATTTTGCTTATAAAATTTTCGTCCTACATAATAAAGTGCGATTTATTATTTAATATGACCCTGTAATATCGTATTCATTTGAAAAAAATGCGTTTTTGTTAACGACAGCAACATGAGGAGTTTTGGCATAAAATCTGCACTAGTCTGCTGAAGAGTCTATGCTGCAGAACAGGGTCTATGGCGAGGTAGCGAAACGACACATAAATTGGCGTTTGACTCAAAAAGTAAAACAAAATTATTTTATTATCATTTTTTAATGTTTACCTATGTATGATGAATTTGAATTTTTGATGCCCTGTTTTGGGAAATACCGTTTTGATTTTATTTTATCCTTTAGGATGTTATAAGGATCGTTGTCGTCTCTTCACCCTGAGATGAGGTGCAATATTTTTGTGACGTAACACCTACAGATCTAGTAACGCCCTTGCCTAGCGAAGTCCTACCCCAAACAGCGAGTGTACTGGCAAGCCAGTGGGGTTTCCTTGCTGCTTACCTGTTTTAAAACTACTCCTTCCACTAGACTAGTCACCGCTCCAGGTCACTTGCGCGAACCTCTGCATAGTTCATGCAATTACAGCCCCGTAGCGCCCTATGACAGCTTTTGTCACCGAGGTCGGGTGGCCAATGGTCAATATCAGAGGTAGATGACACTAGGGTAATATCTACCGTACTGTATTAAGGATGAAGACGCTACAGAATGACCACCTCCGATCCTACTCGCAACTCTCATCCCCTATCAAAGACCAGGACCTACAAGAGGCAAACGATAAGGCCATCCAGACCGCATATTTTTGAAGAGACTGTTTTAAGGAATTATATTTCCAGACTCCTTCGGTAATTCGCCAGATACAAACACCGCTTTGCAGAAGGCACTGTCAATAGTTTTTTTCCGAGAGAATGTTTTCATTCAATTCGCCTCTTCGAGGAAGCCTCCGAGGCTTCCTCGAAGAGAAATACTACAAATATACTACGAATTGGCGCGCGGGGGATGGTTGGGTTGGCGTGTGGGGGTCGTAGAGGAGGTTTACTTGCCGGGAAAGTCTTAAGTTTTTAGTAAGAGCGAGAACGCAGAGTAACGAACTTAAATTATGGCCCCACCACTGAGCGAACATCAAAAATCGGTTGCATAACATGCTTTGAAGGATAGCGAATGTTTTGATTCTGAGACCTCAAACATTTTGGTAATAAGTGATTAATTTCATAACCAAATGACAGCAAAACTACCACAATCGCGCCACACACGATGCAATTTCTAGAGCGTAATCCCGGGAGGTCAGCAGGGTGATCGTGAGTCGGCCCCTGTCGATAGCCCGATTTTTTCAATATTTTATTTTACCCACAAGACCGGTGTTTTATCGTGGAGCCCGCCTTGTTGCCTATTGGCAACATCTTCTAGGTGGGCATTTATAGCAACACGCAGTCAAACACTCAGGCGGTCACCCATCCAAGTATTGACCGCGTCCAACGCTGCTTAACTTCGCTAACAACGAGGAGAATCGGAGAAGCTACGGACGCTACAAAACGGGGCCAAGTAAAATATTGGGGCAATTGACCTATACATCCAATCTACATGGACAATTTCAGATTGCCCCTACAGACACACTCGTGAATAGGGGCCTTTAGCGTTAACAATATAAAACGCCGATAGCTATGCGGTTGGAAGACTCTGGGGCGCCAAAACGCGTGAAAGAGATGCCTTGGCGTCGCGCCGCGCCGTTTATCTTGGCCGGCCCATCCGCTCGCGCGATACTGACGCTTGATAAAATTTATTGAGACAAACACAAGCTCCGCTCGCTTATATAATGGATCCGGGACATCGTCTTCGGTCTACTACGATAATAACATGTCACAGGACAGTGAACGACCGTGCCGGGGCAACATTCCTGCGCTGACCACAAAAAAACATAAACGTTCTACTTAATAAGCATTTAATGCGAAATGGGTTAGAACAGTTGAACAGTTAGCTAACCCAAAATTGGGTTAATAGGTCGAAAGACGCATTGCAGGATTTAGAGTTAATTTAACCTCATCACAACCTTCAAGTCAGAGGTTCTTGGTTCTCTATATTATCAAACCCACATCCGCATTCAGGCAAAGGACACTGACCATCAATCCAGATAATAAATTTGAATAAAAAGCTTTTTCTCTTTTAGAAAACGTCCAGACATTTCTCGCGTAACATCGTGTCTTCATTAATCTCCGCGGGATTGAAACAGCGTTTTAGTCGCCGCCTTTTGACTGAAATATGAAAATGAATGAGTGGGAAAAGGCGATGATACACGGCGCAAAGCGGCGGCTGCGGGCTACGGTGCTGAAATATAGTCTGGAAATAGCTTTTGGCGTGACCGCCGCACGTTATACCGGGCGCGACCTTGATGGCTCCGGCGCTCCGGCTCGGCGGCGAACGAACGCCAACTACAACAAAACGTTTGGAGCCGGTTGCTTTAAAGTGTCGGTAAACAAGGTTTCACCTCAGGTTAGGTAGCGGAATAGTAAATAAAGCACCGAGCAATGTCATGGCTGTGTGGAAACTACGTTACAATGTCATATTTCATTTGCCCCGCCAAACAATTCATATTTTCCCGCGTCGAGTGCTAACACTCCCGCGAATCATCGGAGTCAGATTCATTGTCACATCGCTGTAAACACTCGAGCGTGCGAACAAGCTCGTACGCTCCCCAGAACTTAATAAATTGTCAGCTGAACAACGTCACTGTGTTTCACTCCCGCGTCGCGCCCCCGCTCCCCGGTGAACCGCCATCATTGACATCTTCGCGAACTTGGTTATTCTCTACAATCGTACCAAAAGCGCGCTAAACGGATACTAATAACCCCCCTCCCCCCCCCCCCCCACGTGACCACGGTAAAGCAGCAATAAAAAAGTTATTTTTGGTATTGTTTTGGAATGTAATCGTAAAATTCGAGAATTAAAAAGAGTACTATCGCAGAGTATACCGAGTTAGAAAAGTAAGCGCATTCTTGACCGGCAGGGCGATGCGGGGATAGGATGCGAGGGAAGCGGGCAGAGGGATACGCCTCGGTGAATGCCTTTGGTCGGCGTTACACACGGGGGAAGGTTGGAAAATTTCTCGAACGTTTGAATATTGCCGTCGGCGGAGTAGCGGCCATATTGCGGCTATATGCGAGCCCTTAGAACTCATGTAAATACGCCGTTACGTATTTGGCGGTAACTATTACGCATCGGTATAATGTGCCGCACAATATAATGGACTTCATTTTTGTGACATGTATGAAGTAATGCTAACCCTACGCATTCTATTGTAAGGCAGTCTGACCATTTGTTTCGAGTTCCGTATTACATACACTTTCTTCTGATGAATTTTCAGCTTTTCCTAAACTCTTTGGGGGGTACTACTTAAAATTACACCTTTCCTTGTACGCCAGCACCAGGTGTCCCGGAGTCTGACCTGCTGAATCTACCCCAGCATTCTATGGCCAAAATATTGTCTGATGTGAAAGTATCATCAGATTTTACGAAACTCCTGCACTTTATTGTCGCTGCCTCTTGTTAATATTACTACATTAGGTTCAGAAAAATATTGCTATGAATCTACACTATCATTAATCTCAATGAACGCGTTTCGATCTGCAACTGTCGTCTGACAATGTACGTGGACAGATACATTAAAAATCTTGCAGCAGCTATGAAACACAGCAAGAACAATCTGAAAAACTTGGAAGGAAAGGTATCGCCTTCGATTTTTTTCTGTTTGGCTATATGATTAGCTTTTGTTATAGTTACCAGATCCTTTGAAAGTTTGCATTATCGTTGAAATATTTTCATTATCTTAATCCGAGATTAAAGATTAGCTCGTTACCGCCGCATCGCACAACCGGCCCTAGCTCATCGACAGGGCAATAATACCACATACCTTAATGGCGAATAACCGCATAGCTGGCATTGAGACTAAGCAGATAGCACGTGCGTGATGATAACCAAATTATCTAGCATGATCAGCTGACCAGAAAATGAATCACGTGGGCGTCTGATTCCCTTTTCAGTCGGTTCTCAGGGAGTATATGAAATGTTTTGAAGGATTTTCCGACTCGCATACATTGACCCCCGTGCGGCCGCTCGAAATAAATTTACGATGAAAGCTAACACGCTGCTCTGTGTGTTGGCTACCGGTTGCGCGAATGGCGGACATGACAGCTCGTCGGGACAGGATATTAGGTTGACCATGTCTTCAGAAACCGATGTGGTGGTCGTCAATGCGGTAGATACGGTGTTAGAACGGGCTATATTTCTATTTTTAATATTTTTATTTTTTTTATTATAACAAATAACAATATTAAAAAGAATAAAAAACACGACTGCCGTTACAGAAAGTAAACTATTGTGTTTATAATTATTTTTATGACAGTTTTTTATGAAATATTTGTGGTTTATGTATTCAGCCATGTAGATACATGTATATTTCCGGAATGCACTCGATCAGTACTTTTCGGGAGCTGCCTGGTATGACGTTCGCTTATATAAATACTCAAAAAAGGTTGAAACACTCACTTGTCTAAAACTTACTCACACACAAACTGAGTTATCCTATAATACCCTCACACACTAGTAGTATTACAGGCACTGAGGAAAATATAACGATGTAATACAATAATGTTATTTCAATAGTAGGCATATCTAATGTGATTTCATTGCGTCGCGACCTTGGGATCTCGCTTCTTACATGACAGCATGTAGTAGTATACATACGGTTATAGTAGGACGCATAAATCAAGTTGAAACTACAGCATACTGTTATTTCTGTATTAACCGTAAGGAAAATGTTGATACATATAATCGAGTAATGAAGTTTAATAAAATTCCTTGTAATCTCAAGGGATTCTATGCGGCACGCGCAGGGATATTCTTTTCGTTACCACATACGGTCTGCCATATAATGTAGACAATCGTACAGGAAGTACATTAGAGGCACAGTATACCAGTAGAGGGGTGTCAATTGCTACAGGCAAACCATTGCCTAGTGTTTTTGAGCTTTTGTTTTGCGTTAAAAAAACAATTTAGATATATATTTTGGTGGAATTGTATATTATTATCGCTGCCATTCTTGAAATAGAAGTAATTGAAACATTTCTCGACCGTTTCCTCTATCTGTTGCGACCCATCGTTGAATATCTAGATTATAAACGAGAAAAACAAAACTCTAAAATCGACGTAAACAATCCGCCGGCATTCTGGCGATAGAACAGCGGCAGCTGAAAGTGTAATAGGATCCGACAGCTGCCGCTTTTTAATCGTCGTAGCAGCGTCGCTAAAATTACCATAAATTTGTCCATACTTGTCAGCCCATGGACTTGCTTTTTTGTCAGTCTTAACTATCACGCATTGCAGGAAAGTTGAAGCTATAAAAGTCAAACAATACACATAACTTACGCGGATGTCCTAAAGATATACCTACTGTACTATTAAGAATAGCGATTACTGTACTGCAATTCAAAAATATCTCGATGCCTTCTTCGCGTACCTACGTTCTTGGAATACGCTAGTTCCAAATGCATTGAAATGTCAAAAAATGACAATCACTTACAAGAATAAATTTAACTACACCTACTGTTTTAAATGTTGAAGTCAGTGAAGTTCGATATTTGTGAATAATCCTTGACTGCATGCTCTGTTTCGATAAGCATATTGACTACGCGGGCAGCAAGGCTTACACAATTCTAGGGTTTCTTCAAAGAGCATGCAAACTCTTCAATGGCAACAATACAATAAAATCCACAGCATTCTTGAGTGTCGTACCATTATTTGGCCTCCGCGCTGCTCTTGTCTATATCAACCGTCTTGAAAGCCCTCAACGTCGTTTTCAGAAATTCTCCGCGCATACATTTTCCCTTGAGAACCGTCCCCAGGAAAATAATGTTAAATTTCTATTTAAGCTACTCAACAATAAGATAGATTGCAATGTCACTTTTCACATTCCCAGCGGAATTACAAGAGCTCGCCACATATTCCTTATTTCTAAATGTAAGACGAATTATTCTAAGAATACACATTTCAAAAGAACTCCTTAGAGTTCTGGTTAGACGCTCTCTAAGTCCCGGAAAATTGTCATTTTAGGCTCTTAAGCCGAAAATGACAATTTTTCTGAAATTTATAAATTTCACTTGTACGTTAATCTGTTGTCCAAAGCTGTGGAAGCAGCACTATTTATACCATAACAAAGTTAGAACTACCTGGACATAACCATACCTACATTAATATACTCTGAAACAACTCGCTCTCTCTCTCTCTCTTTCTCTTGCACTCAAACACACACACACAAACAATTTGATGACTTACCTAAAATAATTTCTATTCTTCCAATCTTAAAGTTGCCAGGTACCTAATGTTATTATCTTCATTTTGATTATTTGAAATCATTCTATTGACAATTAATTTAAATCTTGTAATTTGTAGTATTTTTTAAATATATACAATTTCTAATAAAGTAAAACAAAACTAATACTATGTGGAAACTAGTAATCGGCCTTATACTCTGTTGAATTATATTATTCTAATTTCATCAGTCTATAACACAGTACGATTTCCGAATTAAATAAATAATAAATTAAAATAAATTTCAACCAAATTCAGCATGGCAACTGTCGGTCGACCTCTAATAAGAAGATCCTCATGCGGGTGTTAAGCAAATGAAATTAGTATGCTGATAAATGATGGTGGTGCAAAATAATAACAGGCTAGCATTAGTGAATTAACTGAATACACTACTTCGAATAATGAGATAATGTTTACCCGCATTCGAGTATCTGGCGGATGGTGATGTCATGCAAAAGTGTGAACTGCTGTTAAAATAATTCATTTTTGGTGTCTAGCTGCTTGTTAAACAAACACGCTGTTTCAATTTAGATTTCTCTGTTAAAATTTGTTTAGCGTGCAACTACTACTCTTCGAGAACAAAATTTTAATATTGTCTTGACAAAAAATTGACTTGTAAAAATAAAGGTTTAAAGCTATTGCTACAGAGCGCTAAAAAATAAGGACATATCTAAGAGGAATAGTGAAAACAAACACAAAGGACTACAATTAAAACTTCTGGATTGGATTCCAATAATTTGACTAATTGAAAAGAAAAGACAAAGAAAATTGACGTAGGTAATTAATGGCCTTATCTTAAGCACCAACAACAGGAAATGTTGAAATAAATAAATAAATGAAAATCAGATGCAATTACATTTGTGAAATTGAATTTTCGATTATTCGAACAATTCGGTTATCTGCCAACCCATGGAAGCAGTTTTAGGTAACTACCTAACTATAATCATTCTGAGATCAAAGAAAATCGACAGATTTGCGATTGCGAAAACATCTGTCAGTTTTGTCTCAAATGCTATTTATTTTATTTATTTATTTATTTAGTAGTAACACATCTAGTAAAAAGTTAATGTCATATTTGATTAAGATGTTAGCAAGAAATTGATGCGACATTATTTTTATGATTGACACAGTCGCCTAACTAGGCCTACGCCTGTTCTAAGGCAGACTTTTGGTGGCCGAACGTGACGTTTTATGGTGGCCGAACGTGACGAAGGCATCGTCCAAAAATAGCGTCGATGAGGAAAAATAACTAACGACTGGCATGAACATTGAACAAACAATCCGGGTGACGATAAATCTTCACGACCAAGCAAGTCGTTAATCATAATACAATGTGGTTCAGTACGGTTTTTTTAAAATTAGAAACTAGATAAAAACCTATTAAATACTGAGTTTTTAAATGTTGCAATTACAAGTAAATTAACAAATTATATTTAAAATTAAGACTTCAAAACGAATCCGGCACACATTGGTCTTGCCGCCTTTTACCTATAGGCGACTATATATTATAATAAAAATCCGTTTTTCAATTTTTAAGATATACTTATATGTATGAAAGAGAAAACCTTAGTTAACCTAGCGTTTTATTATTTTATGCCAGACAAAATTTGATTCCATTTAATTGTTTTTCAGAATTTACTGCAAACTTATTTCTAAAATTTTAAATTTTTGTTTTGATAATTTTTAAGGATAATAATTTTTGTACTGATCCTTTTGTAAATCATGAGATAAACGGCGCATACATTATTAATTAAGTATGCGGAGTACGCATAAAATAAATAAATACAAACGGAGCTGCCATGGAATTCACCGACCGGAGTCGGGCCCATCATAATACTATTTTTTTACACTTCTGGGGGGTGAGCAGTGGATTCCGGACTTACGAACCGGCTGTGGTAGGTTTAGGACAGCTGTCTTGCCACATGTGAGCGTTCACCTTGCCACCCATTCACTCCCCCTTCGAAGCCATAGAATTTGAGATGCGCAAATCGCAGTTTTAGATAATTTTTCTAAGAAAGAGTTGATTATTTTTCTGGAAAGGCCAAGATCTTTAAAGAGGTGAAATAGAGATTTAGCTGGCAGGCCACGAGCGCCAACTTCCACCGCGTGAAGGTGAACAGTGAAGCCGTTCCGGGTTACGGCATTTGCAAGATCATGGTATTTATTTAATTTGTACTCGTGGTCTTTTGGGATATTTGATTCCCATGGAACAGTTAATTCTACTATAAGAGCCACCTTCCGAGATAGAGAGTAAAGAGTTATATCTGGACAGAGGGCTGTGCATCCGAGACTTTCAGGGAATTTATACTGCTTAGAGACCGAATCAACCTCCAGAATCCAATCTGTAGCTTTCTCGATTATTGAGAAAGGTTTTGTAGTTAAATGTTTTTTGCCTTTAGAGCCATCCCGCACAAACTGTATTGGGGGTTTGGAGGATACTGTCAAACCCTTGTTGGCACGAGCCACTGAGAGACTAATTACCTCGCGAATAACAGCGAGAACTTTGTCATGGCGGTAAGTGTACCGTCCTTGATCTAAGGCCACCTTGCAGCCAGCTAGAATGTGTCTAGCTGGGCAAGGGGTATTGCTACAGAGGGGACAAGAACTATCCTCGGCAAAGCTCCAACGAGCGAGGTTACTGGGGTCTGGAAGTGTATGCTGAAAGGCATTCAAATAAAATTTCAGCATCTCTGGCGTCCAGTCATAGAGCATTACCTTCCAGTGCATTGGAGGCGGAATGCAAAAGTCCCCAATTGTTGTCCAATCATTCTGGCATTGAAGGCCAATAGCATGAGCCATACTCTTGCTGTCGTAATCTCCCCGCAAAAGAGACTTCTTCAAGTCCACGTCGCTCGTGGTTGTACTGCCATACCCCAGACCAGTGCCATTCTGGCTGATTCCAGTAAGGAACTTTTTGTGGAAGTCTACGCGGGCTTGTAGATCATTTGAATCACTACGGCCACTTATTACGTGCTTCGATATTGCCGGATCTTTGGAATTGCACAGAATCGAATTTTTGGTTATTCTGGAGTTGGCGTAGAGCAGAGAGGGCAGTTTAAGCGCTAGCCCAAAATTTTGTTTGGACCTGAAGAGAGTCGAGGGGTCAGCTGGTTTGGCTAAGGACAGCCAGGATTTTAAACTAGCTGTCACCAGCGCATCTAGACGGGACAGTTGGGTTTTGGTAAAATCGTAAATAAGAAAGGGCCATGACAAATGTGACGTTAGATAATTGTCATAGATCCAGGCCTTACGAGGGCCAGAAATTAGCAAGGCATCTATTTTCGCCAGGCAACTTTTGAAATGCTCTATAACATGATCGCCCGAGACGTCTTTTCCCTGATGGGTGATTTTTCTGCCGAGGAATTTGAAATGATTGTTTGGGTCTATAAGGGAGATATTAGAGCCCTTATAGACCAATTTGGGGTCATAGGATGTAAATTTTGTGCCCATGCGGGCGAGTCCAAGGCAAAAACATTTGGAGGGCTTCACTTTTATACAGCCTGACCAGTCGCAGAAAAGCTCCACTTTCTGTAATAGCAGGGAAAGCTGCTTGGGGCTTCTGGTGATGAAAGTTAGGTCGTCGGCAAAAGCGAGGCACGACGAGGTGTATTGGCCGTCTGTTTTAAAACGGTAGCCCCACTTCCTGTCAAACTGGGTCAGGCTTTCCAGCAGTATATTAAAAACTATATTAAAAATCGTCGGGGAGAGGCAACAGCCCTGAAATAGTCCAATTGAATATGGTATAGAGCGGGTAGTCCATTCTTGCGTTTTAACATGGAAAGTCAGACAGTTGTAGTAGGAGGCTACAATGTCACGCACGACTGGTGGGAAGTTGTACCAGCGGAGTGCAAAGTGGAGGAGACTGTGTCGGACTGACCCAAAGGCATTCTCTAGGTCGAGCCAGCATACATTGATTTGGCGTTCGTGCTGTCTCGCATCCTTGATGGCAGCAGCCAGGAGAGAATTGTGCTCGAGGCAGCCCGAGACGCCACGCATGAAGCCTTTTTGAACTGATACTCCAAGGTACTCATTCCGGTGCATGAATTCGCTCATCCTTGTGTGGACTATGCTAAAAAAGATTTTGGCCACTCTATTTAGTAACAATGTAAAAATATTAGCGATAACCATGTATTATAAGAGTATTGTTTGCGTACCTATTACACTAAATAGGTACGCAAACAATACTACAATACCAAAACATCATGTATATGAGAAAAAATATCGAGACTAAATCAACTAACTCAAATATTCATTCGCATAATACGCGAAATAAAGAGGACTTGCGTCATTTTAAGGTGCGTCTGAGTAAGGTTCGGAATAGCTTTCTCTGCCAATCTTACTTATTCTACAACAAACTTCTATTACACATCAGGGGCCTTGGGGAGGTTCACTTTAAGAAAAAGGTACAGGGTATTTTGACTAAAAACCCCATTTATAGCATTGAGGATTTCGACAAAATCAATTTTTCGCAGCTCTATTGACCTACTTGACTATTATTATTCCTTATTCTTTCTATTATTGACTATTTTACAATTGCGTTTTTTTTTCTTCTTCAAACTATTGGCTATTGACAATAATTATTATTACTGATTTGTTTGTATTTGTGTTTTTTCTTTAAAATATCTTCCCGTATGATAATTTGGGAAATTATCCAATATTTATTTGATTATTTAGTACTTAGGATTATATAGAAAATTAGATAGAAAATTTTTCGAAATTACTTAAGAATTTTGATTGAAAATATTGGAAAATGTTGTTTCCTCTACATAGAAAATCTGCGCTTGGATGTTCAACGTTCATACCTTGCAATACTGACGTTCATATGTTATACCTTAATAGGTATTTATTTAAATATTATACTTGTTATTTTCATTACTTTTGACTTAACCAAGTGTAGGAACTCCTATCAACTGGTTTGAAATAAATAAATGAAAAATGAAAAAAATAAATAAATAAATAAATAAATGAGTTAAACACCTATATATGGAAATTATTAACAAAAATACTGGTTATCGCTTTGGATTTCAAGATATTTAACTTTAACCGCCCTACCGTTGGGTTATTATTTAAAAAATAGGTAAAAAATCGTTGTTTTGTTTTCATTACATTTCCTAATAATAATACTTGTTTACAATATTCCAGACATTTCTTTTACACAAGAGACCTATTTTTTACCCTTTTTAGAATGTATAATCGTAGGAACAATTTTACGTATCATGTACGCTTGGCGAGTATCGGGTTTCGTGTATTTTTTTTAGTTTTTTTTTTACTCGAGTGTACTCAAACGTAGGTGATATGGGTGGGCCGTATCACGTACGCTCGTATAAGTAGTGCGGTTAGACTTCTGGAATTGACACGTGTTTTCACCAATCGGCGTGACAATATGTGGTATAAAACGAGAATTTAACAGCTGACTGTGATTTATTATAGCCTTTATAATAGTAGATGGTAAGAACGAAGCTACATATCTACGTAAGGGGACGCCATCAAATCCGCGTGAAAGCTCTTCTTATAGTAAGCTCGAAGTCATTATACCTCACGGAGGTGATATCGGCTAGCGCGGTGAGCCACTCGCATTTTTAAAATTACCTAATATTCATCCAAAGGTCAATAACACCATTGCCTCGATTTGTAAATTATAAAAAGTAAGACAACTAGAAATGAAAAAGCAACACGATGAGGCAGATTTGAATCGGGTTTCTTACTTCCGTTCTGATCCTCATTCAAATGCTAATAAGAGTCCGGAAATTAAAGACACCACGCGCGGTCGAATCGAATAAAGGCCTTGACTTTAATAATTATTACTGCTGATGGTCGGAATGCGGCATTGCGTAAGGCGACCGAGTAATAATTACATATTACAGTTACTAAATTACGATCCCATGGGAAAAACTATGCACTACACTAATTACATATTATTTTTATGGCGATTGCGAGTTTTTAGTCGGATTTAGCAATTATTATTTAAGCTCACACATCGATTAACAATTTTAATTAATTATGTATTGAAATATATCTAAAGGTGTCTGAAAATTATATTAGTTATCGCGATTGTACGACAAACCTTTCAAGGACTAACTCTGTATGTCAACTTCGTCTTTTTTTGTGAAAAAACATATTTTTAGATAGTATGACTTTTTTATTATAACTTTATTTTTTATTTAGGCCTTGGTTACCAAGGAAAAGCGTTTTTTATGTTCAACTTTCGGATATTCAATAAAACAATCTCAGTAAGTAACACACGTCGTCCGTAAGTAACGTAAATTCGCATGTAAGTCCGTAGCCGAGTCGAAACACTGGTTCCCGTCAGATCACCAAGGTTAAGCAACGTCGGAACGTGGTCAGTACTTGCATGGGTGACCGCCTTAGTACTGCCACGTGGTTATAAAAAGCCGGCCGTCTGTAAGATATATTGTCAATAGACATTAAGTTGGCCCGTTATCGTAAGGGGTATAAAGGTTAAAATAAAAAATGCCTACATCAAGAAGAGTCGTAGATGACATTCAACGCAGTTTAATTATAAAATAATCTCAAGTACAAAAAAATACACGTTTTTTTTAAAATCTCTTCTCCATCCAAAATTACATCATGTCCAAAAAATATCTCTCTTCGTTTTGGCTGCCTTAAACTTTCAATAACCCTATCTTAAAAGGTCTGACGTGCGATCGCAAACACCCCGTATGCACCGCACTTGTGCACAAGCAAACAAAGAAAAGCCAACATCAAACTCTTCCTATCTTCCGGTATGTTATCAAACATAGAAATGTAAGGGTCGAGTGGGCAAACGCACGGTAGTACACACTCATGGCAGGAAGAAATGATAATAAAAGTAACAGGTTACGGATATGGCGACGCGGTTATGACTTCACGGGCAGTCACGTCTCTACGATTCACTGATAAAAGCGATAACGTGCGTGGTAACCCAATAACCGAAGAGGAAAAAACATGACGGGTAATGGAGAAAATATGCTATTCTGCAAAGGAAAGAAGATCATATTGATACGCGATGTGTCAATAGACATACTTACAAGACCGGACATACTTACAAGACCGGATACAAGTAATTATATTAAAAAGAATAAAAAATACTACTGCCATTACAGAAAGAGAAGTATTGTATTTTTAATTATTTTAATTAACATTTTTTATGAAAAAAATGTGGTTTAAGTATGTATCCATATAAATAAATGTATATTTCCGAAATGTAGGTACTCAATTAATCCTTTCTTGACACTAAACATGATATATTTGTGTTAATTTATTGACATTTGGACATTTGGACATTTAGACAACTACTTACTTGATATTTGGATAGTTAAGGTATCTTATGACACTCGGAATGACATAAAATATTCTAACAATACCACACACTTTTTAATGTGTTCAAGCGTTTAGAAGTTATAGTGGAATAAAGAAACGGAAAACATACATAGATGAAACCTGAATACATTGCACTCATTTTTTGCTGGGCAGTCATGTAAAAAAGAAGTGTTAATTTACTATTTTCGTGAGGTGCAGTATTTCTCTTACAATCGGAGACGGCATACGAAAGAGTATTTGGGTTAATGACAAACGCCACATCTGGAAAAAATAAATAAAGACACCTATTATAGCTACCTTAATTACCATTTGCGTTATGCCACTTTAATGACGTTTGACCGTTTTAAGGTCAAGGGCGATCGATAGTTGTATACCGTGTCATTAAGAACGGTGTTAATGGAACAATAACTGCGGGTCGTTTACATCTTTGTTTCAAAGATAACCGATTGATCTATTGGACCTGATTCACGTCACGTCTCGCTTGCGGTTATTATACAATGTGACAATTAATAAAACGCAGCAGGCGAGCATGCTATGAAGGGACAGGGACATGGTCATACTCGATACCTTTGGGCTAAAGATCAAAAAATCTCTGGGGCCAAACTCTATGATTTTCTAAGCTTTACCCATTGGTATAATTATGGCTGCAGAAGAAATAGCAAAAAGAGCAGTAATGGAAAGACATCCACATATATATAGACAGCAGAACAATGTTCCTAGCGCTCAAGGACCACATGTAGACGTCCAATCCAAACTAATTAAGAAATGTCAGGAGGCACTGCACAAATGTCAAATGACAACAATATATACATACCACAAATAGACGAAGGACACAGTGGAATAAGAGGCAACGAGGAGGCGGATAGACTTGCAAGACAGGGATCGTCACACACACCAACCGGTCCAGAGCCCACTGTGCCACTGGTAGAAGTGTACAAAAGGACCGCCTTGCGCAACAGAACCAAGGAATAGATAAAGCATAGTTTGAGAGGAACAAACCTTAGAGCCGGTCCACACGATGCGGTGCGGCGCCGCACCGCAAAGATTTCGCAGTATGGGAGTAAACACGTACAGTGCACGGTGCGGCGCCGCAACGTTACAACGACGCCGCAGTGGGCGAATAGTGTTGTAGTTAAGTGTAGGTAGAACTAGTGAAATGAGGGAGTCAATGCCAATATATTCTTCGTTAGTACTCATTTTAAACACTTCGATTAAAAATTAACAAAAATACGTGAAAACAAATGAAATAGGCAAGCATGTACCCTCCTTCGACTGCACTTAACAACTGAGCGGTGCCGCTCCGGCGCATATTACCGGTTTGCGTGCGGTGCGACGCCGAAACGCACCGTGTGACATACAATGGATATTTGTATGTAGGACGCCACAGCGGCACCGCTCAGGCGCCGCGCCGCAACCGCACCGCATCGTGTGGCCCGGCCCTAAGGCTGCCTGCCTTTGAGAGGGCCGTAAGGAACAAGTTTTTGCGTGATAATCTCCAGGGATAACTTAAAGAAGACTGTGTGCCTGATTACTGGACACTGCCGACTTAACCAGCACATTTTTTTTAACTTGCCGAATATACATATACAAAACTAAACAGCTCGCTGCATTGGAACAAGTCCTGGCACATAGTTAGGCGGTAGCAGCACACATATGCTAATGCTCATATCGGCCAAGTTCAATGTTTTCTATATTAATATAAATAAATGTAAATAAATATAAATTGATAAGATATTACGCAAGGGACATGTGCTTTGTACATGCGTTCATTAATTAAATAATTAAATGGGGATAGTCGATGACCCCATTAGCAGGGGTTGCGGAGCAGAATATAGGCTGGCTGTGCATGTGATATGTGCATGTCCGGCTTTGGCTGCAAGAAGAGAAAACATAATGAGCACTATGAGGTTGCTACCACTGATGTGCGCGGCCTCCATCCGTCATGGATTCTGCGACTGGTCTACCAGGTGAGCTGGTCGCAGGATCTGTAATATGGACTGGGAACGACGAATTGTTATAAGCCACAACGGCCCTAAAAATAGGACTAAGTACGGGTGGTCGTGGGATCGGCCATCACCCCATACCATCATCATAGTAAAACGCGGGTTCACTTTTTGTGTGAAATTGTTCTCGGCATTGGACATTCTAGCGAAATCTGTTCAAATGATCGTCGAATACCTTCGCGCTGGCAATATGTGAGCGACGAAGCAGTAACGCAGAATCCTAAACAGGCGAGACAAAGAAATTGATCGATAAATCCGTGGGAAATGGCGCAGCGAAAACGTGGACGTGGCATCAAATCCGAAATAAAACGATAAGACGCCGGTGGCGCAGCTGCAACACGCCAAGATTTCGCCAGCGACAGCGACGAGCTGAACGCTTTCTATCGCATCGTTATCAAGGAGACGTCCGTCACAACGCCATAAAATCTGGACGTCTGGAGGGAGTAGCCTGCATCGCAATCGGAACGTTTTATATAGAATACTAACAACTACGAAAAATCAGTAAAGGAAAGTAAAATTTTACGGCCCCTCCATGGTCGATGTTACCCATCCTCTCTCCATCCCGTATTCTCACATAGAGTATCTCGCTTACACACGCCTCGCTCTAATCCACAAAATGGATGTTTTCTTGGGAAAATGATTCAAAACAGTTCAAATCTAATTTCTAATAAAACTTGGTACAACAAATAGCTACTGTTTCTATATTTTCGTATCTAAGTAAAGAATTCTATTTCTGAGTAACAGCGACTCAAAAGGAAATATAGAGGTTTTAGTTTTGATTTATTTTCGTAAAACAGAAAAAAAAGATGTCGAAAAACTGACTCGGTATGTTTGAAGATTCAAAATCAGATTTTTAACTACCGCAATATAAAGCCGTCACTGAATGGTATTGACTGTAAATCTGTAACAAGTAAATATATAAAAAGAATAAAAAACACGACTACCGTTACAAAAAGTGAATAGGGACAGTCGAATAGGGATAGTCGTACTCTCCTTTCGACTAATTTTTAGAGTAACCCCTAATTCTCGGACCCAACATAATATGAGGCATTCCGCGTCTTTTCAGCATCAGCACGTGTGGAAAGACAGTCTGCGCTTGCAAGTGCAAATATACATCCGCAATTATGGAGAGCGACAACGAAAAGGCGGAACTCCTAGGTTTCAATCGCTTGATTTTTCGCCTTGATCGCCCTTCTGTCTCCGAAGAAAAAAGGGGGATAAACAAACGTGACTCGCGAGTAATAACAAAGTAACGTACCGAAAGAGGAAATTGCTCAGAAAGCGGAATAATGGCAGGGATGATGAAAAGAACGGGAATTGAGTCGAAAGATCACGCTTCCTTACGCATTATTTTTGTTTTATTTATTATAAAAGGTACACAAACAATACTCTAATATTACATGGCTATCGCTAACATTTTTACTTTGTTTCTAATTAGGGTATAATATTATATGCGTACTCCGCTTGCTTAATTTATAATTGCGTATGTGCCGTATCTCATGATTTACAAAATTATCAAAATTATCAAAAATTATCAGCACAAAAATTAATATCCTTAAAAATTATCAAAACAAAAATTAAAAATTTTAGAAATAAGTTTACAGTGAATTCTGAAAAACAATTAAACAATGAAATGGTAAAAAATAGATCAAATATTGTCTGGAATAAAATAATAAAAACATAAAAATTATCAAAACAAAAATTAAAAATTTTAGAAATAAGTTTATAGTGAATTCTGAAAAACAGTTAAACAATTAAATGGTAAAAAAAATAGATCGAATAATGTCTGGAATAAAAATACTAAAAACATACGGTAAATTATCTATTTGTTTCATAATACGTTATTTATAATGGACTTAACTACTAATGGTCCCAGGTTGAAGAAATCAATGTTATCGGTTATAGTGTTGTATAACCGGCATGTACGTGAGATAGGATTGTGGAAAGATTGATTTGTCTGCGAAGTGGGAAGGTGAAATGTTAAGTGCTGCCTCAGTCGCCTGGATGGTACGTTGAAATTTAACGCTTCTAATAAATCTGGTGAGTCTATCCCGCCGTTAAGAAGTTTATGCAGAAACATTAGACTTCCGCACTCTCTCCTCTTTCTAAGAGTAAAAATCTTAAAATAATTTAAACGCTCTTCATAAGAGTAGAGAGTGCGTGATAGGCCGGTTTTATAGGTTACCATACGCATATACTTCCTCTGCACAGACTCTATCGCTTCCGAATGCACCTCATAGTATGGATTCCAAATTATGGAACCAAACTCCAGTTGGCTGCGTACAAGAGAATTATAGAGCAAGTTAAAAGAGTTAATATTTTTAAACGGTTTAGTAACCCTATATATAAAACCCAGTGTTCGCTCGCTCTTACTTACTACATTGTTGATATGCTCTCTAAAAGTCAGGTGCTCGTCGTGAAGTATTCCTAGATCTCTTACACTTTTTGTAGATTTTAGTGTTGAATTGCCGATAGAGTAAGGGTAGTCTTTAATTTGCTTATTTCTAGTGAAACGAATAATTTGACATTTTTCAACATTCAGTTCCATTCTATTAGATTCACACCATTTTTTCAATTCGCAAAGATCTTTCTGTAGTGCATTGCAATCCTCCATTGTCAGTATTTCTTTGAATATTTTTAAATCATCTGCATACATTAGATGCCGACAGCGTAGACTCTTAGAGAGATCATCAATGAATATTAAAAATAGAAGTGGTCCGAGATTTGATCCCTGAGGCACACCAGATTTAACTAAGGCAGGGATCGATGTATATCCTTTCACACGAACAATTTGTGTCCTATTTGATAGGTACGACTTCATCCATCTAAGTAGGTTACCGTGAATACCGTTATTTGCAAGTTTCATATGTAATATGTCATGATTAACTTTGTCAAAAGCTTTAGCGAAGTCGGTATACACGGCATCCACCTGGTGTTTCCTATTAAACGCGGATGAAATGTACTGGTTGTACTCCAACAGGTTAGTTTCCACCGATCGGTTTTTGGTGAATCCATGCTGGTACGGACAGATTATATGTTTAAAATGTCGTGTAACATGATCACAGACAAGAGATTCGAATATCTTTCCGAAACAGGAGAGTATGCTTATTGGTCTGTAGTTAGATACTGAATTCCTGTCTCCGGATTTATGAATCGGTATGATATTAGCAATCTTCCACTGCGATGGAAATACTCCTATCTCAAGACATTTATTATATATAATGTGCAATGGCTGTACGATTTCTGCTGAACATTTTTTAATGAATAAGGGAGGGATTTCATCATGACCTGGACCTTTACTATCATCTAACATTTTTAACTTAGTTCTAATATCTATTTTATTAATAATAATATTGCATAGCGAGTAATTAGCACTCGAAACACACACACTTTGTTGAGTCAGCTGCACTGGGTTAGCATCAAAAACTGAGGAAAAGTATTCCGAGAACAACTCGCTTATTCCGGATCCATCGTTGGCAGTTTTGGATTGAAAATACATAGTATCCGGTATCGCTGGTTTTGCTTTTTTTGCTTTTACGAATGACCAGAATGGTTTACTTGTCTTATTTAGAGACTCTTCAATTGTCTTAATATAGTCATTATAGCTTTCTTTTATCATTTTTTTACCTCTTTTTCTCAGCAAAGAAAATGTTTCGTAGTCGACCGCGTTGCCGTACCTTTTTGCCTTTTTTCTGAATTTTTCTTTTTCCTTCAGCAACTTTATACAGGATGTATTTAACCATGCAGGATATTTTGAGGGTCTTTTGCTCTTGAATGGTATTGCTATTTTAATTATTTCCCACAGCTTGGAATAGAATGTTTCGACTAATAAATCTGGGTCATCACCCGTTAGGCATGTATACCAGTTAATTAGTGATAATAATTCAGTACATTTTTTGTAGTCGCCCTTAAAGAAATCATATCGAGCTGTTGCAGTATTTTGAACCAGCTCGACGTTATATGCAAGTTTCAGATATATGTCTAGCGGTGGATGATGAGCGTCGACTCGGCTTATTGCTGTGGAACTTTTAACACATATATTGTCTTTGTCAGACAATATTAAATCTAAAATTCGATCGAAAGGGTTCTTGACATAGTTAGATTGGGTGAGGTTACCGGTCGACATAAGTTCCTGTAGGGCTATGGATTTTTGCCCTGAAAAATGTATTTCGCCTATATCCCCTCCATTTTCACAGATTCTGTTCCAATTGATATGCGGTAGATTGAAATCTCCAATGATGACGTTTTGATTTTGTATTTCTGAGTTTATACAGATTTCTTGACATTTTGAAGTAAAACATTGAAATTTATTAATCGGGATGTTAGGTGGTAAATAGACTGTACATATATTTAGAACCTTCTTTTTAGAATTATTCGGCTCTATTTGTATCCATAGATCTTCATTTTCCGTTTCCCATAATGGCATTCTTCTAGACTTGATTGTATTCAGTACAGCCACCAGAACTCCGCCCCCGTTGTTATATTCGGATGCACTGGATTCCCGATCTCGCCGATATATGACATAACGTGAATCAAATATTTCGCCATCGTATACACCAGAGTTCAGATTAGTTTCCGTCAGACAAATTATATGATAGTTGTTGTTTAACACCTCTAGGTTTATTTCTTGTAGTTTAGATCGCATCCCCCGAATATTTTGGTAATAGATGTTATAGCAATTGAATTTTATATCTTAACTTAATTAAGGCTTGCGTTGTGGTAGTAATATTGCTATTTCAAAGTGTGTAGCATCGTAATATTTTTAATGTTGATTGCTGGAGTGTTGTTATTTTTCCGCATAAATATAAGGCCATTTCGGATCCAGACGAATTCCCATTTGTTATTTTTAGCCCATATTCTGGATGCGGCATGTATCGCCTTTCTTTCAGGAGATAGGTGTTCGCAGACATAAACTGGAGTGCTATGGTCTCCTAGGATTCCAAAGTGAGAAGTGTTTATTTTATTATTTCTATATTTCTTATTGTATTCTCGTACGGATGCAAGGATTTCGTCTCTCATCCTAATGCTATTCAAGGATACAACAATATTCCTAGGCCTGTTATTGCTTGTGTCCATGCGAGCTACTCGGTGACAGGCGGTTATTTGCTCAGTTTGAATAGGGACATTAATACTTTTACATAAATTTCGGAGCATATCCTGTATATTTTCGTTTCGGCGTTCTGGTATGGCTTGCAGTTCAATATTGCAGTTACGACTCTTTTGCTCGATCTGGGAGACTCGTGACTTCAGATCTGTGACATCTGCACGAAGAGATAAATTTTCCTTCTCAAGGTCAGTAATTTTTGTGTTTTTCTCATTCATTTTCTTAGATATTTCATCATATTGATTTGACAGGAATTCTAGTGATGTTTGCAGAGATTGTAGTGCCATCAAGCCTGACTTTACTTCACGCAACTCCCTATTTATTTGATTTCCTATAATGTCTTTGAGGTCAGAGATCATTTCGCTTCGAATTTCATTCCTCAGACATATTAGTTTTTCGTCGAGGTAGGTTTTTAATTGCTCAAAAAACGTCAAACCATCTTTTTCGGATAATACAGGTCCAGGTGATCTTTCAGTGGCCACTCCATTGCTAATATCCAAACCCGTATTTTTTGCAGTCCTTGGATCTAAAGAACTACATTGATCACATTGCCATTGTGCCATGTTTTTTTCTGTAAGTTTATTATAGTTCATTTTCAACATATTGGCGCATTTTAAATGATAATGTTCTCGGCAGTGCACGCAGGACAGTTTCTCTTTAGTTGTTATAGATTTCTCGCATTTTCCGCAATCCATGGTATTAAATATTTAAGAAATAAAAGATGAAATATAATGAAATGTCCAATAGTCCACTTATTTGTAAAGTTTGCGGCTCAATAAATATATCGTACGATATTTTTTGTGAAGACAATAGTGCTCCTCCCTATTTCATGACAAGTAGGTGAAGTCGATTTACGCCGATGACGGAATTGCCGATTACTATTTTCATTCGAGGTAGACCGTCGGTAAAGTCGCCTCTAGTCAGATCGCATTTGATTCGTCGCTGGGATTGACGTCAGCGCGATGCGTTGCGACGGCGATCGCGATTGGTTATTGATCTTCTTGTAAATAGTAAAATGACCAGCTGAATTAGCCGAGTATCAGAATAATAAATTGTCGATTACTCACGATCCTCAGTATGAAATCAATCACAATTTTGACGACTCGATGGCGCTTATACTGTTTTCGGAACTAGTTGCACGTTGACTGAGAAAAAACCACTAATAATAATAGAAAAGAGTAATTACTTTCTGATTGACAGATCGATGTTGACACTGTTCGTTGGTACAAAATCTTCGTTCTTGTTTAACCAATGAAGCGAGAATTTTCTTTTTTATTTAGGGTGCTAAAGGAGTATAATAAAAGCAGACCAAAATAGAATTCAAAGGTTGTCAAACGTCAGGTTCTGTTTCCATATTAAAATTACAAGCCACGTATATCCATTCATAAACAAAAAACATTCCATCATAAATATGTCCTATTGTAGGCAACTTCTGTTTACTAAACTCACCCTACAAATAGTTAGTAATAAAACTACAGCCTGCTTATCCTCTCATTTTTCCAAATCAAAGACTTGCTCATTTAGCTGCAACTATTATATTAAAACGGTTTAAGCAGAGATTTGAGGTTCAAATATACTGCGGTCTTTAGTTCAGGGTTCTACAGATAACCGTTATTTAGGCAGTGCCCTCGTTAAACCTTTCTCTCTTCTTTCTACATTCTGACTGACTCTGCCACGGATTCTCCCACATGCTATACCTACGCAACAACACCAGGGGCGTACGAGAAATCAGTTTCTCCTTTTGTCAATCTGAGGATGTCCCTCGTCAGCATTATTCAATTGCACCTGCATAATATATTTTTTGATTGTTTTTTTGTGTAACATCAATAATGACTTTGTTTAATATCAATAATATATGTATTCTTTTGTATCTCACTGAAAATAAATAAATAATTTTGAAAAATGGCTACTATTATCTTCACAAGGAATGTTATCAAGGTTATAACTACTACTATCCATTGACTATCTTTGTTGCCTGAATATACCATATTTACTGTTTTTGGTCGGGTTTTTGATGAAGAGAGTCACTCAAAATGTTTTCTTCTTCATAACAAGGTACATCAATTATTGAACGATCTCGTACAAGAAAAAATCTAAAGAATTTCTATTCAAATGTGGTCATCTACTATCAGAAATATAGATACAAGCCACGGGCAAAACTCCCCTATTAGCAGTATTATCGACAAATACAACGGTAGACTTGGTGATACTGGCGCTAATATTTTATCGTTCGACAAAAACTCAATTTAATAAGGCAACTCGTGATATTTTATCATTGATGTAATGTGAACATTAATAATTGATAATTATGTAACCTAGTACATACTTATCCTCAGCTTACATTCGCATATATTTTGAATTTTAAATAAGAATTTATTCCCCATATATGATAATGAATAACGATAATATATACTCTTAATAATAATTGGCAGCTATATGGATATTCCATGGCCTACGTTTTTTTACTTAGTAAATGTTATTTGTTTTTGATGGCTGTAAAATCCATATTTTATAATAAAATGAATAAATAACTTGTAGGTACTCTTTATTATAAGAAACTTGAAAAACTATCTTTAGTAGTACCTTATCTTCTTAGAGCTATCAACATTATTAACTCAAATAGAACTACATTTTTTTAAATATATTTTTGAACACAGAATATTATTGAGATGATTTGAAATCAACTTAAAATGACATTCAAAATAAAAACCAAGAAAAAAATCCAAAATTTAACTGTTAATTTCAAATACAATTTAAGGCGATATAAGATATTAGAAAATGTGTGCGTACGCGCCGGCGAGCGGGCGGATACTATGCGTTCGATCGCAGCGCTCACACAGTAAAACTGTTTTTCCGCAGTGGTGGTATAAGGGTGTTGGTAAGGTAACTCTCATAGCCCTCTCACATTTAATTTATGGCCTAAATAAAAAATATGGCTAAGCGCGACGCTAGAAAATTAACCAGTCAGTATAATTGTATTAGAATGAAGCACACCCACCGCTTACATTGTAGGAGTAATCGCGGCTGAAAGTTTTCGAAATCAGTTCAAAGCCTGATTGTCTAAGGCAATGAGCAGCTTTTTTGAGACTTAATTATAAATTGGTTCCTTACCGAGAGATTCGCTTAGAAACGTTTTCTAATTCCTGCTTATATATATATATATATATTAAATCACGAAACAAAAGTTCTTCAGGTATGGTCGCTCCCATGTATCATGTCACCTTAAGATAATGTTTTTGCGCTCGTGTTGGTATATCATACTGCAAACAGCAAGTGGCATATAAGGAGGTGGTCGCTGCTGCTAATTTCCGCCAAGAGCTCGGTGAAAACTTGTGCATCCGCCGCTCCGCAGAAACGGCGAGCAAGTTGGCTGGTTGGAGAGCATCTCTGAGGCGCAGCGCGCGGAAAGTGCAACTCTGCTACTTTCTCCGACGCCTCGCGCGGCAAAAAAGCGACCGAGAAGTGTATAAATAAAGAAGAGTCGCTCCGCGTAGCGCGGTTGCGGCGATGTGGATCAGCGCCGTTCGATGGACAAAATAACGACATAACGCAATCTCCCCGGCTAGAGCGAGAGAAACAAAGCGAAAC
This sequence comes from Micropterix aruncella, assembly GCA_944548615.1. NCBI lineage: Eukaryota > Metazoa > Arthropoda > Insecta > Lepidoptera > Micropterigidae > Micropterix > Micropterix aruncella. The sequence continues at coordinate 16,228,582 of OX155954.1, read as the reverse complement.
CAGAGATACACGGTATCAGCGAAGGCCGGTGCTCGATTACAATTCACTAGTCACCGGCAGCAGTTACTCTCGCGAAAAATGAGACTTGTAAACATCGATATATAAGAGCCTAGATAGGCCTTTGCGCGCGAAAATGACCACTTCAATACCAATACGGATCGCCGCCAGTAGTAGATCCGCCAGTACTTCCCGGTGTGAGCGATCCCGCGACCAATATTGCCGTGCTATTCTCTCGCATACTGTCAATATATTGCTCTCCCTCTCTGTCACATGTTTTTACGCGCAACGGATATGACCCAACTCATTTGTACCGGAGGGCATATCTACGCCATATATATCGATAGTTGTAAAAGTAAAAGTACACATATTTATTTCATATCGTAACAAATCAACATTACGGTTGAGTGTAATATAAAAATCCGACCAATCCGTTGAGATGTAATATATAAATAAATATAAACATAATTACAATTAATTAAAACGTGAGAGCGCTCTGGGAGTTACGCTAAATATGCTTTACCATTAACATCCTTATACCACCACTGCCGTAAGATAGTTTTACTATGACAGCGCTGCGATCAAACGTTTAGTATTCGCCCGCTCGCCGGCGCATACGCACTTGGAATCGGTGACTGACGCTTCATCAACGCCGGATTTTTATTGGTCATACCTTACATAAGTGACCCGCCTAATTCGCCCGGGTCCGCCTATTTCAGATATTTTTCTCAGGTATTATAGTATGTCGCCTTAACGCTAGAAGTAGATGACTTATAAGAAGTATACATATAATTAGATGATTAATTATGACTTTACTATTACATCAGTTACTAACCCATATATGCCCAGTGATTAGAAAACGAAACAAGAAGTAGTACTTTTGTAAAAGCATCGGAAATCCCTGCTACCTCGTAATTTTCCAAGTACTTATCATTGCCTTCCAAATTTATCATTGCCTTACTTCAACAGTATGGCAATGATAAATAGCGCCCGGGACTTTGCAAACGGGTATCTACAAATGTCCCTCAATACGAAAGCATGACGCCGAGCACCAAGTAGATTAGCAGGGTACCAAGTATACTGCGATGTGCCTATTTAAAAAGCCTAACAGTCACTTTTTGTCAAAAGTGTGAAGTAAATTTACATTCTAAATGTTTCTCTGCATTTCATTCCTATTTTTTTTACAATGATTGCATGTGAAAATAATAACAAATCTATATAGGTATATATAAAACAAAGTCGGGTTTGTTCGAACACTCATAACTCGAGAACGGCTGGACCGATTTTCATGGTTTTTGATTTGTTGTATTTGTCTCCGGTCCCGAATAGCAGAATAACTATTAAAAACGAAAATTGGAAAATTGACGAAAAATTCAAATAAAAGAAAAACATTTTCCCATACAAAATGTAAATCCGTGTTTTTCTCATGGTCAGTTGTAGGTGGCATGTTCACGTGGCGACAAATCATTTGTTCTTGCGCCTGATAAAAAAGCAAAAAGTGTCGTATATCACAAGGTGCTTCAATGAAGATTTAAACCGAGTGCATCCCATGCTGCACAATATGTAAATAGTTTAATTCAATAATGTCTTGCTGACACGCGATTGATATACTTAATTTTTGTACTTTTATATTTATTTTTGTGGTATTATCTTAATAAAGTAGTGAACTTTATATTTATTTTGTATTAATTGTATTACTTTTATAAAATCATAAATTAAGTTCAGCTAATCTGTAACACGACATTCATTGACTGTTAGGCGGTACGAAGTTCGCCGGGTCAGCTAGTATTAAATAAACTCATTATAACATATTTAGGATATTAGCCTATTGTTTCGTTTTCGAACACCTCTAAAATACCCAGTTAACAAAAAATATATATACTAAAACTGGTAAATACTGTTATAGGGACCTATCAACATAAACATATCTGAAAATAACCAAAATCAAAATCGCAAAATAGTTCTGGGCATATATGGGTTAACTAGACTGAACTAAGTGGATCCACAAACTTCAGACGCTAGTAGCTCGAGTGACTGCTCCATTGTCAACGCTCCCACCAATGTCGTTTGTGCAGAACGACCTTTGAAGTTATGGCCTTGCACTTTATGGGAAGCGTCGGAGGTGCTGTTGCAGACAACTCCTGATGCTGCGGAGGCGAAAGTATATGCTCGGTCTGGACCTCGCCGGTTTTATAAAGGAGCAGCCCGCATATTCCCCGGGGATTAGACAGCGATGTAAATTTAGAAAGGAAAGTTGACGGGGACATCCAGGGCAACGCGGGCGCGCGCGAATTAGCCGGAGATGCAAAGATACTCGAGGGAGGTGTAGTGTACAGGCGAAATTACGTTCCCTTGTTTTACCGGCAAGCGGAGAACTTATGCAAAGAGGATTGGCAGAACCAGAACCAAGCCTGGGACTGAGAAAATAACCATGTGCAAAAATAAGAGGCATATCGTATAGTAAATATATTAAAAAGAATAAAAAACACGACTGGCGTTACAGAAAGTGAACTATTGTATGTATAATTATTTATATTACGGTTTTTTATTAAATATGTGGTTTATGCATTTATCCATATAGATAGATGTATATTTCAGGATTGTAATAAATCAGACCTTTCATTTGACACTAAACACGATATATTTATGTTAATTTATTGACATTTAAATATTTAGATAAATATTTTTTTGACATTTGGACAGTTTAGGTACCCCGTGGCACTCGGGATGACATAACGATTCTAACAATAGTACACACTTCTAAATCGGTTCTAGCGTTTAGAAGTTATGATGGAATTAAAAATCAGGGTTTCATCAATAATACATACCGTATTTTTTCCGAGTACAATTGCGTAGTTTTATAATTGTCTAAGATGTTGGATTGGATTGTTTTAGTTTGGATTTTTAAGTTAGGATTGTTGGGATGTTTAGTTAGGATTGTTTGGATGTTTTAGTTAGGATTGTTTTGGATTGGATTGCGTAGTTTTATAATTGTCTAAGATGTTAGATGGAATAAATTCGTAAGAACCAAAAACGGTTATTTAAAAATCGGTTATATTTTGTGGAATGTAACAATTAAACACTTTGTATAATCTATTTTGCTAAATTAATGTGCCAAATATTTCTCTTAGTTACTAGGCCTACCGGATCTATTCCTAACGGCCGCGAAGAAGAGCGAAAAAAATATGAATGTCAACACGCACCGCGAAACGGCGATTTATATTGAAGACGAAGCTTTCTCCTTATATGAGAGCAAGGGGTCGCAGCACGTACCCTATGACACTCGGGAGGACAAAACAATTCTAACAACACCACACACTTCTAAATCGGTTTAAGCATTTAGAAGTTATGGTGTTAATAATTCCACCTATAAAGGCATAAATTATCGAAATAAAATGCCAAAAAAAAATTGCAATACCAACTAAATTATAATTTTAAAACTAATAATCAATATGATAAATATTCTTTACAATAAATAGAGGAACAAATAAAAACAAAAGTGATGCCAAATCTTTTTTATTTATTTAAGTAAGTATTTGCCTTAATAACATGTCAGAGTCCTCCTTTCTACCTAATTTAATAAATAAAAATGTCAGATGCCTTTTTTAATGTTTGTCTCGTCTATAATAATCAGCCTATCTATTAGATTGTCATAAACACAAGATGCACAAAAAAAAATTTCATTGCGCGGAAATTGTACGTGTCTTCGGCACTAAGTGTTCTATAAAATTATACCCCTTGTGATCACTGCTCGCTTTGATATATTATGAAGTGATTTGTATTTGAAGTGTAATAATTTTGCCATATATTTGACAAACATCTAGTAGGTACTATATTATTAGAGAACAGCGGATCAGATGGGTATCGGATACATTTTTTTATTAATTACTCCAATAACAGACATCTGCGCTTTCTGCATAAACGATATGTAGAAAACTAGAAAAACAATCAGAAATATCATTAATAAATATATTAAACAATAAAGGGCTTAGGTGAGACCCCTCAGGGCCCCAGAAGGAACTGAGTTAAAGTTGAACTTGAAGCCCCCTACGACTTCTGTTCGGCTGCGTTTCTTACGTATGATAGGCCAAACTCCATGAATCCCTATACTGTCGAGTTTATTTAACAATATGGTGTGAACGTTTGATGTTTATGTTTGTTTATGTTGATGTTATCGTTTGGTGTGATGTTTATCGAACGCTTTCGAAAAATCAGTGTAAATAACGTCGAACTGATAGCGATTGTCCATATTAAGTACAGCGTAATCAGTAAATCCGCAAGATTGATGACAGAGCGACGTTTGACAAAAACCATGTCGCTTTTGAGAAAGAGAGGCAGATGGATAAGAGATTAGAGACTGAAGGTGAATCGATTTTTTTTTTCAAAAACTTAATACGGAAAGTATATATTGGTCTGTCATTTGTAATTTCATATTGCTGCCACTTTTATGGATTATATGTGCCTCTTTCCATTTATCAGAAAAGTAACCTTTTAAATTGGCCAGCTGCAGATGATGCTGACAAAAATACAAATATCATCATATTTCCAAACCCTTTTTAATTATAACGCAATTTCCAATATATGCGTAAGTGCTGTGTTATGTAGGACAACACTATCTTAATATAAAAAAAAGAGATTAAAATATTTTCTCAAATCGAAATGAAAGTAGGTAATTGAAATCAATAAAATAATTTTTAAAAAATACTATAATCTCAAATAACCTACACAGTGGACTCGATTGCGTTTCTCTTGAACTAAAATCGTAATTTATTTCATGTGAACGAGACAGAGCACCGCGTCAGAGCGGAATATGAAATAAACGGTTGTCATTTTTTCGCGTTAAAACTACCCACCGAAGTTAAAACAGCTAAATCTAACACCGCACGAAATGTTTCCAAACTTAATCGGGCGTCTATAAGTTCGACAGGTAGGTATTTTTGGTGCCGGAAAATCGACAATAGTTCATTTCATATTCCGTTCTAACGTATTGCACTGTCTCGTGCGGTTGAACTATGTAAGTTCCTATTTTAGTTCACGAAGAAACGCAATCGGGCCCAGTCTGTCGTATTTATTACAATAGCAAACAGATTAAAAATAAAATCAATTCAAATCAAAATGAAAACTTATTAAATCCTAAAATTCAAAATTCGAATTAATAAAAATAACGCTAAAATAAAATAGACAAATACGCTCAGAATTTCACTAAACTTGTAACAGCATGTTCTAGCAAATATATTTTGATTACGCTCCTGTATCGAGTCGTCGGATTATAGTGCGAGGTTGTGAGTTAAAAGGTTGACACATACTCGTACTGTAATAAATTCTGTATGTTGTCGGTTTGAAATCTGTAACTTCCCTATACATTTGTTAAATTCGCATAGGGTTTGAAAGTTTTTAATACGAACAACCGTCCCGCCTACAAATACAAAGCGTTGTGCCAAGTGTTCGTTCGAAAAACCGATCACGCACGTGTTCGTCGCGTGCTTGTAGTGTCTACAGTTGTGTGCGCAAAGACGTACAGACTATATAAAGTGTCGCGAATATTTGTACGCGCTTTACATTCGAGGAAGAGAGAGGAATGCGGAGCAATATTATAGGCTCAGAACCGGCAATATTATAGGCTCAGAACCGATCAGACACGGCACATGAAGAAGAAGTGGAAAGTAACTAACATGTGCGGCGAGGCGGGGGCGGACTCATTCATATGTAAATGTTGGTTATACCAACGCATTTTATCGCTACTATCAAGGTCACCCGCGGGAGTCAACGGACAGGCTTGTAAACGTCAATCGAACCACTGACCGATGGGACATGTCAGGAAAGTAACTGCCGACAAACACGGCATAAGCATTCCTAATAAATGATACGACAGAGCAACATTAAAATGTAAAATAAAGGTTTTATGGAACGCGAAAATGCGAGGAAAAATGTAGTTTATTCGTCACGCGTTAAAAGAATATTCTTTAAGCCGAGCGCCATCTCGCGGCGGATCGCCGCACTGCCACACAGCGAGGCAGTTCGCGCCTTAATGACAGATGGCGCTAGCGGTTATAATAATGAGATTAAAAGCAACAAAAAATGTAAAAATAAAGCAGAAGGGTTATTGTTTCCGTACACCAAACAATTCGTGATTTTATGAATATGGAATAGCTATGTAATTTCGAAAATGTATACGTCTTATTGTGTGTATTAATGTAATTATTATTTATCAACACAAGCAAATAAATACCCAGAATAGGTACCTATTTTAACGCGAAAAAAGAAAGTTCACGTACATATATGGGTATTATCAAAGGCAAGTGATTGAAAGACCGGCATGTCTGGATATAATAATATTAGACATAGTAGGGAGGGAAAGATAGATACGTTTACTACTTTTATTGATTAAATTTCGTAGTTTGTTACTAAAATCGCATAACGATTTATTTCTTGTACTTTACTTCACGAGTACGCGTTGCCAAGAAATAATAATAATGATAACCTCTTTAAAGACACAAAAGCGAGCTCATATATGCCACATGGCAAATCTTGCAAGTAACCTAATCAACATGCACGCGTCGTTGAAATAAAGATTATTAAAGTCCTGCTGACGTTGAAACAAATAAACGTCCGTGTAAAAATACAAACTACTGTATGTTAAGAATGCCCGAGGAGAGGACATTAGGAGACGATGGAGAGAGAAAGGGAAGAACTTCTTACTTCTTACAAAAGTAGTACTCTTTATTAAGGTTAATCTATACTAATATTATAAAGAGGTAAAATTTGTGAGGTTGTAGGAAGTAATCTCTGGATCTACTAAACCGTTTTTGAAAATTCTTTTCCAATAGAAAGCCACGTTACTTGTGAGTGGCATAGGCTATATATTAATCCGAAAAATGAAAAGACTTTTTCGTGGTAGTCGGATTTGCAAAGTAAGTCGGAGAAAAAACGGTCGAACGAAAACGTTTCTAACTAACACTGCCTCAACGATGAGAGATATATGATTGACTTCTAGAGAAAAGTTGCAGAGCTTGATAATGCCTACAAAAAAGTCAGCGACAGAATATGTCTAAATTTTATATTGAAGTCATAAAAAGTAGTTTTTTATACCAAAAAAATAATTTAAATCGTTAGGTCATGTTTATTGGTCATAATATCAACAATTATGAATTCATATCAAAATAAGTAAATTTATCGTCTCAAGTGTTTAAAACAAAAGACTTTTCCCTTTTACTGCATATAATTTCCCTTTTACTGCATAAACGGTTAAAGAGATAAGACACTCAATATAACCCTTCTTTTGGCAGTCAAGAAATAAACCATAGCACTCAGTACTTACCGAACCACACTATTAATTCCATCACATTACATAATTTCTTCACAAGTAAAAAGTTTTAACGCCCAACGAAGTGGGCACGGGTCAGCTAGTGTTGAATAATACTTAAGAAGGTGTCTGTATGTTTACTGGGAGATCGTTACAGAAAGAGTATAAATAGCAATCAGTACTATGGTGAGGAATTTTCAGTAGATTGGCAGAGGCTGAACACGTCTCCTATTCGATATTTTAATTTTCCAAACGAAGACTTTCCTTGTTCTTGATGTACCTACATTATCTACCATTTATAGATTATGAGTGACAGCGACTGTATGTCGGCCGGCAGCCATTTGCATATGGTTATTTATTTGGTCTAGGCGCTCGCCCGTATATCACAGTTAGGTTTATTGTATTACTTTCCCGGCCCACCAACCGACAAGGAGGGAAAGTATTGTGAACGCGCTAAAAAAATCGGGAGGAAGACGAAAATATCCATTTCGAGGCTCCCTGAGACGATTAAGACCATTGTCAGATTAAAGTCGATCTGTGTCTGTGTGCCTGTCTGTCTGTATGTATTCCTACACGATAGCGCCCAAACGCTTAATCCGATTGAGCTGAATTTTAATATGCAGGCATCGTTTGGTCATGGCAATAGTTGAAAAGATTGTGTGTTGAAATCGGTCTACAAGGGAGCGCACTAGTCATATAGCATTCTCAAAATATTTGACTTAGAGATTTGAAATTTTGTACACAGATGCCTTGTCAGTCCGAACTCACATTGTGAAATTTTGGTTGGAATATCTCATATACAAGCTAGCTATAATAATAATATATAAATTCCGCCATACATTTTGATCAAATATCAACGCCGAGCCGCCCGAGACTAGCCAAGAAACGAACCGCGTCGCCTGAGACGGCTGTGTAACGGAACCCCAACGGGCTCGTCCGCCGGCCGAGAGGGAACGCTCATCGATGTTATTATTAAAATTAATATTCAGATGAAATCAGTCCTTGGTTACATGCCCGGAAAGTCTTGGGGTGACACAAACGATTTTTTATATACTTCCGGCTTCCAAGTGTCTTTATTTCAGGCGCCGCCACTGCCTTGTGAAAAACGCATTGTTTTAATGCAGTAACGCATAAGCTACGTAAGCTGTACCTTTGGAGCCCCACTTTCTTGGGGGAGGAGGGGGGAGGGGGGGGGGGGGAATGGTCCGAGAGAGCAATCTCAAATAGCTTAGGGTCTTATCGAGTCTAAATCAGGCCCTGGCAGTTACAATTAAATCTCCTTTGTTTACCTTAAATATGTATACCTTAGGGGCTATCTAGACGATCAAGCATGCTTGTCAAGCATCGCGTCGCGGGCTGGGAAGGGATCGTGAACCGCAAGAAATATGCAAATATTTTTTTAAATATTTACTAATAATGCCTAAATAGGAGTCACGTCAGTCATCAATCAATTAGGTCTAATTAACGTGACCGCCTGGTATATAAACTACAAAATTAGGCAGTTTTGGTAAATATAAAAAAATATATATTTGCATATTTCCTGCGGTTTACGATCCCTTCCCAACCCGCGACGCGATGCTTGACAAGCCTGCTTGATCGTCTAAAATCGCCTTAAATATATAAATAAGCCCCCAAAAACATACCTACTCATTTCCCTGTGCAATAAATCTTGGTAAGTTACTCGTCACGGTCGATTCGATTTTGAAGTATGGTTTGCCAATTGGCATCCAAACAAACCTCGAAATTGAAAAAAATAATTGTTTTTCCCCTATGGTCTCAACAATATTATGTAGTATTTGCTAGGGGCATTTGCAGCGGATATATTCACAATGTAATCCGGATAACCTGTTATCCGGATTACCTAATCTGCTAAAATGCAGCGTAAACTGGAATGAAAAGCGTAAGCTAGCATCCGCGTAATTCCACTAATACAATTTGTGTTGCGAGCAGCAGTTTTCCATCGCATCGCAATTGCACCGTGCGAAACCTTCTCCCCGTTGCAAACGATTGAAGCGGCTATCAAAACAAAACAAACATCCAGCGTTCCGGGAAACACAACAAAGGCGCAGTTTCGTTGAACAAACATGCGCTAATTCGGCTGGATGCGATACGGGTGACGCATATCTTCAAATTACAGTAGCAACGCCCCAACTAAACCCCAGAAAGCTGACATTCGTCAAAACGACGAGTATCTAATAAATATCTCCCTCTCCCATTAATTATAATGGTCTTATAACGAGCTTAGTAACTTGTCGCTTAGTACTTGTCACTTAGTACCTACTACTTGTCGCTAACATGCTTAGTGATCGCGACAAGTAACCGTTTACACGTTGGTATTAGTAAATGGTATTAGTGGCACGACATCCCTTCGAAATGGAATACCACCGCCGCCTTATTACACGACTGCCCAACAAAAACAGAGTGTGATGCGTTCAGGGTTCATCTGTGTATGTTTTCCGTTTCTTTATTCCACCACAACTTCTAAACGCTTGAACCGATTTAGACGTGTGTAGTATTGTTACAATTGTTATGTCATACTGAGTGTCTTAAGGTAAATTAACTGTCCAAATATAAAGTACATAGTTGTCTAAATGTCCAAAAGTCCAATAGTCAATAAATTAACATAAATATATTGTGTTTAGGGTCAAACGAAAGGTCTGATTGAGTACATTCCGGAAATTTACATGTAACTATATGGATATTTCAAATCGGTTCATAAATGACGGAGTTCTAAGGTAACAAACATAAAAAAGATACATCCGATTTGATAACCTCCTCTTTTTTTCGTCGGTTGAAAAGGAGTGTAATGTGTTCAGGATTCATCTATGTATGTTTTCCGTTCCTTTATTCCACCATAACTTCTAAACGCTTGAACTGATTTAGAAGTGTGTGGTATTGTTAGAATCGTTATGTCATCCCAAGTGCCATAGGGTACCTTAACTGTCCAAATATTAAGTAAATACTTGTCTAAATGTTCAAATGTCAATAAATTAACATAAATATATCGTTTTTAGTATCAAATTAAAGTTCTGATTGAGTGCATTCCGGAAATATACATTTATCTACATGTCTAAATACATAAACCACAATTATTTAATAGAAAACCGTAATAAAAATAAGTATACATAAAGTAGTTCATTTTCTTTAACGACAGTCATGTTTTTGATTCTCTTTAATATATTTACTTGTTTTGAGCAGTGTGTTTAAACACTATTCAAACATTATTTTAGTGGATGTAAAATTAAATTTGAGGATTATACAATTGTATTATGGGGATATTATGAGCATATAAAATTTGATGATAAGAGCATTTAAATTACTGGATGAATTTTGGAGTTGTTTCGGAATTCCACCGTTTTGCAGTCATAAACATAAAATAAACGTAGCAATTGTCGCGAACACAGAGAAACGCGTTTGTTATTTCAACTTGTCACTAACCCTTGCCGCGGCTGTTCACACGAGTCAGCAAGCGGCAAGTGCCTAGTAATTTGTAGTGAGGGAAGTCGCTTGTCGCTTAGTAAATAAGATCGGATTCTATTCCTAGCACTGGCAGTTTTACTAATACTGAGTTTTAATACTAAACGCTAACATGCTGAATCAGCATGTTTACACGAAAAGTATTAGTGCAAGTCATTAGCTACTAAGCTCGCGTAAACCTAGCATTACCTACACCATCGCGGTTTCGTGCCAACTTAGTGACCGCTAGACTGCGTCGCGTGGTGGTCGCTTATAGCCGGTAAGTAATTTTGTATTTGAGATACCTACTGCATACTCGTCAGTTTGCCGAATGGTTAGCTTATGCGTAACTTTTACACCTTTACTTGCTACTGTACTGCGCCGAAAAATCTACGTAATTTGATAGTTAACTTTCATTTGTAGGTTTTGTAATTTAATTGTTTATTTAATACCAAAATAAAAAACTAACTTTCTAAACAATAGTTCCTGATTTAGACATTTTAAGTATAAGTACATGCCTTATTGATCACAATGGAACATGTGCTATTTAAGATTTGTGATTAAGTACATAAATGATAAATAAATATATTTTTTTGTAATAATTATCTTGAACTGATATCGCATACTTCCCATAAATACAACTAGAGTTGTCAACTACAACGGGCGAACCGGTCACATCAGGAAGTTTTAACGATTAGTCGTTCTATCTCCCTGGAGTGAGCGCAGAAAACAGTCCACCGACAAGCTCCGCCACATGCCCGTAAGAGGCCAACGCCTTAACCGGGAGATAGCCAGGAATGTTACCCAGCAGGCTTACACTCACGCCCTTACTTCCAATTGCGACCAGATTACTACAGTCTTTCGATTGGTTACGAGTTCGAGGTCGCTTGCGCGGTCCTCCTTTGCCCGGCTGTTCACCCAGGATCGGGTAGCCGATGGTCGTTTCAAGAGCAGTCGCCGTAAGGTCCGCCACCACCCCCGCTCTATAGGAAACATTACCTACTGCTTACAGATTCCCCCGGTGCGCAGACCGTCCAGGAGCGCCAGAAATACAATAATCCCATAAATACAATAATTCCCATAAATACAATAATCTTGCTCAGTCCGTGGGACGCCAACAGTGCCTATAGGCACTTTGTGTCGTTTGACAGATCCGCGCTCAACCGTTTCGCCCGGCCCCCATAAATATCATATAAATATGTAATATACATGACTAACAAGATTAATTCCTAGGTAATAAGAGGGAATTCATGAAAAAGCGATATTGTTAGTATTTACTCATAAAATCGACCAAAAAGTTGCGGCGCAATTTTTTGCGCGCGAAGGCTGGCTTCCGACCGGTATTTGAATAAAAAACACATTTAAAAAATGATCGCTAAAAAGTCGAATGGTTAGGTTATCATAGTAGTTCAGGAACGTTGTCTATCTAAGGTTAGAGCAGACAAAACATAGTTATAAATGTTAATAATCTATTGTTCCGCGGCGCCAAACCCATTTCCCTGTTTATACAACGAACGGCATAAAAATACGATTTCAACACCTTATTTGCATGCACACAATACGCCAGCGCAATATACACCTTTAATAAAGTTTCACGGGTAGAATAAGCACTAGTATGAATTTCCAGAGATGCGGAGTCTACAATCTTCAAGGTTCGCGGATATGAAAAGTAGCAAATTGCGTCCGGGCGCGTAAAATATAGTACCTACTGTTATTACCGGTTGCCGTTGCAGCGAATAAGATTTCTTCTTGAAATATGAGCGGCGTTTTAAGCGACGCTGAAATCAATGATTGCTGAGGAGAAACAGCAGGAGCCGTTAGGACATGTATTGTACAATCATGCGGCACTTTATGGAGAAGCGTAAATTATTAGTTATCATGGAAGGTGTATGTTTGTTTGCATTGCATGCTGTGAGGTTTAAGTTGTAGGTTTATGGACTATACTCTATCCATCCTATCCATTATCACGGTATATCTGTCAGAGAATGCTTTCTCTTTCGAATAGTACGACTGAAAAGAGAGAGGTAATTGCTTTCTCCGGGGAGGAGGGGGAGGATTATTATAAAGAGTAACACACACACACAGAGAGACACACCCTCACACACCCTCACACACACACACACACACACACACACACTTTACACACACACGTATTCTATTATCTACTGTTTAATTAATTTTTAGTTGTATTCCCTAAGTTAACGAATATTTAATTCAAGAATGTAACAGTTTATAAAATTCATGGCTTTTTAAGCTGTCGGGACGCCGACAGTGCCGATAGGCATTTCGTTTGACAGATCCGCGCGTAAGTAACTGTTTCGGCTGGCCTCAGCCCTAATAAAAAGATTAATTACTAGGTAACAAGAGAAAATTCATGAAAAAACGATATTGTTATTATTTATTCACAATATCGACCAAAAAGTTACGGCGCAGTTTTTTGCGCGTGAAGGTTGGCTTCCGAGCGGTTAAGCGAGTCCAATTACGTCGCGAGTATTTTGACTCTCTGTTTAGTCTCTGGCGAATAGTGCCTCTCTTTCACGCCGTCTCGTTCTATCACTTTCGGAGAGAAAGGGACCGACCCACTTGCTGACGCTTCCGCCGATATACGAAAAACAGGTTTCTGTCTTATTTACCTACTTTAAAACAAATCTTAAATTGATGATCTAGCTTCTCTACTACTTAAAAAAATTGTCGCGCTTCTTATGTTTTAATTACTTTATTCTCGTTATATGAAGGTAGAATGTTTTGTTAAAGTAAAATCGACAGTTTTTTTTTACTACTTCTTTGATATTTATTCATCCTCTTTAGCCCCTTGAGTATGATACGACCAAATCTGGTTCTGAAACAAATATCCGTTGAGTATGATACGACCAGATCTGGTTCCGCGTTTTTTTTTCACTTCTTTGACGTTCTCATATTTATTCATAATTATCTAATTGTTTTACAAAATGATATTTCAATATTCTATATTCGAAATTTCAATGCAATCATTGTGCAGTTGTTCTTTTTATGATTGGTGTAGTAGTTTCGTAGTTATAGTACTTTAAGGTCGATGTCGCCGAAAATCCTGCAAAAGAGACAGATGCATCCATGAAAATACCCATTTACTCCAAGGGCTAGAATACGACCTTTTCTAGTCGAGTAGTAAAGAACCGCGTTGGATGAATTGCGAAACCCACGCTATCAAAAGTACATTCTTTTGTTAAGCTTTTAATATAATACAGTGAATTAAATAAATATACTACAACACCTTACATAATGGATCCGACAATTAGCAATGAATTTGAGCGATCTAATGTGTATCTTCTAATTAATCCAAAATCATTATTGAATAGTGTATAAATATAATAAATATCAATATTAAAAGACGCCCACTCTTAAGAATTGCCACTAGGACAATGAAAGCGATTGTTCCGGCGGTGTTGAAGTACGACTGGCATTATCAAAATGATTCCGACAAAAACGAGACCGAGATCCGTTCCTTCCACTTACAGATTAGTGTATCAGCGATTCCCTGAATAGAGTATCGAAATGTTAATGTTACAGAACTTGTTCTGGGACTGTGTACAAGAAGAACAGTGTCGAAGAATATAGCTTCTTAATATTATAACGACACAATATAGTTATGTACACTTAAAATTAATACAAAAGAAGTTTTTTTTCCAGAAGTGCAATCTTCTGGATTTTGATTTTAGTGGAACTACTTTAAAACAAAAGATTTTTAATCTCCGCAAATGTCGGAATTTCGAAACCGTCTTTAATAGCCTCGGATATGAGATCGCAGAAATATGCACCTTAATTTGGCGATGCCATTTAACGTGCTCAATAATCCTAGTGAACCTCTCTATATTCAGGAGAAAGTCAAGCTTTTAGGACGTCAAGTTAAATTCAGGCACTTTAGGTCTCAGCTGTTGACAATTGTTGTCAATGGACAGTGGTGTAACTATAGGGTGGAAGGGCTGGCAAAATGCCACGCCCCCCCCCCCCCCGACCCGACGGGGGTCCCCGGTTTTAACAAAATTTAGTAAAAATGGGTTTTTTGAAAAAAACTGACAAAGGTTTAATAATTATTTGTTTAGACATTTTTTATTAATAATTAAACATACATTTTCTTTTAAAAAATGTTTTTTCAAGTTTGAAACACCATTTTTTTTACTGGGAGGGCCCCTTGTACTGGGAGGACCCATGCCACGGGCCCCATATGGTATAGTAACGTCACTGTCAATGGATCTTGATTTGATGCCTGGGTCAATGGTGACATGGGATAACTGGTAAGTATCCGTTTGGAATTGCCCACATCGATGGAATTCAGAAATTGACAATGAGTCGTAATTTTTGAGAATTAAAGGGGGCAGGGGTTGTTGTCAAATTTTCAGATTGTCTCCGTTAAGCTACCATGACGTCGCTACGTCTTGATGCTCCTTCGGATATAAAACTAATCCACATCGTAACAGCCTGTAAATCAAAGCACCCGCCGCCGGGCGCGGCGAACGGATTGTAAAACCAAACAAATGTTGCAATTCAAGGGTATATTTGTACCACCACAATGCTGCCTGAATGCGCAAATGCGCACCGAGGGATACCCATATTTTAGCGTGACCTTTCATCGCTTCGCTCCGGACATATATATCGCCATTCGCGTCGCTACCAGACCGAAGCTAATATCGAAAATGCACACAACGGAGTAATTCGCGTCCGCGACGTGAAAGATGTAGCGATAACTTAAGCGGGCGATTTCTGTTTCTGCCATTTTAACAAAAACATGTTTACGCAGAAAATAATCATTCAAAAATCCTCAAAAAAATGAGCAAATTCCTGAAGAGTGGTTTCATCACCAGCAATAGTCGTTGCGTCGAAAATAATAAGCTAAAAAGTTCGAAGGTAAAATTCCCGAAGTGAACCAGAAATATCAATAGAAAAACCAAAGGTTTCAGCCAAAAAAATAATTGGCGTCAAATAATATGAAATCACTAAAAACAGGACGCTTTCCTTGCTAGAGGTCTAAAACATTATGATATCTTTGTCACTAAAAGTTTAAAACTTTTTAACAACCGGTAGAAACAAAATAATCAAAAACAAGGATATACTCTAGCACTCTTACCAATAAAATTATCTTATAACCGCGTTAAACCCTTGTTATTGTTATACCCGGTATAGCCGAGTTATAACGAAGTTGTAAAATCGTGACCATTAAATCAGTTATAACGCGGTTATAACTACTCCCTGAAACCAAAGACAAGTCATATTTCTAGCATGGCAACGCCCGCTTGGAAGCAGTGTGGCCAACTGAAGCGGCATGAAATGCACATGAAATGTCACTTTTTGTTGTCAGAAAGCCCTTGCCCATTGTTTTGTTACGCGAATGCTGATCGAATTTATAGTGGTATTTTGCAGGTCAGCTCTCAGGATATCGATGATTCTTGCGGCGTATGGATTAGTGAAACGATATTTAGTTTTAAAATTGTAATCATCCAAATCGAACGGGTCGTATCGCAATTTGTAAATTTTTGGTCGCCTATCACGACGCATTTTGATTTCTTCCAATAAATCCAGATCGATCATATCATCCAAGTCGACAAAATCCATTATTCGGCTAAAACGCAGGATTTCACAGCAGTATAAAAGGCGTATCCTCGTCGTAACACGGCTATTACAACGAAAGCGTACGATTCGCGAACGAGAAGCTCCACGTCCGCGGCTGTCAGGTGGCTGTCAGTTTGAAACAGCTGTTACGCCGGTCGGCCATTTTTAAGTTAATACTCCGTTAAACCGCTGTTATACCTGGCCTAGGGGTGGTATAGCGGAGTTATAGTGCGGATGGAAATCCAGTACCACTATTCCATGCTTATACCCGAGATGATCAGTGGTGTAAGCTATACCGCGTTTATTGGTCACAGATTTTCTTATACCTAGTAATAACAGAGGTATAAATTTTACAACTCGTTTATTGGTAAGGCTGTAGGATTTCAAATTTTATATGACATTTATTTTTGAGAATTTTGACATGTTTTAATGTCAATATATACCACAATATAAATATTGCCTATGATATCTAGACGAGATTTACGTGTAGTAATGGATGAACGGAAACTTAATTTATCACATCTCACATCTCTGACAATACCTATATTGTCACCAGGGTGAATTCAGATTTATTTTATAATTATCGGCTACTTTTCATTATTTAGTGATTATTTTGTTTTTTTATTAATTATTTTGACTGTTTTTTTATTATTATTTTCCTATAACAATTTCCTAACCATTTTGATTTTAGCTTATAAAACCAATACCTACATTAGAAAACATCTTGTCATAAAATTGCATTTTAAATTTCATATAAAACTTTTTGTCTTCCTTGGAACCGGTGCTGCCTAGTTAAGAGTGACGCAGAATGTGTTTTTAAATAAATCTATTATAATTTCGTAAAAAAAAATATATATATATTTTTCGACGTAACGACTATCAGTGGTCATTAATCCACTCATCTTCATTTTTTGTTGTTTAAATAATTATCAAAAAAGGCCCCAGAAATCGCCTATGCTGTCCCTAATTATATTAAAGGGGAAATGTTAAGGTACTTACAGGACTGCGGGTAGAGCATCGGAGGCGGGGGTGATGACAATGACGACTCACCTGCAACAAAAATACATCAAAATTAGAAAATAAATACAGAATGTCAATTTAGAACAAGAGTAAATTTGTACCAATAACCAAACAACCTTTGAAAAAAATCTAAATATTCCCTTGCTTTTCATTTACGTAATTCGTAATCAAACTGAATTTAAACAGGTATGTTATAGGCGTACCTAATCTTTCAATTTCCTTTCGACGTTAACTACAAAAAGCGCACTATACAAATTCGATTTTTTTAAGATCTATAGAACCACGTTTTTTTCAAGCTGGCTACTTTGAACGTGTATAATAACTTCGATTTGATTTGGAATTACAAATGTAAATACATTTTATTTCAAAACCATGCTACTTTTTTTCCATATTAGTTATTTTATTTCCGTCGTTTGTTATTACTCGGATATTTCTTTGTGTGCAATCAAGGAAAGCCGAAAATTCGTCTTATTTTCGAATACGAATGCCAGTGCCGTTATCCATTAGAGCTTCTTGTGGAATTGCAAACAATGTGGAGAAGCTCGGGATTAAACAACTGAGTCTGATCAATCGCTCTTTGCTTTATCAACACGACCCAGTTCCGGATTATCCAACAGGCTAAGTTGGCCTTGTGGGCCTATTGGCCCACGTAGTTTAGGGGGGGGGGGGGGGGCGACAAGGGATCATCATAATCATATTTTTAAATAGTTTTTAAAAGATTAAAAAAAAACATTGAATTTAAATTAAACTTTTTGATCCGACTAATAGTATAGTTGTTAAAAAATATCGAGAGCTAGCCGCTGACAGCCTAGCGATCGTTTTTGTTTATATACGCGTTTTCGCTAGATTAACGCTGTCATAAATGTTTAACGGCCCTTTTAACATGTGCGTCGTATATTATACACTTTATCGTCGTCAGAATGTTTGACAGTCCAAAGAGGGCCCCGAAAACTGCAAAGGAGGCCCCGAGATTTCGACGGCATAATCGCCTCCACGTGGGTTAATCCGACAATGACACGACCACTCACTTCACAGCAAGGAGTTGTGACTGGAGACTGTTTGTCATCCTCCTTACTTACTGCTCTAATATACATTTCTGGGACGAAAAAAATCAAGTCTCAAGCAACTCATTCCTGTCTACAAAAGCTTTACAGCAAAGGCAAATTTCGGGTAATTAAATATATATTTTTATGCAACAATTTGGTGTTATTTTTTTTATAGAACGACTACCATTACTCGTATTTCATTTGTTGTTTTTTTACGTTTACTGCTCCAACAGAGCTTTTTTCGGATTTTTTTAAGAAACAAAACCAACTCTCAGTGGTGAGTTCTGTCTTAGCTTGATTTTCGCTCAAGAAAATAAAACGGCATTTCTTAAAGCCACCGGAGGGATGCTGCTGCTGATAAGTATATGTTAAATTCTGTCTAGCAGTAGCAGTGTGCTTTATTGAATATACGACACAAGCAGTAAATTTCAAACTGAAGATTGAAGAGTAAAGAGGTACCACTTGTTTTACTATAAAAAGCGTAAAATACACAAAAAGGTATGTCATGCTTGCCCCATTCACCAACCTTAAGCACGCCACTGCTCTCAAGCTAGTGATTCCTGACTACAAAAGCTTTACAGCAAAGGCAAATTTCGGGTAATGAAATAAATATATTTTTAATACAAAAAATTGGCGTTAAAATTCTTATATAGAACGACTACCTTAAACTCGTATATCCTTTGTTGTTTTTTTACGTTTACTGGTTTTATTCAAGGAAACTGTACCACTGTTTAAATTAGAATATTACGTGAGTGCTCGGGGCATCTCACAGAGCGTTGTTACTTTATCCAACTTTTGATGGTCGCAATAAAACAGCGAGGAGTTTGCTCGCTACCCTTTAAAAACTTGGCGAAGCGGGAGCGAAATTACTTATATGAACGCGGGGTGATAATCGTGAAATAACTAAAACTATCAGCCGAATCGCTTCGGATCTCTCTCGGCTGGAGCGCCCCCGAGACGATATAATTATTCGTCCGGGGCGGCGGTAATCCCGCCGCGGGCGGAAACGGCAGAACAGACAAAGACGCGCTGAAACGCGGGGGGTTAAGATTGGCAATATAAAGAAATCAGCGGAGAAGCTGGGATTTAGCGTGTGGGAGAGGGGCGGGGCGGGCGCGCGTCTGTCTGGACCGTTTGCTTATATTTTCCCTCGCTGAAATCACACACGATATTTCGTTCGCGTTCGGAGCTTTTATGTCCGCGTGCGGACAAAGGGGAGAATCCGGGCGCCGCGCCGCATCTGCGAGGGAACTTCATCTTCGCGTCCGCGTGTCCTCGCCCCGCGGGAGATTATTTATGGTGGAACTTCAGCGACGCCGACGTAGCAATTTGCATTCGCTGAAATTATGGGACATAACGAAACGCGTATGTTTACGAAACGGGGAATATACGAATACACCGATCCAATCATTTATTCATATATTTATTTATTCATTTATTAAAAGCGCAGTGACGGGCGAAAAATAATTGTACACGCCGTAATGGCGAAACGGAAATTGCTAGATTAAGGCCTCTTGTCCACATACGTTTTTTGCCGTAAGAATCTACAGTTAATTCGCCGTGTCTAGGCGCGGTAGTCAGTGTTGTATCGATCACTATAGACGCCGTCTGTTTTTCCGTCAAGTCTGTCCACAAGTACAATTCATCTTTTTTTTTTTACTCAAATATTTTTATATTATCCTTATATGTTTTCCCTTTTTCTGCGGTGTCTTTTTTAAAAACCTCAAATGTATTTGGTTTACAGAAAAAATATATTTGTTTCTCACTCAAACCCTTGCTAAAATGTAACTTTTTATGTTAGTTAATTTATAATTACCAATAACTTGAAAATGTTCATATTGATCATTATTCCCCGTGACCCTTCAATTGTGTTGCATTCGTGAATCTGGGAAATTTTTGTATGTTTGTTTCTACTTTATTGCTAAATTTCACAATGGGCGGGTCTATACGCCATGTTACGTGCGAATGCCAGGTATCGTCAAATTTTCGATTAGACTTAACGCCATTGCATGTAATGTTAGCACTGGCTGCTAATGCACTGTAATTTTAAAACGCCATTATAAATGATGCTACTGCAGTATAATATGTCTGATTAGTCCAGACAAGACTGATGTATCGTGCGTACTTCCTATACGTCAAAATACAACTGTTAGTCAAGGCGATACATAATGGTCATACAACCGATAAGGACACTTATCAAAACAACTGAAGGTTTTCGGGCGTTTTGGCAGCGGGACTGATCCAAACATGCAGTGAGTATACCACTGCCAGAAACGCAAATTCAGCAACGACGTTTGACATGCCGGCAATAGTGTTACACCATTATACTTCAAACATTATCAAGCATGGCGTAGCGTCTTTGCGTATTTACGAAATAGTATCTTTTGTTGGTCATTATTGCAGTTAGATAGATCGTTATTAGGGGAGCTCTCAACCATACTTTTTTTGAGATTCTGCTATATTATTATACATAGATAGGTAGCCAAAGATCAAATATAGGTAAACAGACATTTATACTGCAATATGTTCTACGAAGCGAAGCATCCAATGGCGAAATTCGGTAAAAATGATCAAACAGGATCCTAGTACTCCGGTTAGGGTCCTAAAAATGATTATAATAATAAAAGATCGGTTCATCATGTAAGGATATTAATAAACGGGATTGATACTGGGATATGGTTCTTTAAAAACCGGAATTTGATAATCATTTTGATCGTTTTTAAAGGGTTTTTTTCGGCCTATTTCTCATACGAAATCAAGTTAAATAACACCAAGTCACAGTCACATGAAACTGTAGACCTTTATCTCTTAACTATTTGCATAACATTTGTGTTAAACATTCGTAACTAGACCTTTTTAATAAGGCATGTTATTTTTCCTTCTAGTTTGTTGAAATCTTTAGTAAATTAAAAATATTTGCAATATAAGGCACGTCAAATAAATAAAGTCAAGGCTTTAAAACATGTCCTATGTATATTGTATGTAATTAATTTAGTTGTTATTACACTTTAGCTTCGTTAAAATGCTCAACTTAAAAGTGATTATGCAAAAACCATACTGAGCTGCACTTCTCGGTCAGATGTTGATTATAATCGGTACAAATAGAGCTGTCAACAACAACGGGTGAACCTTTTTGGCTGGTCGTTTGAATGGAGGTTAATGCCCCTGGAAGGACTGATAATGGAGAAATCATTCACTGTTTGCATGGTGACACGGTATTACAGTACTGGACACTGGTATTACATGCTTTCATAAATCGTAGCGTTCTGATTGCCTGGCAATATTGAGTTATTGCAATGGTGCTGCCCATCACACACTGCTTTTACAGTTGTATATGTGATACGACATTGCGGTAATGAATGGCATCTTGGCATTCAAATGTATTAGTAGGACGCATCTCACACTGGCGTTACAATAATGCTAGATTTTTAATAAAGGGCATTCAGCTTATAGCAGAGATGCAGCGTGTATAATACTGCCAGACTTGTTTTCAGAAACGGCGTTTAGATGCTAAGAATGGTCATAACCTGAAATCGAAGGCTATCGCGGTTGTTTGACATTATAAATAGGATAAAACGAATTAAGCTTTGTAGCATTCGACGTGTCGACGATGTTGCAACCGCCGTTGTCCAATGTAGATTGTCTACCCTAGACAAACCGCGGTTGCAACATCGCCGAAGCGTCGGGTGCTACAAAATTTTACGCGGTAAATTCGTTTTATCCTATTTATAATGGTCATACTTATCGATCATGATAAAACGTCTAGTCGGATCCGTGTCCTTGATTGGCCATTATTTTAGTTACTTTTGTTTTTTCTTCCAGTGTAGGTCCACCGAAAATAGTCTACATGAATCCCATGAGAAGATTATTATGCAGCAAGAACTATTAGGTATTAATTACGAGCAATAGGTGTCAAAAAAAAATGTAAAGCATCTCCAAGAGGATATCAAAAGCGAACATTCGCTGCATCAAAGGACTACCCTACTTATTATAATTTATATTTTAAACACCGAAAACATAATAAATGCACTAAATACAATTTCGCTTCAATTCATTAAAACCAAAAAATAAAATTACCAAAATAATGTTTTCATCTGTTTTATTACTATATATATACTATATGTAACTTATATATACTTATACACTATTGTGAAAAAAAGATCAAAAAACCAATGGGCTTGAAAGAAAAACGTAAAGAAACATGACAAAAAAAGAAAACACTAGATACCTGAGGCAGTATCATTAATTAGGTACCTACTTACTCGCAGTGGATAATATTAAAAGGCACTAAATACCAAAGACACATTTTTTAACTAGTGATGCGACATAGAGTTGCCTTTGCTTCGGGTAGGTTCGTATAGTGCGTATTTTGTGTCCTATTGGTCGGTACATAGAACTTGCGCGAACTTCACACACCTCTCACGGGGAGAATATTGGAGTCTGGCATACAGTTCGTTATGTAGGCTGTTGGCGATGGTATTTAGAATAAAATATCTTACTCGGTTAGTTTTTTTTGTTTCTGGTATTTAGTGCCTTTTTTTTCCGGTAATCATTTATTCAATTAATTTGTAATTCACAATAATCTACAGTTACATAGACATGTACAATTAAAATATCCAGTAGCAAAAAACCAGTAGCAAAAAACTGATAACATAATTTGCCAAAAACTGTTGCCAGTGATCCTATTTTAATGTCACCTAATTAGGCTATAGCCTGTTCTATGGCGGACAGTTAAATTGATGTAAATAATAGACTGAGAAAAATATTAGATTGATTCTTATATTACCATTTTGTTACTACGGTTTTATACAGAATATAGAGGAATTTTGTTTAAACTCCATTACTCGAATATATGTATCAACATGTTCTATACGGTTAATACGGAAATAACAGGATAATGCAAATTCAACCAGATTCATGTGTCTGACTATAACCGCACGTATACTACTACATGATGTCATGTTAGAAGCGAGATCCCAAGGTTGCAAGGTAATGAAATAACATTATGTTTTAACATTACGACGCGGTAACTACCGTCATTACGCTTCATGTTCATTCATACGTATGGATCACAGTCCGAGTTATATACGTAATCCTTGTTGAAACATGCGTATTTGCGTGTAATTACATCGTTATATTTTTGTATGTATGTAAATATATGCAATCATGCAGTGGAGATGTTTAAAATTTTGTATGTTTAGGTCGGTTTTTAACACACTTTATTATTTTTGCAAAAGTCCCCGTGCAACGTTCTAAATTCCTAGTCACCTCTCTACAACACGTGTCTTCAACGACCGAATACATTCCCACACTAATCATCCACCGATACCACGTTTTAAAAGCTCCATTGCAACCCCTTTCATAAACAACACAAAAAACCACGTATTTGTTTTATAAAACCGAAAACAAACAACAGGTTACGCCCGTGGTTTAAAAACAAAGGCGTGACCCTGCCATTGAAAACGCGCTGCATCAAATTGCGGCCCATTTTTAGTCGTTTTTGCGATGGGGGCACAATGGAGAAAGAGTTGGCGAGGTGCAATGAGTGAGCCGCGTGCAAAAAAGTGCAACGAGAGAGTGCAAAAAGCGTGCAGCCCTGCGAGGGCGCGACGCGCGACCTACGCCAACAGAACGCGCATTGCGGCAAGCGCACGTTGCGGCGGCGGGACACTCCGCCCGCTACTACGGGACAGGATGGAGGAACGTGCACTGCTTATCGACAAGAAAAAAGGAAGATAGGCCCACGTGTACGAAACGAAAAATATATTAGGACCTTGTATTGAAAACTTCGATTTCCTAAGAAATACCGTAATTCATATTTATAGTCATTTACCAAATTGCAAAATACTTCATGTCAAAGCGTCATCATTAGGCTTCAATTATCAGTCTGTGTCATTTCGTTAAGTGTCAACAACGGTAATTTTGTTAGCTTCGAAGATGTCAAAATTTGAGCCGACAAAACGTCATTTGCGGGAAGGCTTTTCTGCTTTCATCTTAAGGATCGTCGTTTGGGGTTCCCGTAAAAGACACACCTTTCGTTGCCGGTGATTATTCGGTGGAGAAAACCTTTTCTTTTTTGACGACGAAGGAGCATTTCACAAGTCATGAAACGTCTTTCGATGTTTCTTGGCTTCAACTCGTGAGGAACCCAATGCCATTCTCTTTGAATGACTCCCATAGATTTTAAACGTCTCGAAACGGTTGAGGGATGAACATTAACCCGTTGAGTTTGAGTCAGCCAAATCTGGTCGCGAAACAATTATCCGTTGAGTACGAGTCGACCAAATCTGGTCGCGCGTTTTTTTCACTTCTTTGACGTTCTCATATTTATTCATAATTATCTAATTGTTTTACAAAATGATATTTCAATATTCTATATTCGAAATTTCAATGCAATCATTGTGCAGTTGTTCTTTTTATGATTGGTGTAGTAGTTTCGTAGTTATAGTACTTTAAGTCGAGCGCCGTCGATGTCGCCGAAAATCCTGCAAAAGAGACAGATGCATCCATGAAAATACCCATTTACTCCAAGGGTTAAGGACTTCACTTATCTTTTCCAGCGCCAGACTCGAATCTTCATGGATTATGGACTCCAATTCGGCTTCTTCAAATTTTTGCCCCTGGCCTGGGCGCTCTTTGTCTTGCACGTCGAAATCACCATTTTTGAATCGGCGAAACCAAGTCTAAACAGTCCTTTCTGTCGGATTAAATTTCCCGTAAGCCTCCAGCAGCAATCTATGACATTCTGCGGCAGTTAATGAAAGCAGAAAAGCCTTCCCGCAAATGACGTTTTGTTGGCTCAAATTTCGACATCTTCGAAGCTAACAAAATTACCGTTGTTGACACTTCAACGAAATGACACAGACTGATAATTGAAGCCTAATGATGACGCTTTGACATGAAATATTTTGCAATTTGGTAAATGATTAGAAATATAAGGTACGGTATTTCTTAGGAAATAGAAGTGTTCAATGCAAGGTCCTAATATAAAATACGTAATGCCGCCGAAAATATTTGAAATGATAAATATCATATATCTATTGATTATGGTAAACTCACAATCGATGCATGCAATGAAGAATTAAATCACATTGAGAGTCTTCCTACAATTGATCTGTAAGTTGAGTTATTCAACATATTTATATTCGAGCTTTATATTAAGCACGCTCCGGTAATGGCGGTTAGGGTCAAACATCAACTTTCCCGTGGTAAAAGTATGATATGCTATACTGTGCCGTGGCTAACCGAGTACAAAAAAAAGTTTTGGTTAAACGCAATTGAGTGAACTCCAAGTATGAATCTAACCCTACGAATGCTTTGTAGAGCTCTTACAAACTGCTATGAAATCGCTTCAGGTAACCAATTACGCCGGAAAGCTAAAACGTATAGTTGTGTGTGTGTCTACTATTTATTGTTAAATTTCCCAATGGGCGGGTTTATTATCATATGATAATATCTTACAACCAACCCTACTATGAAGTGTTTATATGTATGTGTGCGTGTAACATGTGTGTAAGTGTGTGTCTTGTAATTGCATTTAATCGACAGAATTGAAATGCAATTCCATTAACTTTATCTCAACGGAAAATATTGACCCAGCCAGGAATCGAACCCGCAACTGTACAATATAAGATCATATATTCTGGGTATCTGAAAAAGTTGAATTCGACAGACACCTGGAAATTTCCATCGGAGTACGCAATCAAAGAAACGAATATTCGTGTAGTGATATTGATATGAACGTTTTAAATGTCCATTTCGCCAATCCACCACATTTCAATTGGATTCTGACATAGAAACCTCTACCGCTAATTTGATATCAAAGATCAACGACCGAATATTTTTCCATTTTCCTTTTCTTCTGTGAGCCCACGCTAAATTCGCCGAATCGTGACTGTTTTAATTTCTAAATCTACGGGTTGCGAATGTTTGAATACAAGTCTTATTCGCCCTATATTAGAATGCTTACTGAAACAAGTGAATATATTAAAAAGAATAAAAAACACGACTGCCGTTACAGAAAGTGTATTTATTTATATACTACTAGATGACCCGGTGAACTTCGTACCACCTAAAATTAATTTGATTGTAACTCTTCATAAGCGTTTATTGATTCTAATCAACTTTCCAAGTCCATTTCATTGAAGTTTTTAATATGGCCGAATCATGTACGGTTTGAGTTTTTCGACTTTTTCGGCTTTTTCGACTTTTTCAACTTTTCCGACTTTTTCGACTTTTTGAAATTTTACACAATCGCACGGAATGAATAACAGTTATGGATTCAAACAATACGATCAGCTGTCAAACAATACGATCGCCGCAATAGCCATCTAGAAAGTGGCCAATGTTCCCAAAATGATCAATTTCGATTTATTCGATTTTCAGTTGTTTCTTTGAGTTTTTCCTAAATATTTTTTTTTGTAAACCACCCTTGAATCAAGCCAAACAAAATAAAAGAAAAATAATTAAAATCGGTCTAGTCATTTCCGTCCTGCGAGACTAACGCACGGCGATTCATTTTTATATATAAGATTGTATTTATAAATATTTTTATTATGGTTTTTTTTTATGAAATACTTGTGGTTTATGTATTTATACATATAGGTGCATGTATATTTCCTAAATGTACACAATCAGACCTCTCATTCGACACTAAACACGGTATGTTAAAATGTTATCTTATTGATGTTAATAAATTAACATTTGGAGATTTGGACATTTAGACAACTATTTACTTACTATGTGGACAGTTGAGGTACCCTACATTCGGGATGACATAACGATTCTAACAATATTATAATCGGTTCAAGGGTTTAGAATTTATGGCGGAATAAGGAAACGGAAAACATACACAGATGGACCCTGAATGCGTTACACTCCCTTTTTTTGGGCAGTCGTGTAAAAAAACTTTCAAATGGCGTTGTTTCCAATCCCTGGGAACATGCATTTTTGTCCCTTTGACCAAAAAGCTCATTCCTTAATCTGAAAAAGATGATAGGCCAACAGCAATCCTCCCATTCTTTCAAGAAGTGCCGGAGTGTGTTGTCTTCTCTCTGTTAAATCACTTTCTTGACTCGCACGGTTTGCTATCAATACGGTTTACGCGGGGGACACAGTACCACAACAGCACTAGTCAAAGTCACAGATGACATCAGGCGGGCTATGCACGATAAAAACTCACAATTCTAACCCTTCTCGATTTCAGTAGAGCTTTTAAGTCAGCCCAGCTTACTTTTAAAACGACTACGCTCAATGAATCTCTTACCATCCGTAACCGTAAAAAGACCCATAATTTGTCACTGCTCTATGCAGTCCTTTTGGTCCCTAATCTCATACTTATATAAATGATGTTTGGTGCCGCTTTCTATCCACGGATTTTCTCTACGTTCCAGTCAGGATAATACTGTTTCACTACCGTTACATCGGTCTTCCATTGACGAAAATTCTTTTGCAATCCAGGCCGATGTGTGTGGAATCAACTCACATCGAAGATTCGAAGCGGTCAATCACTTATGACGTTGTCATTGAAATAACATTTTCTCTCTAATAAGCTATAACTATACCGTTTTCTATTGTTCCTTAGACATATCGCTTTATTTTAAAAAAAACATTTGCAATGTTGTATCCAGCAATAAGTTAAATTGTAATTTGTTTATTATATAATAATAATAAAACGCTTTTTTCGTAAGAGAAGGCGATCTTATTGCATGCAGGCAATATTTTAGAGCTAACATTTAATGACGTAGGCTAGTATTATCTTGCCGCCATACTTTTTCATTTATAGTTCTAATGGTTGGCTGTAAGATATTGTCATTACACAATAAGTCCGGTGTTGTACATTTTATGATTTCTACAATAAATATTTACATACATATACTACATCGTACAAATACAAATTATTGTTCAGTGAAAAATACTAAGACGCAAGAAGAGGCAGAATGTCTTGGCTGAAGAACTTAAGACAATGGAGGAGGAGAACGATTTCCTTGTTCGGGAAGAAGAAGAAGAAGCTAAAGTCAAAACTAAAGTCTAAACATCTAACCCAACCTCCGAAGAGGAAAAGGTACCCGAATAAAAAGAATTATGTATACTCTGTTGTCCACTAAATGCGTAATTACCAGTGAAATAATACTCTTTTTTTATTCACTCGTTCTTTCTATCTTTGTACAAATATACGAGATTGCTTTAATTAAACCGTGTATTTTTCTATAAGTACGCTTTACAACCCGTGTGAACAAGGCATTCCGCCAAAACATTCCAGTACAATTCAATCTTACACCAAACGGTTAATTTACAACCAGGCGCCCATTCGGGTTTTATGATTCTCGCACGGATTTTAGATGTGCAATATGCATTATACCACTGACGCGTCAATTTTGATTGATATTCCATAATATTTATTGCTGATTGCGATCCATGCTCACCAACTATTATCCCACCGGGATGCCCCTAGGCCAGTGGTTTTCAACCAGTGAGTCGCGGCACAATTAGTCCAAGAGGCAGAGACAAAAAAGTGCAAGAGGTTTGTAAAAGCAGATACTTTTAGATCAGAAAGTATTTCAGCTATAGAATGCTGGAGTACAGCCAGCAGGCTAAACTCCGGGACACTTGGCGCTGGCGTACTAGGAAAGGTACAATTTCAATTTGTACCTTAAAGTGTTTTAGAAAAGCTGAAAATTCATCAGTAGACAGTGGATGCAATACAGAACTCGAAACGTCAGCAGGCCAGACTCCTGGACACTTTGCGCTGGTGTACCTGCAAATTTGTCGGTAACTATTACGCATCGGTCTAATGTGCCGGGTACACTTTAGGGGTACTAATTAAAAAACACGCATTTCCTAGTACCCACGCCAGCGCTAGGTGTCCCGGAATCGGGCCTGCTGACTATAGCCCGGCATTATATGGCCGAAATACTGCCTGATCTGAATTTCTAACGAGCTACGCATCGCAAGCGTCACAGCTTTTACAAAACTCTTGTCCTTTTTTGTCGCTGTTTCCCCAACTAAATGGTGGGTCGCAAGTATCTCCCTGATGTGCCGTCAGGTTCTTCAGTTAATCTTTATCAGATAAGAAAACGCAACTTTTACATTTGTGGACTTACTCAGCAATCAAACTTGGTGCACAATGTTGGCTTTCGTGACGGATTTGTTTGAGTATATTAATAAATTAAATGCATGTATACATGGGCGAAATGAGAAAATGATGACATCATCAATGTTGATGAAATAAAAGGTCTGGTCAAAAAATTCATTCTGTGGAAATGCAAATTTAATAAGCGAGAAGTAGCTCGAAAACAGTGTCTGTAAGCTGTTCAAAACGACCCATTTTTGTACTTTACTCACAAGTTTGATATTATGTTATCATCAGCATATTTTATATCATCATAAATTAGCTTTCGGCGAGACGAATTTTATGGTTTTGCGACGATTAGAAATCGTTCGGAGTGTTTCGACTCGACCAAAAGTGTGCCTTAACCTAGAAAAGGTTGAAAACCTCTGCCCTAGAGCTATAATAAATCGAACGATTTACAGATAATAGAAAATACATGGTTTTTACTTTCCCGGACCACTAACCGACGAGATGGGAAAGTATTATAAATACCCATTTTAAGCCCCCCCCTGAAACGGTTTAGTCCATTTCCACACCCAAACACTTCGAGCTGAAATTTGGCATGCAGGCATAATTTGGTCATGGCAAGAGTTGAAAAGGTTGTGGTTGAAATCGATCAGGGGGCGCACTAATCAAATTGCAATCTCAAAATATTGGACTTAGAGACTTGAAATCTGGTACAGATATGGTTTGTTGGGCCGAAAACACATTGTGAAATTGTCGGACAGAAAACACATTATTTGGAATGTCCCATATACAAGTGACACAAATAATATTTAAAGTCTGCCATACATTCATTAAATAGTAAGACCCTTAAAATCGGTAAAGCTTGCGATGCGTAGCTCATTCGAAATTTGAATTCAGAGGCTCACGTCGACCCGCGTTTGCAATTTAATTTTTAAAATGAATGAGACGACGCGCGTTCGAAATTCAATTGTTCATTGCGTTGCGTCACATATTAAAAGTTTTTTTCGCCAACTGCTGGAAGACTTTATTTATGAAATAAATATTCAGTGAAAAAAGTCTCTGGCTTCTTGCTGGGAAAGTCTTGGGTTTTTAGTCTGATTTTTTCATATGGAGAAAGTTTCATACGGACAGAGTTTGTCATACGGAGAAAATAATATAATATACTCGCCATAATCTTGTTTTAATGTTCGCAACACACTTTTTTTTAGAAAGACATTTTATTTGCATATTCATGTGATTACATACGCCATATCCCAGTATTAACGTGTAGCCAAGATCGCAGCAATTTGTTGCGACGATTAATCGACATAAATGGTAACCACCAAAAAGTAATAAACATGTATGAATTAGAAAACGAGTTTTATAATGCATGGGGGCTTCATAAATACCGAAAGGACTGTTATCTTTTTATTGATCTTTTTTTCTTTACAAAACACGACTGCTCTCAAAATGCAACCTAAATCATAGGGCGACGTTTCGAAAAATATAAAAACGCTAATATTATTATTGGTTAGAGTCCGCGTAATTTGAATTTGGTTCAAAACTGATAAGCAAGAGCCAAGTCTATCTCATAAACTCCGTATGCCTAGTTAATGTTAGTTGAACCGTGTGACGAAGTATTTCCTGAAAAAGGTCGCAAGAAAGTACTCGTACTTTCTTACTACAGTCGAAAAAAACTAAAATTGAACCGGCCAGTTCAAATTGCGTTGCAAGTGTTCCGTATCGTCCGAAAGTAGTTCATGCTGTAGGATTATACATACAATCTTATATCCAATATACGGGATACCGTTAGTTCGAGTGCGTTTCGCTTTCGGCTGAAGCTATATCTGCTCTCAAAATAATAAAAGGTGATCCTACGTTTTTTTTTTTTATTATGTATATGTATAATATGGATATTATGTATCATTTATGTTATTATGCACTTTATGTATTATATATTATGTCGTTTTCTTTGAAGTCAATGAAAAATTAGAAAAAAATGTTCTGCCACGAACAAACGTAATTACTACCTGCTGGTTGGCTGGAGGATATTGCCGTTTATGGCAATAAGCCCGCCATTTATACCCGTTGTGGTCAATCAAGAGTTTTTATTATTATTATTATTATTATATCTGTTTGAGAGATAAAATCATTCGAAAACAGGTTGTTGAAAATATGAAATTTTTCCACGGTTTATATTTTTTAAGATTTTTTTAATTCCAATTCTGTGAATGAATAAATTTTTAATTAAAAAAAACTATAAATGTATAGATTCATTATTTTTTTTAAAAAAAAATCGATGACGTTAAATCAATTTGTTGGAAATAATTTGTAAATTACTGAAAATCAATGAGTCAGACATTTTAACTTTTGACTCATGTTTATGATTTTATCTAGAGCGATATATATTTCAATAAAATAGCTAAACGCATAAAAATTCTATTCTATTCTATAAAAATAGTTTTTCACTTTTGAATGTGCGCGATCACGTATGTTACGTATTTATCACACGTACATATGTTAAAATTTGACTTTTAAATGCGCTGGGCGCGAGCAAGTGTGTATATATGTAACTACCTATGTCAATTTTAACGTCGATTGCTTTAAAACTGGTCGAGAATAATTGATGGTAACATAAATTCGAACAAACAGACGATAAGATCTAATCGATAGAGCTCCGTATGTAGTGTGGTGGGTATGTGGGAAGATACTACAATAAAATGTGGGACTTTATTAAAAATCAACACTACTAATGGATTACATTAACTTCCGTGTTAGGAGATAATGACTTAACAATAACATGCCTAGGTGTACTTATTTTTACGCAATCGTATAGAAGTTTGTCTATATCCTCATAAGACAACACGACTGCCGTTACAGAAAGTGAACTATTGTATTTATAATTATTTTTTATATACGGTTTTTTATGAAATATTTGTGTTTTATGTATTAATCCATATAAATAAATTGGACAGTTAAGTTACTTTATGACACTCGGGATGATAACGATTCTAACAATATCACACATTTCTAAATCGGTTGACGCGTTTAGAAGTTATGGTGGAATAAAGAAACGGAAAACAAACATAGTAAAAAATCTGAGGAAATTACAATTTACAACTTTTACTTACTTCACTTTCGATATCTTCAAGGATTTGTATTTAAGAATATATAATCAGAAAATTTAATACTTTACAACTCTATTATTATTAATGCTAGAATGGAAAACAAAAATGTCTTTGAATCCTGAGAATAACGCCTCTAACTTTGTTTTAAGTCATCTCTTAAAATCTTCAGTGGTTTACAAGTTTATTAATTAAACGTTTTAAATTATGGCTAGAACATGAAGAATTTGAAATAAAACCTAAAAATCACGATTAACCCCTTGAGTATGATACGACCAAATCTGGTGGTCAAACAATTATCCGTTGAGTATGATACGACCAGATCTGGTTCCGCTCGGCGCGTGCGCTTTCGAACTCTTTTTTTACCATCGAAAGCATTTTGTCTCTTTCATGCGTATGGCAGATCGGTACAGAATTAAATTCTCTCTGTTATCATTCCCAGCAGCAACTGCGCAGTCCATGTGACATATTATTACGGAGCGCGGCAAATCGAACATCCGCCTTCACGAAACGTCAAATCCGCCGGTGCGCGTGTCGGCGTTTCGGAAACGGTTTTCGTGTAGATTTCGGTGTGTTTTTGAACGAATCGTAAGTAAAACCATTTCTACAACATCATATAGTCCCCCTAAACTGATTAGATGTACCATTTATCGTGTATATAAAGTATTTCGGGTCTTTGAATGTCGCGTCGCAAATGCCAAAGTCGGCCATTGTTTTTTCACTTCTTTGACGTTCTCATATTTATTCATAATTATCTACTTTTTAACAAAATGATATTTCAATATTCTATATTCGAAATTTCAATGCAATCATTGTGCAGTTGTTCTTTTTATGATTGGTGTAGTAGTTTCGTAGTTATAGTACTTTAAGTCGAGCGCCGTCGATGTCGCCGAAAATCTTGCAAAAGAGACAAATGCATCCATGAAAATACCCATTTACTCCAAGGGTTAAACAGACAAAAAATTAGTTAAATCGACGATAAGAAAAGAAAATATTATCCAATACCTAGAACAGCGACACATTGTATATCGCTTCATCAAGAACAAATCTGAGAAATTATATGATACTGTGTATCATCCAGTTTTTTTTTGTCGATAAAGATTACACCAACCAATTACGTAAGTGTATATATCAGGTAGTAATTTGTAGTTCAGTTCGTTTGTCGTCATTATGGCATAATATAATAATCCTTTTTAAAGCAGTGAGTGATTACCTCCAAGCCTTTTTTGAGCATCGTTGAAATAAAAAGCAACCTCAGCGTATAACAAGAATCAAAGTCAAGGACGTTAAAAAAACATCTCGTCGGACGAGATCCCGGAGGAAAAGATCATTCCGTTGGTGGACCGAGATTACATGTTTACTACCGGTGATCAATCAAGCAAGGCGACCGTAAAGACGTCGAACGAGTAGTCGGCCGTAAACAAATCATAGGTATGTAGGCAGAAGATAATTATAAAGAACCTCC
The DNA here is from genome assembly GCA_944548615.1 of Micropterix aruncella. Taxonomy (NCBI): domain Eukaryota; kingdom Metazoa; phylum Arthropoda; class Insecta; order Lepidoptera; family Micropterigidae; genus Micropterix; species Micropterix aruncella. The sequence continues at coordinate 16,194,531 of OX155954.1, read as the reverse complement.
AAATCGATCAATATTTTTTATATTTGAACCCAATTCATGTAGGACACGCGCAATAATAACCCGACACGTTTCTCGTCCGCGATTCCAACTTATATTTCCAGGCCGTTGCTGGCGAATTAAAGCGAATTTAAATTGCGAAGAGGCCTGACCAATTTATCATCTAATCATCCATTTAGTCTGACTGGTCTGACAATCCATCTATTTGCGAGTATTAACCGAGCAGAATTGTAATGACAGCCTGTTAGCATGTCTCTAGCTGTCATTTTACATGATATTGTGGAGAAGTGAGAGCGAGACTAATAATCCCGAAAGCGATGTTTCTTTCTCTACGGAAATTCTTAGATAAAAAGTGAAACTGAAGGAATAATAAGGCTACTATTTAAAATAGATTCGTTATCTTATCGGCGCAACTTGAATGTTGCTCTATGCCTTTATACAATAATGAATAGAATATTCAACTGCTCTGACCTGGCGAAATCAATATAAAGGCCCTAATGAGAACCAAGTGCCAATTTGACCCTTTTCGTTTGCCACGTTTTAGAAGGAATGCATCCGTAAATGGAGTACTCACTAGCTGCTGTGACCTTTATATTAACCATTTAAGGTGACATGATACCTGGGAACGACCATAACCAAAGATCTTTCGTTTCATGATTTTTAATAAAATATAAGCCATAATTGTTAAAAAAAAGTTACTTAGCGAATCCCTCGATAAGGAACCAATGGCCCAAAAAAGTTGCTCATTGCCTTGGGCATTCAGGATGAAAACTGATTTTATAAACTTTTAACTCCTAAAATATAAGCAGTTAGTGTGTTATATTTTAATTTAATTATATTGACATGTTAATTCGGTAGTGCCTCGCTTAGCCACATGTTTTATTTAGGCCCCTAAATTAATTACAATTAATTAAAACGTGAGAGCGCCCTGAGAGTTACGCTAAATATGCTTTATCACCCTTTATCGCACCCCTTTATCCTGTGCGCAAAGACACTTTTACTGTGTTAGGGCTGCGGTTGACCGTTTAGTTACCGCCCGCTAGCCGATGCGTCCGCGCGTGGACGTGCTTGTGCCTGGCGCTTCATCTACGCTAGATTTTTATTGGTCAGACCCTACAGCCGTGACCCCGCTTATTTCTTGGCGGGTACGCCCAATTCAGATATTTTTCTAAGGCCTTATGTCGCCTTAGTATTAATAGTATTGTCATTTCGTCTCGTCTCGTCTCGTGCCCATCCCTACTAGAAAGCAATATAAAGTTATGTTGTGCCTATTATTTGGCAATGGCCACGCTGCAATAATGACGACGAACAAAATTGAAGAAAGAGCCTCAATAACATATTGACAAAGTTCAATTCTATCAGTCATTGCATTTATTTGGTAAGTCCGTTCCACGGCACAGTATACCGAGAGAACAGTAGACGCACTCTCAAGCGATAGGGGATTGCAAGGAACGTGAGCAGAGGGGTACGTCTCGAAGAACGCCTCCGGTAAGCGTTACGCGCGTGCGAAGGTCGGTGAATTTCTCAAAACGTTTTAAAATCTGATTTGGCGGAGTAGTAGACACCTGGCGGTTATATGCGAGCCCTTGGACTCGTGACGTAGCTCGCCTCGTTATCAATTTTGTTCTAAGAGACGCTACTGTCTGGTATACTGTGCCCACGGTAACTTAACAGCCGAGGTTTGTCTTTTTCGTTGTTTCTTGCATTTTTTCACTTTTACCATCCTGTGAGAGACAGTCAGTCGTATATGGGCCATTTCCTATGATAGTCAGCCTCGTTCATGGTTGTCAAGTATATTCGCGACAATGTCAATTTTTATATTTCTTCTTTAAAATTCATGGTCGTATGTTTTCATCAAATACATGACTACAACAGCGCCTTCCTCGCTTAAAATTTCCAAATGATATGAACGCCTTATCTAATGCACTTAATCTAGAATTATTAATGGCCAGCCATCCACATGGCTAGTCGTAGTGGGGCAAAAGAAAAAAACAAGAGCGAGCGGCTGCATATCGTTGGTTGAGGCTGCTTTGTTCACACAAAGGCGAGTTTCAATTTTTATCGCTGCAGTCGCAGGGCAAATGTGAGAACGTGAGGCCAAGCGCTCCCTATGCACGGTATACTCGCTCATTCGAAAGAACGAGCAGCGCGACAATAGCATATTTTCGCCAGAGCCGTCAAAATAAAATTAAACGACTACTGCTGCTAAGAAAAACAAAGATAGACCCTTGGACAGGTATGCCCGAAGCAAGTATGCTACTTATTTTTCACGAGTATGCTTGTGATGAAAACGGCAAACTGTATTTGGTCTTCAGTGTTATACCTTAAAAATAGGCAATTAGTATTATAAGAAGGTGGAGCTATATTTTTATCGTTTATAAATAGTTTAACAAAGTTAATTTGCTTACATGATGATCTTCTGTCGATGGGATATTAGTTCTGATTTTCAAAACTTGTACCTTTAACAGAATAGGTATGTCATCTTACTATTGAGGGTTTAACTTAATCGGCAGAAATAAAGGATTAAAGCTATATTTGGTGCGTTTGGCAAGTTCTGTACGGAAATCAGCGGAGGCAACTTTCGCCATAACAGTGTCATTGGCAAATATCGTTCCACGGGAGTGCTCCATTAGTTTGAGGAATAAATTACTACGTGCTAAGTCTAGTAAATATGGTGGACGATTAACAATTTCGAAGCCAGCATTTTTGATTGTCATGAACTTCAGATCGATAAACCGGCGCGTTATCGCGATAAAACAAATCGCCCAATTCCAACTTTCCGCGGCGCTTTTCTTTGATTACTTCTCGCAATTTGGTAATCAAATCTAAATACTAGGCACCGGTAATCGATTTCCCTTTAGCCAAATAGTCGATGCAAATAATTCGTTCAAAAGCCCAGAAGACAGAGGCCATAACTTCTCCTGCAGTTCAAGCAACTCCAAATTTCTCCAAAGGAGGAAAAGATGGTAGTTTCCAGGAGATGCTTCGTCTGTTCGTTTCCGGATCGAAACGGTGGATCAACGTTTTATCCATGGTTACAAAACATGAGGACACGTACAAAAAGATGTGGATCCCGCTGAAAGATTTTGACATTCTTGCATGAAACTTCGAGACGTTAATTAATATTATGCTCCGTTAACACTTCTGGAACCCATCTTATATATATTTTTTATTAATATATTTTTTTAAATTAATATATGTAGGTACGTTAAGTAAATATTAAAGTAGTAATGATACTTACTACTTTAAACACAAATATTTTGACACGTCCAAGAGCGGTTTTTAGCCGCCAATTGGACACGACGTAAATGTAATGTTATCGACACTTGTTTAAAATATTTGTCAAAATTCTTTGAAAGCTTCTATTATGCTACTACTTCTGGTGTACTTCTTCTATCTTGTAAAACAGTTGTGTCCAACTTTTTTACGTTTTATTTAGTGAAAGGCCGGCCAGCACGAGGATCGTCTTCACAGATCGATCTGCCTCTGTTGAATCAGTAGCTCAGTAAGCAACTGTAGTATAAGGTACGACTAGTCCCTAAAGTCATTTGGGTGTCCAAAAAAATATCCTTAGTGATTTTTTTTCAGGCACAAGTACTTTGTTTGGAAGCTTCACAAAAAAACCATTTTTGGAAGATCCACAAAAAAAAATAAGTTGCAAGTTATACGACAGAATGAAGAGATCATTTACGTGAATGTCATGTGATAGTAGCTTTTCAAATCAATTACTAGCTACCCCCAATAAACGTTTTAAACATATATATGTTTAGAAAAACGATTTGATCTACCGTTGTCTACTATCTATTTGATCTACATACATATGTCCCATCTTGTATTTTCTATAGGTACATATTAAAGCGATATGGGAACCGACAGCTGAGTATTTTGCGCAAAACATTGCTAAATAGTACTGAAGATAACAGTGTTGCGGCTCCACAGACGACGCTATTTATTTTTTCTATTGTGTTCTAAAAGTGGAGGTCGTCTGGGGATTCCATTGCGGGTTGTGGCGGTTATTGAGTGCGCGGGCGACTACGAGTCTTATATGACCAGACCATAGAATAGCAAAGCTGATTCGAGCAGGAAGAATTTTAGAGAATTCGCTGCTCCCGAGAAAAACAGTTTCACTGGAAAGAGTAGAAATAGACAGTTTGCAGATTGAGGCTTTGCGGTAATGGCAGTAATCGAAATATCACACAGCATGTAATATTCTACTGTTTAATATAAAGATATATAATACAGGCATCTCCAATATTATTCCATCTTTATCTGGTTTCAGCTATTACATTGCAGTACATTCCTGCTACTGCCCTAATGTCTTCCATCCATTTGATCAGTTTTTTACTAACGAGTTGTCTCCCCTTTAGTGGTTTCTAATACAAGAAGGACGTCATGCTCCATGGTAACAATAGTCTTTAGATATTGCAATAAAGGCAATGGCGATGACTAAATGCTTCCATTAGTCATCGTCAAGCTTCTAATGCACTGGTTTTCTTTTAGAAGAAATCTGAGAAGATAGAGGTACTTTTCCTTGCGTGTAGTTTTCCAATTTTTAAAATTATTTTTTTCTCTTTATTTATAACATGACAACTTTACAGTATAATACTTTTATGATACTGTCTTATCTTGTGTTATCTTTGTCTTTACAAAGAAAATGTCTTTACAAGATGTCAAGTAAAACAGTTTTTACTTAATGCGTACATGTAATGTTATTAGATATAGAATAATTATATAAATAGATGATAAATAGACACACATATTATAAAGAAATACTTACATTGATAACAAATAAACATATATTTATTTTTAAAAAAAGAAACTAAATGGTATGTACATTAAATACATACGTGATATTATTGTGTCACAAAATGATCGCGCCCACACCCAGGGTGCGATTATACAATATGTGCATATAATATCATCCTCCTGCTGTAAACAAACATTGATGATTGGTTGTACTATGTCTCCAGCGATTATATAAAGCGATCGAGTTTTCAGATATTTCGCTTCAAGACAGTTCGTTATTCTGTTTTTGTTCTAGCGATAATCTTAAATCCACCCCCGTTTATAGTAATCAGTCCATTATAAACGGGCTCATTTTCTAGTTCCCTACATACAGTTCGCAACTCTTTCGTAGTCACCATGGTTTCTTGCCAGGTCGCTCGGACACATCTACCTAATCGAATAAGTTTCAAGTGACATCATGGAAGGGAAGCGTCTATTCGGTTTTTTCAAAGTGGTTCGATAGAGTGGCTTACACAATAGTTGGGGTGCTTAAGGGTTATTTCAAAGGGACTTACCGATCTTGCCGTTGGGACTATAGGGGTCGTAGCTGCCGGAGCTCATGGGGGAGGAGTATCCGTTGGTGATGACGGCGTAGGCGGTGGCGGTGGCGGTGGCTGCGGCGGCGGCGGCCGACGGCGGCCCGGGGCTCTGCGCGAGCGGCACGCCCGCGGGGCTCGCGGCCGCCGCGGCCGCCGCCGCCAGCCACGCGTCGTCGGGCCGCGCGCGCTTCGCGGCCGGCGCGCCGCCGATGGCCGCGAACGCGCCGCGCACCGCCGCGCCGTTGGACAGCGACGCCGCCGCCGCCGCCGCGCTGGTCGACGCGCCGAGCGGCTCCGTCTTGACCGCGTCCGCCGCGTACGCGACCAGCTCGCGCTTCAGGTCCATCTGGCGGGCCGCCGCGCGCGCATTACCGCATCGCGGCCGCGCTCCGCCGCCGCCCCGGCTCTAAGCGCCCGCGCCGCAGCAGCTGCACCTGTAACAATCAAACATTCAATTCATTAATTTCCTGAATTTGTAATAAAGGATAATTTAAATTTAAACGAAACACGAGTTTTTTCTAAACACGATGAAATGCGAATTATTATAACTTCTCGAGTGATCACCGGAGTTAGCCGCGCGAAATGCGCGCAGAGCAGTTATATTAACCCATTTTTGTCAACTTCGTTCGATTACAAAAAAAACACAATTTGGGGGCGCAAAAAAAGGCTGCATAAAATCAGCATTATTTACACATTTGCACATTATTAAACATGAAAATCATGAAACAATATTCTACCGTGGCAAAAGAAATATTGGCTAGTCGACATGACGCGGGTACAGACTGGTATTGTGAATAATGGCTTCGTGATCTAACATCTATCTTAATTATTAGGATGAAACAATCGCGATGTCTTTCATATTCCCTAACATGAATTACTTCGGCAAAAAAAATATATGTTACGGCTTAATTTATAATTCTGATTCTGCGAGTCTAAATAAAATGTAAACTTTTTAATAAAATGACTTACTTAGTTACTAAAAAAACAAAATCAATGTTAATGTTCATACATTAAATCATATTTATGATTGTTCTTCTTAACTTCAGAAAAATCTTGTTAAAAAAAAGCAATAGAACAGATATGAAGCACCAACATGCTCAACTGCAAGAACTTAATTGCCCCCCCCCCCCCCCCCGGTCAAATCAATATCTATAACCCCCCTCGCCAAATCGATATCTATATTCGCCCCCCACCCCCTCCCCATCACCCTGATCCACCACTACGACCACTGGTTCAGTGAGGGTAAATGGATATGGAAAGGCGAATTTCCTCGTTGCGGCAGAGAGTTTTACATTCCTTACAGAAAATGTTGTACAGCGTTTCAGACGGCAGACGCCGGGTTGCGAAGCTTGTATTAACCGGGTCCACCCGCTACCACATGGTAGGCAGTGGGTGGAGTCCGCAGTCGGCGCGGTCGCATGTAGAGTGGAACGGTCGCCGCCGCAAGCTTCTAATTAAGGTCAGAGCAGCCATTACATTATTCAATTGTGCGACGCATTCAATACACTTTCCTTCGGAAGACACACACACGCTCGACCCACTGCACTGATCTGCCCGAGCAGAACAGAGCGTGCGCGGGCGCATCGCGCGGATGCCATTTTACTATTCGAATAGATCAAAGCGATGGGAGTAGTCAAGGACGTATCCGGAGGAGGACAGGAGACGCTTCCCCCCCGATTTGGTTTCAGTAAAAAATAAAGTCGAAAAAAATTGAGAATCAGGTAGAATCCGCGACCTATGTACCTAGTGTTAGGCACGTAGGGGGGGGGGGGGGGGGGTTTGTTGGGATTTAGACTACCGAAATCCGGCGTATTTTTGTTTTATTGTACGGGCAAATTCAAGATTGGTGCGCGCGTTATTTTAATAAATGCCCCCCCCCCCCCCCCCCCCCCCGAAACTGGATCCGCATGGGAAAAGTGATGGACACGAGACTAGACTAGTGTCTAGTCTTGTCTTGAGAAAATTCGAAATAAAACAGGCCCACGAGACGAGATGGGACTAAAATTTGAGACGAGAGACAGGACTAAACAAAACTTACCGCAGTCTCGGCCCGATTTTTTGATATTTGGAGACTCATATATATTTCTTTTGTTTCGCAAATGTTAGCAATACATATCAAAATATATTTAGGTAAATACCTACATAATTGTAGTTTTTTATTTTTGTATGATTTACATACATTTTTTGTTTAGCGTTAATTTATGGAAGTAAAACTAAGAAAACTTATATTCCATTTTAATACATCCTGATTAAAAATTTAATTAAAATTAATATCTTTCATTTAATTGTATGTAGTGATGGGCCCCACACGAGACGAGCGAGAAGTTTAGTCTCGTTCCGAAAAATCAAGATGATACTGTTATCAGTCATATGTCCAAAACAGAGAGAAATATGGTAATTTCTATCGTAGTATCATATCTGAAACGAGAAAACAATGTATTTGTCCAAAATTACAAGTTGCAATGTATTGCTATGACGGTAACGCAGCTGTCAATGAGTGCATAGTTGAATGTTACTCAATATCGATAGAGACGTACGTACCTAGTCGTTGGCCTATTGTAGGTCCTGGTGTAGGATAGGGGTTGACAACTGCGGGCAGGATAGGAGGTGGTCTTTATTTTGCAGCGCTCCACAGTCGCATATTGAATTATCGGTGTAGCCCCAGCGGACAAGATTGGCTTCGTAGCAATAAGATTTGCAAGTAATAATTTCGTTCAAACTACTCAAGCTCACTATGTGATTGTAGCGAGCAATTATTTCCTTGCTTACCAATCGTACTAAAAACGAAAAGTCAGAGAGCGGAAATGTTAAAGTGGCACTAATGCACAAAACATACACATTTCAATGAACCCGCCACATTCGACGATCAAAAGTCTGCTGGCTTAGTCATCGCAACAGTAAATTATTTAAATCGCTGAGAATACTGACTCTCTGCAGTTTTTAAACTCTGGTAGTTCTCAGTGACTTCTACAGGGTAAGGCGCATCATAGAAGCACTAGACACCTTACCAGACACAGAACTGCTTATCGAAATAAAACTAAGCCTCGGGTGGAACAATACATGGGAGACCTCGTACATGTCAGCAAGCAAACTTGGAAAACATGGAAAAAACTGAATAACATCGTTTAAGATGCGTTTTTTTTGTTGTGTAAATGGGACAAAACTTAAATAAAAAGTTGACTGTACTAACGATTACAATTAATTATTGTCGAATAGTTAGTTGTTTGTGAGGAATTACTACCAAGCGTCTAAGAGGTATGACCGGATAAAATCATCAACGTGAGTACGAGATGACACTGCAATGAGAATTACAAGAAACTAAGCAGTTTGAGCCCTCAGGAAATGGACAGAACGATCCGGAGCGCGATTTGACACAAATAACAATAAAAAGCGAATATTCTATTTTTTGCCGCTTATAGATAGACGATATATGTACGTATCTTTACTTTACCTCCTATTGTAATTTAACGTAATTATTTACTTTACCTGCCTATTGTATTTTAGTTACTTATTTTAGGTAGTTATTTTTTTATTAGCATTTCAAGGATTATTAGATTCGACTATCCCGACAATCGCGCGTAAAAAATATCCCACACTCCTTGAATTATTGAAGAAAGATTATTACCTATTATATTATAATGAATTTCTTAAGGGATAAATACAAGTATCTAATATTAAAGCAACCTAATCTAGAGTACCTAGTGAGAGAATAATATTTTATAAATCAAGACACATTAAGGAAGTGGGCCAAGGACGCATTAACCACTGTTGAACACTCCTCTTGTACACATAAAGGAGTTGCCTGAAGTACAGTCGGTTATAAGAAATTTGTGTACTTTGAAGTAGTTTTACTTTTCAATTTCGTTATTATTTTACTCGTATATAGCTGTCAAATTTGACGCCATTTGCACGAAATATCGAGTACTTATTTTAATGACCGTCAAGAGACATCTGGGGTTGAGCGAAAACAAATTGTACTATACAATAGTATACGCTATTATATATCTAGGCAATAGGTCACGTTAATTAGACGTAATTGATTGATGAATGACGTGACTCCCTGGTATAAAACAACAAAATTAGGCATTATTGGTAAACATTAAAAAAAAAATGCATATTTCCTGCGGTTTACGATCCCCTCCCAGCCCGCGACGCTATCCTTGACAAGCATGCTTGATCGTCTAGAAAGCCCTTTAGTTGCAAGAAATCACAAAAAACGTTGCTCATGCACATTCAAACTACTGTTTCGTCGAGCCCATTAGTCGTTCAAAAAAATTGCAACGCAAATTCTAAATATACCACTACATAGAATGGTTTAAAGATCGTAAACCGCAGGAAATATGCAAATATTTTTTTGTAATATTTACCAAAAATGCCTAATTTTGTAGTTTATACCAGGGAGTCACGTTAATTAAACGTAATTGATTGATGAATGACGTGACTCCCAGGTATAAAACTACAAAATTAGGCATTTTTCGTGAATCCCTGCTTGTCAAGCATGCTTGATCGTCTAGAGAGCCCCTAACTCCGAATCATTCTGTGCAGTGGTAACACATGCAGGCGGGAAAATATGAATTTCTCTTTGTTAAGAATTAAAATCATGTGACGTAAACTGAAATACAATTATGTGACGTAGTCTCTCTCTACAAGTGTATTGAGCTAACGATAAAATTATCAAAGAGTTAATTTGATTGCGAGGAATCACTTCTAAGCAAGTGAGAAGTATCAACGGAGAAACACATCAACTCATACCTGCGTGATGTCACCGTAATGAGAATTTCAAGAAAACTAAGCAACTTGAGCGATCGGAACATTGACAGAACGATCCGGAGCTTGATTTTTCACCACTAACAATAAAAAACTCATATACGATCTTCTGGCGCGTACGAGGTCTGGCATATAGATTGACGTTATGCTTCCGTTTCGCTGTTTCTCATAGCAGATTATAATGATTCATTATTTCAATCTGACATCCAGCACCTCAGTGCGACGCAATCAGCCACACAATGATCGTCGTAAAAACCGCGCACGCCGCGAGTGATGATGACCTCTGCTTAGAAAGTTTCTGCAATTCGAGGAAATAACCAATCTGTGCGGGTGCGGCGACACAGCATCTGGTTAATGATTTCGTCGCCGACGTTACCGCAACGGCAAGAAAAGGCTGGAATATACATACGATGCTTTCGCTAAGTGTGGCGGACCCACTGCGGCGAAGCTAAGTGAGATTTCTGCTTCGTTTCCCGCGCGGCGAAAACGCGCGATTATTGCTCGTTATTATCCCGTGTCCTTAAACTAGGCCACGGAGCACTCAATTATCCGTGAATTTCACTGCTTTTATTGTTTAGAAAGGCGGCTGAGTGAAATAAAATACAAACGGAGCTGCCATAACAAAAAAATAAAACATTAATGAAATATTACGCCTTTCTAAATAATCAACTAGGGTTGTCGACTACAGCGGGCGAGCCCGTCACCTCAGGAAGTTTTAACGATTGGGCGTTCTATCTCCCGGGAGTGAGCGCAGAAGACTTGGACAAAACAGTACACCGTCAAGCTCCGCCACAAACCCGTAAGAGGCCAACGCCTTAACCGCGAGATAGCCAGGGTGTTTACCCAGCGTTACGAATTCGAGGTCACTTGCACGGTCCTCTCCCTTATGAAGCGGTGAAATGGTGTATACCGAATCTATCGCGGACCACGGCATCCTTTGCCCGGCTGTTCACCTAGGATTAGGTAGCCGATGGTCGTTTCAGGAGCAGTCGCCTTAAGGTCCGCAACCACCCCCGCTCTATCGGAAACAGTACTGTTTCCAGACTCCCCGACTGTTAGTCAGAGTCAGAGGGGAGCTAATGGGCCCTTGCTGAGTTGGCCACGAAGACCCATTCTGTTTTCAGGGTCGGTCACACTCACGGGTCAACACCCATCCGATGGCCTCCACGCATGGGGTGCGAGCCTGGGTAGGACACTGGGTCAACCAGTCTCCCCTGGGAATTCAATCCTCTGGCGCTCCTGGACGGTCTGCGCACCGAGCGGCGCAAGCCAATCGATTGTGCTCTCCGACTAACAATCGGGGGAGTCTGGGAACTGTATTGTTTCCTATAGAGCGGGGGTGGTTGTCTACCTTACGGCGACTGCTCTTGAAATGACCATTGGCCATCTGATCCCGGTTCAGAGTCGGGCAAAGGACGCCTTGGTCCGCGATAGATTCGGTATACTCCGTTTCACCGCTTCGTAAGGGAGAGGACCGCGCAAGCGACCTCGAACTCGGAACCAATCGAGAGACCGGAGAAATCTGGTCACAATTGGTAGTTAGGGCGCGAGTGCCGCCCGCCAGGTAACATACCTGGCTACTCGCGGTAAGGCGTTGGTCTCTAACGGGTTGTGGCGTAGCTAGTCGTCGGATTTGTTATGTCCTAAGTCTTCTACGCTCACTGCACGGTCGATAGAAAGATGAATCGTTAAAACGTCCTGCGGTGACGGGTTCGCCCGTTGTGGTTGACATCTCAATATGTTAGTCAGAGTAACAGAGTGGGAGCTAATGGGCCCTTGCTGAGTTGGCCACGAAGACCCATTCTGTTTCAGGGTCGGTCACACTCACGGGTCAACACCCATCCGATGGCCTCCACGCATGGGGTGCGAGCCTGGGTAGGACACTGGGTCAACCAGTCTCCCCTGGGAATCAATCCTCTGGCGCTCCTGGACGGTCTGCGCACCGAGCGGCGCAAGCCAATCGATTGTGCTCTCCGACTAACAATCGGGGGAGTCTGGGAACTGTATTGTTTCCTATAGAGCGGGGGTAGTTGTCTACCTTACGGCGACTGCTCTTGAATTGACCATTGGCCATCCGATCCCGGTTCAGAGTCGGGCAAAGGACGCCTTGGTCCGCGACAGATTCGGTGCACTCCGTTTCACCGCTTCGTAAGGGAGAGGACCGCGTAAGCGACCTCGAACTCGGAACCAATCGAGAGACCGGAGAAATCTGGTCACAATTGGTAGTTAGGGCGCGAGTGCCGCCCGCCAGGTAACATACCTGGCTACTCGCGGTAAGGCGTTGGCTTCTAACGGGTTGTGGCGTAGCTAGACGTCGGATTTGTAATGTCCAAAGTCTTCTACGCTCACTGCACGGTCGATAGAACGATGAATCGTTAAAACGTCCTGCGGTGACGTGTTCGCCCGTTGTGGTTGACATCTCAATATGTTAGTCAAAGTGAGCAATCGATTGGCTTATGCAGCACGGTGCGAAGACCGTCCAGAAGCGCCAGAAGTTTGATTCCTAGGGGAAAATAACCCTAAGGCCAGAGTCCTACCCAGGCTCGCACTTCATGCGTGGAGGCCGTCGGATGGGTGTTGACCCGTGAGTGTGACCAACCCTGAACAGAATGAGTCTTCGTGGCAAACTCAGCGAGGGCCCATTAACTCCCTATATAATCAATCTAATCAATAACTCCCTATATAATCAATCTAAATAATCAATAAATAATCTAAGAGGGTATAAAAAAATACCAACAAATTAACCCCAAGGTTTCTATACATTATTTAAGTTAGTCTTGCTTCACTTTCAATTCCGTACCGACTACTACAGATTGCACTGTTGTTTTGAAGCTGCTTTTAGTGCGGCTGAAAATATCCTGATTAACGAACCTCACGTTATAGCACGAGGCGATCGGTGCAATACGGAATTACTCATGGATTTTATTCGACGTCTCGGTTGGTCAAATAGCCGGGTTCATCGAGTCACTCGCTAATACTATTATACCAATTCGTTTTTTTGTTAATACGTTATTAAACTTCTGTTATAATGCTACTATTACACTTCTGGGGGTGAGCAGTGGACTCGAGACTAACGACCGGCTATGGTAGGTTTAGGACAGCTATCTTTCCACATGTAAGCGTTCACCTTGCCACTTATCATAGGGAGAAAAGAGTTATATTGGGGCATCTGACACTTTCAGGAAATTTATACCGCTAATCGGCCTCCAGAATCCAATCTGAAGTTTTCTCGATTGAGAAAGGTTTTGTAATGAAATGTTTTTTCAAGATTATAACGAATCTATAATTGAATTACCAACACAAATGCTTTGCATACACGAACAAACGGAAATTGTTAAACTAATTGAATGGCTACATGTTAAAACTACACATGTATTTATTTCCGAAATGAGTTTTTGACTGTATGTATTGGATGTGGCCGATTTGGGTGTTGGTAGCCGCATATTCAATATTTAAACGAATTATGGCCACAAAATAGTTTACTGTCAAATCGACCAAGGAATCGACGTTAGTTGCAATGGTTTAATTATATTCAGTTTTTTCTCCTGAAAAATTTGCGTTGTCTCCTGAAAAAGAGATCGTTATTAAAATGATTATAAGAGATCGTTCATTTATAGTGTAATACTACGAATTTATTTCTTTGTCAACGTCCAACTCTAACGTAAAGGCAAACAAAAGAGTAGACAATCGAAACAAGAAGGAAGCAGGAAAAGCGCATGTGGACGTCGGTATCGGCTGATTCTCTCCCCCCCCCCCCCCCCCTGTCCGATAAAATAGTAACCGAGTAATGTAAGCATTAGTAACCGAGGAATAGCGTTTTTTTATGTTCTTCCTTCGGATATTCAGATTGTTTCAGAGGGCCCTAAATCGAAAAAAGTTGTCTTTGACTTTAAACACAATTTTTTATGAAAAATAATCGTCTATACTATAAAAAAACTCCTAATAAGCAAAACATGTTTTCTTTAGAAAAACTGGCAGAAAAAAGGTAAAAAAAAAACTTGTATGGTTTTCATACAGAGTTACCCCTTAAAAGGTTTGTCGTGCAGTTACGACTTTCCGTATACAAAATACTATACCTACTTAAATACAAAAGTCTTTTAACTTCCAACTTTGCACATCGTTTGGGAATGGTCCTCGGACAAGTTAGGTTTGTGAAATTGGGACATCAAACCGGAAAAATCGAAGTGGCAAATGGAAAAACGCTGGAACTGAAAAGTTCAAAACATGTAATTTGGGAAGAGGGATGAGAAGCTTAGAATTTAAGATGTATTTTTACAAGAGTATGTAGTATTGATATCTTTCTAAGGATCCCTAAACTGGAGCAAGAAGAAATGTGCTGAGGAAATGAAATCAGTGATAATATTAGATTACTCATAAAAATTATGATTTTGCTCGTGCTCTGAATAATATTGGAGCAATAGAGTGATCTGAACCTAAAGCGTATTCAGGAACATACTTTTCATGAGTTTTTATCCTTCATGTAGATCGCTCAATCCACGTCAAAACCGAACACCTAATTTTAATTGATGATTTCGTTTTTTTTTTTATTTTGCAGACGCATTCTACGCGTGAAAAATGGGAGTACGTATCGCGAAGTTTTTGCACGGTAGTAAAATGCAAAAAATCACAAAAACGAATCCATTAAATGCAGGAGGTCGATTTTGAATATCTTTAATCCATTCTATGTAGTGGTATATTTAGAATTTTGCGTTGCAATTTTTTTGAACGACTAATGGCTTAACAGTACTTTGAATGTGCATGAGCAACATTTTTTTGGGATTTCTTGCAACTTAAAGGCTCTCTAGACGATCAAGCATGCTTGTCAAGCATCGCGTCCGCTGGCTGGGAGGTGATCGTAAACCGCAGGAAATATGCAAATATATTTTTTTAATATTTACCAATAATGCCTAATTTTGTTGTTTTATACCATGGAGTCACGTCATTCATAATTAATTACGTCTAATTAACGTGACTCCCTGGTATAAACTACAAAATTAGGCATCATTGGTAAATATAAAAAATATATATTTGCATATTTCCTGCGGTTTATGATCCCCTCCCAGCCCGCGACGCGATGCTTGACAAGCATGCTTGATCGTCTAGAGAGCTCCTTACGGTCGTGCATATCTTCTTGAAAATAAAACATTAGTGTAGAATGCGTCTGCAGAATTTAAAAAAAATCGGAATGATTAATTACATTTATAAAGGAAATTACGTTATTACTATAATAACTAAAATATCACCTTACATTGTTATTCCGAGTCATGTATTAGTCGTCGCGCTGAAATCTGTACATTTATTTATGGTGTCATTATGCTGCTACCTAATGCACTTCATATTTTAAGGGTATTTATCGTAAATTCATTTCAGCGGTACGATAAACGGACTGTGAGTAATGCGACGCCCTCGCAGGTTTCCACTATACTCCGCAGTATAAATTGCGAGTGTTTCGAGGCAGGGCGAGGACGAAGAACGAGGACAGCCCGCCCTGCCTTCTAGGGACGTCGTTTTATCGCGGTGACGTATGCGGGGTGCTCCCGTGAACAGAACCAACACCCATTACTTTCACCGCTTCTTCACAAATTACTACCACGCCGCGTCATGACGCGCGTCGCCGCATTACCGACCGCATAAAGGAAAATGGCATTTCTTTGTGCCCCGAGAAATATTACTTCGCCTCGCAGTATCAGAGACACCGAGTTGCTTTTCGTGATTTGATTGCTTTCCTATATACACCAGCGCCATCACTAATAATCGTATATAGCTATGGATATTCTGACTAATTTATGGTGAAAGGTGGGACCAATGTATTAGAGGGGCCCTTGCTATTCGACTAAAGCATTTAGACCCGGCGCGCACTTGCGGCCTGGCCGTGGCCGCCGCAAGTGCGCGACGGGGCTTAGTATCAGTATCAATTAATTTATTCAGAATACACAATAAAAGCATGCCGTAATAATCACTTAAACGTAATTATCGTATATTAGAATTCATCAATTGTTTAAAATATATTAAAATAAAATGAATCATAGCAAAAACTTACAAATGAATGAATGAACTCACATTAAAATGAATTGGCCCGATCAAAAAAATCATCCAGCTTTTAGAAAACATGTGTGAGTTGCAGCTCTTCTGTAAGAAACCTTTCAAATGAATTTGTTTACATCTGCATGTGCATGTTTCAGGTGCATATACATATGCATATTATATGTATATGTATCATATCTACACTAGGAGGTAGTTTCATACCCAATAATGCTTTTGATTTTTAAGTATGAATCAGTTATAAATACGTTCTTAAAAAAATCAATTAATTAAAACAGTCCTTAAACATAGCAAACAATCAATGTTTACTAATAAGAATGTAACGATAAAAAATATACAGCATGTCAAAAAAAGTACTATAATTTTACGGTGCATAAATTAATTAAATAATTTTTTATGCAATATTGAAGATGGATTTATTTTGACTTTTAACTCTTGACACTATTCATGTTTAACGCTAAGGCTGAGATGTTTTAGTTTGTTTTTTTTTGTTAGTGCCCTCTATTTTTCTTAAAGTAGGTATAATTTAGTTAAGGTAAATAATATAATACCCGAGCGCATCTACAAAAGCAAATAACAATGTAAATAGGATAGAAAACGAATTTACCGCGTGAAATTGTAGCACCCGACGTTTCGGTGACGTTCCAGCCGCCGTTGTCCAGGGTAGACTGTCCAAATAACAATGTTGCCTAAGAGCGGAAGTAATTCCTAGTTAGGTAACAGCACAAAATGGCCAATATTTCGAATTCGCGTTTCACGTAATGGGTGAATCCTAGGATATAATTTAAAATATTGTTATCATTTGTCATTACCAAAATATTGTACAATATTGCCGTAAAAAAAAAAATGAAATTGTCGGCCACATCAATTACCATAATAAATAACCGTTACTGTGTCCACACACTGCTATGAAAAGATGAATGCAAACGTCAGAAACGGTGAACAATAAAAGATGAAATTACTTAATATTTAGCCTTGTTATGAGTGTCGAGCGGTCTGTCGTGTTACTTTCACCGCATTCTTTCCATCACAATTATTTATCACGCTCTTGTCTCGACGGCGCGAGAAGCAGCAGAATCAGGCCAACGATTAGAGATTGCGTCTGAACTGGTTGGCGAGATGGGTGCAATCACAGATTAACCGACGGGACAATATGTGTTTAAGACAGATACGACACGAATGGAAAATCCCTCCTAGGATTCGTTGTTCATTGTATTATAATCATAATCACATTTATTAGTCAAGAATGTTTCAAACATGGGAATAGGTTAATTTAATTACAAACATTTAAGCAATATTACCAAAAATACTTATTAATCAATTAAAGATAATCAAACATATGAATCGTATTTTAAACGTGAAAAAAGTGAATATTAAAATAAATATAGTAAAAAACAACAAAGAGCATAGTAGTCAAACAAGAGATTATTAATATTCCAATATATAAACAATAATCAAACAAAATAATGAATGGTTCGAAAAATACGTTAAATGTTTGTTGTCTACAAAACGTTTAACAAAATAATCAAAATTATATATAGTATAGATCGACTACAATATTACAGAATGCCCTTATACTGATCTTTTGTATTAACATTATTTTAGACATTTTTAGGTGTAATTTCAGCTATTTTATATGGGCTTTTAATATAATCAAAATATAAAGTAGAAACACGGTTTGTCGTCATACACCGCACCGATACGTTTGAGCAATTTCTTTTTGTGACAGTATAATATCAATTCACGGAAATTCGGATTCCATAGTTAACAGTATCGATACATAGCAAGCGTATCTATACAAAAATATTACAAAAGGATGAAGTCATCGAATTCACTTCTCCCTGGGCTGGGATTCCGAAGCGACGACACGATATATGATTGTCGTCACTCGAAGCGGGAGCAGAAGACTTTTATCGTATGTTGACAGACTGGGAATTAGCGCACTGCGTTTAAATGGCTTATCGACGTTCATCGATAAATAGAGCGAGACATTCTTCCGCGATTGCGTCAAAATCGTTGGGGAGATTTTTGAAGAGTTACTGCGTAATCATTTTCTTACATATCGTTTAAAAACACTGCAATAAAATCTTTATACAAAGTCACATCGAAAGTACGATAAAATAAGAAGCTAATCGCTCACTCTAGCTAAGTCGAATAGCCGAGTTTTCCATAGTTCTTGAATCGTCAAAAGTAAGGTTAAGAATGACGACAGCTCATGAGATGCCCTGGGGAATCACCGCGATCACGATAAGTCTAGAGTGACCGCTTAGAATCTTATTTTATCGTACGTGCGAGACGAGTTTCTAAAAATATTTTATTGCAGTGTTTTAACACGATTTGTATGAAAATGATTACGCAGTAACTGTTCAAAATCTACCGAACAACGTTGATGCAGACGCGGAAGGATGTCTCACTCTATTTATCGATTAACGTCGATCTACCACCTAAACGCAGTGCGATAATTTACAATCTGTTAACATACGATAAAAGTTTTATCGCTCCCGTTTCGAGTGATGACAACGTATATCGTGTCGTCGCTTCAGAATCAGGGGGCTGATACTGTCTCCGACAGCATGGATGTATATTGGACGTAGAACGGATGTAGATCAACATGATTCCAAAATAACTTACGTAGCATTAACCAATCACCAACTGTGCATTAGCTTATCGTGCAAACTAAATTTGTCTTATTTTTAAATTTTAAATATGAAAATGCACAAAAAACGTGAAGGAGCTGTTGTATTGGATGCATCTCTTTCTTAATCTGTGGAACATAGCGGTTAGAATCAGGCCGAACGCTGTGATTAGAGAGATTGCGTTTGAATCGGTTGTATGGTTGGGTGCAATGGAGGATTTCGCAACTAAATATCTACAGACCTATAGACAACCTGTTATCAGCTACTCAGCGATTGTCATGCTTGAGAGAATTGCGGTATTGACCGTCGGTTAAGCTGCTGTATTATAATCTTGTCTCATTGTAACAGTACGGTATGTTACACGGTAGTAATAATTACCATAACGTTATCTGATGCTGTTGTTGCTGCTACTGTTGCTTCTTCTTTTTAACTTCACATTAGCGAAGATTGGTCATGAATCTGATTTTCTTTAGTTTTAAACATAAAAACGTCATGTAGCGACGAAGCTATGAACTGGGGGTATTAAGGATCTTGATATCAACCTTAAACTTCACTCCTGCAGGACACTGCGCTTGTCTGCTCATGCCAGTTCTGGCCCGCTTCTGTTTCATTGTTCTTTTATTCTATTTCTAGCCGGAGAAAAGTTGCCTCTGCTATATTTAATATAGCAGAGGCAACTTGTTACACAGTGTTTCTCTATACCAGTTTGTGCAAGACCCTATCATAGGGATGGGCGATCTCGAATCGATCCTCCGATAAATCGATTTTTAAGAGTTCGATTCAAGATTTTTGATTCGATTCTCAGAGGTCGATCGACTTATTGGAACGATTACTTTTTCCCTTAAATCAGTAAAAGAATCGGAACCAAAAACTGGGTCAATGTTATTGTCAATCGGGGACGGATTGAGACGTTCAAACGGGAAATTTCCCGATTACCTGTTTTATCATAGTGTCATTTCTTGCCGCATTCTATCTTTAGCATATTTATTTTATTACCTAGCTTTAAAATAGGTACCTTCATTTATTATTCTTCGTAAACGAAGACTTAAGATTTTAAAAATTATGTAGACCTAATTACTTATCGATAGGATAGCTTAAGAAAATTAAATACAGATACAACTAGATTGGTAGGTACTTTCATCATTATCATTATCAGCCGATAGACATCCACTGTTGGACATAGCCCCCCCCCCCCCCCATAGAATGCCATAAGGAACGGTCTCGAGCCGCCTTCATCCACATCTGCGTTCTTCTGCAGATTTCCTCGTTTCGGATCATATCACGCAGGGAAACTCCAAGCATAGCTCTCTCCATGGCTCTTTGCGCGACTTTGACCTACTTTAGAAATATAGTATTATTATAATACGCAAAAGTACGTGATTAATTTTAACTCTCGTCTCGCTTTTTTATGTGCTAAATTAAACGAATTTAAAAGAATGATCGAAGAATCGATCTCCTACAATCAATCTTTTTCTTCTGTTTTAGGATGCGCCCCACACCTTTACACTCAAATAATATAGTTAATTAAAACACGGCTTACGCTGAGTCGCTTACGGGGTAAACAGTGAGAACAGAGTGGTTATTTATTTTTTTGCTCTTTAGTGCAGTACTTATAAAATTGTGTTTTTTAGTTTTTAATATATTGTTTGTTATATAACTGTAAGTAGTTAGTCAGAATTTTAATTTATCTTCTCGAAACAGATAAGAGTTGCCCTCTCGTTAGGAATTAGCTAACGATATTAGCACCACCCCAATACAGGTTAATTCCTAGTGAGGTGGTATACCATACGTGTCAAAGAGTAAAATCTCCTTTCCGAGTTAGGTTTGTCATACACTTAGTGAAAATGTTTTGAATTAGTATAAAGATTTTTTTGTATCTGTATATTGAATTTATGGATAAATAAAATACATAAATAAAAACAACAGAGTACAGTGATGTGAGGGACCACTCCTCACTAGACTCCAAGTTATGTATTTGACGTGAGGTGGTGGTGTCAACTTGCGGGATATCTCCGTATTAAAGTCGATTTAAGGTATATCAGAAGGTATTTATTGAGAGTTCGATATTGCCAGTTTGTAACGCTTCCCGAATAGGATATATTGACGCCAATGTAGTGGCTATCTGCCTGAAGTTACAAGGGTGTATGGATAAGGATTGTACTTGTGCTCCTAGTATCTCGTACTGGGCACGGCTTGAGTCTGTGGGAGTGCAGACTGATGCGTCTTGCCTCGATAAGGAAAGTAAGGAAAAGGTAACCAAGAAGCCGGACCCGTTGACTCGCCTCGTGAGAAGGGTACCGGGAATGCCGTCGCTGTCTTGGGGGACGTGATCACTCGAGGAATGATACTTTGGTCGTATTTTCGCCGGTTTATATAGGCCGAAAAATGATGCAATCCAAAATACTCCGAGTAAAAGTATTGTTTCATCGTGCTGATTCATCGCTGCACGAGGTGGAATAATAGCTGAATTTGTGTCGGTACATTTCACTGGAAATCAATGCATTTGTTGACTGGATGTAACGATACTTAAGGGTCGTTTCAGTGACATAAATTATTAAATTTCGAGTCTAATTCGGAATGTAAATCCAGTAAAAGTTCAACGTCACACGACATGAATGTATGGATAAATAAATAAATAACAGAGTAAGTACAGTGATATAAATTATTAAATTTATATCACTGGGACACAGAAGGATTGTCCCCGAAGATTGTGCACATTTTCGACTGTCTAGTCTGCGACCATGACCAATCGGGCGTCCCTGGAAACGGTGAGTCTTATCTCACCGGCCAATCCTTTTACCACCGGGCCAAAGAACACGGTGACAAGATGCCCAGCCAATCTCGCCGGCTAGTGCTACACAGCGCATTCGACATACTACTGTGTGACGCTCCAGGATGAATACCACTTCCTATCCTACCCGCAGCTGTCAACCCCTATTACACACCAGAACCTACAAGAGACGAAGAAAAAGACCATCCAGGCCGCATATTTTTGGAGAGATATGTCCTAACCTGGCCCGGAAACGTTAACTAACTAATGATTAAATTTCGAGATTGACTCGTAATATAAATCCCGTATAAGTTCCCCGTCACACGATATGACGTCTGCACCGCTGAAAACTGTCTATGGCTACCTCGGGGTTACATCTAATATGCGGAGGCTCTCTCTGGTCTAGAACTGTCGACTACAACGGGCGAGCCCGTCACCTCAGGAAGTTTTAACGAAATTTGATCGTTCTGTCTCCCGTAAGGTGAGCGCAAAAGACTTAGGACAAAACAGTCT
Organism: Micropterix aruncella; assembly: GCA_944548615.1. Classification (NCBI taxonomy): domain Eukaryota; kingdom Metazoa; phylum Arthropoda; class Insecta; order Lepidoptera; family Micropterigidae; genus Micropterix; species Micropterix aruncella. The sequence continues at coordinate 16,172,482 of OX155954.1, read as the reverse complement.
ACCGCCAAGCTCCGCCACATGCCCGTAAGAGGCCAACGCCTTACCGCGAGATAGCCAGGTATGTTACCCGGCGGGTCGACACTTGCGCCCTTACTACCAGTTGCAACCAGATTACTCCGGTCTCCCGACAGGTTACGAGTTCGCGGTTGCTTGAAACGCTTGTAGCGGTGAAACGGTGTCTATCGATTCTATCGCGGATCACAGCATCCTTCCCCCGGCTGTTCGCTCGGAATCGGGTAGCCGATGGTTGTTTCAAGAGCAGTCGCCGTAAGGTGAACAACTACCTACGATCTATAGGAGATAGTACTGTTTCTAGACTCCCCCGACTGTTAAGTTAGAATGCACAATCGATTGGCTGACGCCGCACGGTGCGCAAACCGTCCAGGAGCGCCTGAAGATTGACTCCTAGAGGGAATAGCGCTCAGGCCAGAGTCCTGCCCGGGCTCGCACTTCATGGGTGGAGGCCGCCGGATATGTGTTGACCCGTGAGTGTGACCGACCCTAAACAAATGGGTTTTCGTGGCCACTCCAACAGGGCCCCCCATTAGCTCTGCTCTCTCTACGCGCGCCGCACCTGCGCTGTGGTCTCTGCTGCGCTTGCTGCGTCCGATGTGCGGCGGGCCTTGCGCGGTGCAGCGCAACGGCGCCGGCGGTTGGGTTGGCGCACGCGACGCGGAGAAAGCGAGACGAGCGACCGTGACGTCAGATGCCGCTAACCCACTTCGCCGAGGGGAAAAAACCGCACTTACGCAATCTGACACACATCGCGCCGCGTCGACGCCATACCGCGACGCCGCGCCGCCCGCGCCCGAGGAAATGGAACGAGGCTTCCCCTAGAAACCGCGTTAGCAAATCGGTAGTCACAACATCATCCTGACCGAAAACGCTAAAACGAGAAAACCAGAAAGGTCCTGTCTTCCTAAATTTTCTAATGTTATTTACACATAGCCTAGTATCTGGGACAATTAATAGGGACCTCTCACTCCAAAAAAAGCAACTAGAGCTGACAACGGGCGAACCCGCCACGTCAGGAAGTTTTAACGATATTGATCGTTCTGTCTCCCGTGAGGTGAGCGCAGAAAAACAATCCACAGTCTATCTACGCCACCCGCTCGTCGGAGGCCAACGCCTTACAGCGAGGCACTGGAAAAGGTAAACAGCGGGCAGCCTCGCCCCTGATTACCAGTTTGAAAGGATATCTCCGATTGGAATTAATTTTCAGAATAACTCCTGCCTCCTAACTGGTTACAGGATCGAGGTCGCTTGCGCGGTCCTCTCTTTTATGAAACGATGATTCGGTGTCAACCGAATCTATCGCGGACCACGGCATCCTTTGCCCGGCTTATTCACCGGGATTGGGTGGCCGAATGGTCGTTTCAAGAGCAGTTGCCATAAGGAGCAGTTGCCACAACCACCCCCGCTCAATAGGAAACATTACTGTTCCCTTGGCCTTCGTGGCCAACTCAAAGACCTATAGGAAACATTACTGTTCCCAGACTCCCCCGGCTGTTAGTCGGAGTGCACAATCTATTGGCTGATACAATTATATAAATACGATTGTAAAAATATTGCAAATAATAAGAACTAGCATACGATATATTATGATTATATGCATAATACTTTATGTATATGTATACAATATTAGCTTTAAAATCAACCATTATATATACGCTTTACAAGACAAGTTTTCGGATTTACATAGACCTCCCTAATTTAAATAACCATTTATTAATATTATATTTTAACTGTTGAATGTTCTTTAGGTGTTTTCATTTCTCTTCATTATACAACATTATATAACCTGTCATTATATAACCTGGGCCCAAGGCAAAAAGTGAATTATGAAAATGATAAATTAAAACCAGTTCTTATGAAAACCCACAGTTTTGATTCCCAAATCTTTATATGTAAAAAATCATTTTGCATATATTTATGCTCGCAAAATACGTAAACTACTCGGTCGATTGACTTGAATTTGACACAACGTTGCATTCGAATACGCGCGACAAAAGTCTGTCGAACCGCACAGGCGAAATCTTCGTTGCGGTTCGACATCGGTGCGTTTCCGATTAATTTCATATCAGACTGAGCCACAGCGAAGCGAGGCCGGGTTTAACTAGTACGGTATAAACGTAATGCTCAGGCCGGCGCTCTTTCCATTGTATACTCATTCTGATCTGGATCCGACCTTATTTTTCTTAATTTGTGCGATAGCATTGCATTCCACTTTACAAGTCATGTTAAAATGCCGTAGTATTTTCTTTTGAGTTTGTTGATCGTGCAGTTTAGTGTGAGGCACGGTTCAAAAAATGCTCTAAAATGAAAATTTCCTATATAGCTCCCAGATTTATTTATTTTTCTCAATTTTCCAATCCTATTTTAAAAATCTGAAATAGCTATGTACTTAGAGCTACGTTTTTTTTTCAGTTGGCTAACATCATCAGTTATTTCAGTATGACGGTTCAAAAATTGCCAAAAAAATGTAATTTTCGAAATGTACATACATCATCGCCTTAATCGAACTACGAGAAATCGCCGAAATCTGGGAGTCCAGCTGAGTTAGTTAGAAGAATAACAGCTGAGCACCCTGCAGTTATCACAATTTCAACATAAGAGGTTGCGTCATACTTTGTTTTGCTCAGTTTCGATACAATGGAAAATACAAATTTAAGATTGCCACTGCACGAGTACGTACGAACAGTTTCCAATACGGATGAAGCGGATAGGGAAACGGACACTATAAAATCGTGAATGCGAATTGAGAGTAAAATTACTGGCGAGGATCGCACAACGGTCTGGAGCGTCTGTGACAAAGCGGTTACATTTTTATCGAGCTGAAATATCATAATGCGGAACTAGACGGTGCATTCAAATAAATGTCCCCTGGAATAACATTATCCGAGACAGCAAAAATAACAGATCGTTACGTCCACATCGGAAACCTATTCAGAATCCAGCGGGCGGAAACCGCTGTAGAGAGAGAGAATTCAAAAGTGCAGACGACGCGAGGCGCACCTCCCACTACACATGCAAATGGCTGAGTGAGTGGATGGGCTACGACGTCCGCCATCGCGTCCGCGGAATATATTGTTATGATAGCCGTGCGCGTGCATTTTCCGAGATTAACGAGGTAGTAAAAGCGGTAAAATCCAAGCGGACAAGTCGAAACGCATTCCAGTCCGGAGAGCGGCAAATTGCAGCCGGAAATAAATCCTCGCAGGAAACAATCAGAACTTCGCGTCGCTATATACCTTGCCACTCGTTACGGGAGCTTTCCGGCCGTATATTGGTATGGAATGAACTGACCTAATTTTACGAGTAGAAAAACTATAGTGGTATAACCTGCCGTTTCTGTTATGTAGACAGCACACAACAGTTTAAGATGTGCATGTTAGCGTGTTCGGCTTGTCTACAAGCGGCTGATTTATTTTCGTTTATTCCTTAAATTTACAGCACATTATTAAATTATATTAAAACTAGCTGCGCCCCGAGGTTTCACCCGCGTGGTGATGGAAAATTGTGATAATGATGATAGAAAACTATATATCTTTATAAATTATAGCCTATGTGTTATTCTGATGTGTAAGCTATATTATTGTAAAGTTTCATCAAAATCCATTCAGTAGTTTTTGCGTGAAAGAGTAACAAACATCCCTAAATACATTCTTACAAACTTTCGCGTTTATAATAGTAGTAGGAAGTATGAGTTTACTCTACAAAAGCGGTTTATAAATTTACACCGTGTTAAAGAGAGCATTCTAAAAAATGTGTTTATATTAAAAACAAAATAATTACGATTATATTCTATGGCTTTGAAGGGGGAGGGGTGAATGGGTGGTAAGGTGTACGCTCACATGTGGCAAGATAGCTTTTCTAAACCTACCGCAGCCGGTCGTTAGTCCGGAATCTACTGCTAACCCCCCCAGAAGTGTAATAACACTATATGATGGGCCCGACTTCGGTCGGTGACCTCCATGGCAGCTCCGTTTGTATTTTATTTGTTAGTACAGTGGTTTTCAGCAGGTCGGTAAAAAATATATTACAAAATCTTTATTTATCTAATATGCCAACATTTACAGCTTCGAAAGAGGAACATATTTATTATATGTTTTTACAAAACTTTATGGTGATCTAAGATGGAAACAGGTACAGCTTCGAAAATGAAAAACCGTTTAAATTATCGTGGTCTTCGCCATCGTTTTTACAAAAACTTTATTTATTCGATACCTACAGTTACAACTGTGGAAGAAACTAAGGTGGGGGTCGAGATAACTTACTTACAGTCAAATGGGGGTCGCGTAAGAGTTTTATTTTACCAAAAAATGGGGGTCGCGACTAAAAAAGGTTGAAAAACCTGCTTTAGTAGAATGGGGATCGCAGGAAAGCAGAGGAAAGGGGGGGGGGGGGGGTGAGAGAGGGAGCAAAATTAGGAAGTTGCAAATTATGAATGGGTTTCAATTAATTTAAAATGGGTTTCGACTTATTTATTGTCCGTGAGATTAAATGGGTTACGTTTGTCGACAAATGTTTTAAATGGGTTAGAATATGATAAAAAAAAAGTTTCTGAACTTTTTCACTAATTTCCATCACATTCACAGTTCTCATAATATTTAAGTTTTTATCAAAAATATATTCAATCAGCCTCCTTCACGATACTGTGATTTAACGACTTTCATGACACTGTAATTCTATTCTAAAGTAATTCGTTAATCCATCAATCAATCACTGTTTATTGCCATAAAAACAACATTATTTTACTACAGCGTAAATTACCTAGTTACCTAATTAGGTACCTGTTATTATAATTAATTATAACGATATAATATGAGATTAAACCAATGCATCCAATCGAATACCGTAGATAATATTAAAATCGAAGTTGTCTCAGCCAGATTTATTAGAGACATTAATTACACGTTTATTAACATTTACATATAGTTACAAAACTCAAATAAAATAATAGTTTTAGCCTTTTGTATAAAGTACCCCCCCCCCCTCTTTCTACCATTCCCCCGCCCTACCGGACTCTTAGGGGCTCTCTAGACGATCAAGCATGCTTGTCAAGCATTGCGTCACGGGTTGGGAGGGGATCGTAAACCGCAGGAATTATGTAAATATATTTTTTAAATATTTACCAAAAATGCCTAACTTTGTAATTTATACCTGGGAGATATAATGACGTGACTCCCTGGTATAAATCTACACAATTAGGAATTTTTAGTAAATATTAAAAAAAAGCAATTTCCTGCGGTTTACGATCCTCTCCCAGCCTGCGACGCGATGCTTGTCAAGCATGCTTGATCGTCTAGAGAGCCCTTTAAATACTCGACAGATATTTTCCTCTGCACATATCATTTGTCCATGTCTCGATTCAGAACACAAAGGAACTTTTATACCAGAGACAGTTTAACTCTGTTCGATTGGCGGACGCACCGGTCCTTTGCCTCTCTGGTCAACCTGCTCATTGTCCAGTGCCCATACAATCTACAATGTAACAAGTCTTCGTAATACAACGTCTGAATGTATTTAACGGTCGCGCAAAACGAGGTCATTACGCTGTAATCTAAAATGCAAGATACGCTGACGCTCTACTATGTGCCGTAAGATTTAGATGTGTGAAGAGGAGCCAAATATTTTGTAATGCAAACAGTGAAGTATTAAAGCGAGGCATTATGAAATTGAGCAATAAATGTCAGTTGACAATTGAAGCGTGGGTTTAATGGTAGGGATGGACACCGAAGGAAAAACATCGATGTTACCATCGATACTTAAAACGTAACACAAACATCGATAGTCGAAAAATACCGTGAGTAAATAATCGATAGTTAGATCATCCAAACATCGATATTTTCTTTTAGGAAACTTCGTAGGTAAGACTCATTTTCCAGACAGTACCTATAGGTATTCTTTAAATAAAATAATAATAGAGATGAAGAAAGTGATTACGCATAATTTAACATAGTAGTTAAAAACAAAACAATTATAAAAAAGGAATTAAAACTAAAATATTGTAAAATTTTGATGATAATATCTCGTATACAAGCAACACACATAATTTTTAATTTCGGCCATATTTAAGAAAATACTGCATCATAATGGAAAATAGCCTTTTTTAACACTCCGGAAATACTACAAAAATAATACAAATTTATTACATTTGTGATCATTATCACTTGACACAATCACTATCCGGTTGTCTGCTTTCCGGGAAAGTCTTGGGGTGACATAACCATTCTTTTTCTCGTTGATGGCAAGGTTCTTGATTGATGTCATAAGAGGCATCGTTTATCGATGACACTAAATGGTGCTACAAGGGAACAACGATAAAACAAAATCACTGAAAAAGAGTCATAGATACACATTAGGTATTATATAATATCCCGAATTTCGTCTTGTTTAGGATTTATTTGCATTCGATTTTCATAGAATTTTGTTTTCTTCTCTTTGATTTAACTAATTGTTTATCAAGAATTGTTTGCATAGCAATGGAGATTGGCCAGAACAGAACACGGTAGCAAGCGGCTATAGCAGTTTGTGAGTAGGGAGATACGAGAAGAGTTGCCACTCAGCAGTGTCCGTGTTCCGATTCCCATGCGGCAGACATGTCCGCCTTATTCCCCTTTGTCTCTTGTGAGCCACCAGCCAACCACCCACTCGTACTCGCTTTAACAGCCTTAGTCCGGAAGCTCATTGAAGATCATTTATTTTATTTTTATTTTCTTATACTGGTTTCTTCTTGATCCACAGCAAGTAAAATTTTCTTTATTATTCACAGCTTGACCACACTTTTTTTCTTGATCACAAAAAATTAAAAAAAAACATGTATTCTCTGAACAGAGATATAATGTTTATATGTGAACAGAGAATAAGATTTTTAGAATAACAAGTACATGGAAACATTAATGAATCTAAAAACGTATAGCTAACGCGGTGGGGATTGATAGATATAGAATCAAGGGCAGGGATAATGGCGTGTAAGGGTGTGTATGTGCTTGTATTAGGGTGTGTGTGTATCTTTGTTTTTTATTTAATTTTATATAGAAATAACTTTCATTGAGACTATTACAATGGATTTATGCATTATATTTCTACGGCCACAGTTTGATATTCGTTCTTATTAGCCAACGGTGGTACTACGTAACAGCAATAATATTGATTATTTAAAACGTGAAGGATTAGGTAAGTTCATATAATGAAAATATAAGGGGTGGGTTTATGGTAATATATTTCTTTTCGTAATAAAGGCATTGTTCGTCCTAAAAAAGATAGCTATTCGGCCTTAGGAACATTCGGCGGAAGTTCAACTACTCAGTGTCTGAACGAATAGTAAAAAAGGGGAAGAATACAGAATAGAACACTAAATATAACACAAAAACTATTAAAGGTTTTTTATACCTAATGGACCCTTGCTGAGTTGGCCACGAAGACCCATTTGTTCGGGGTCGGTCACACTCACGGCTCAACACCCATCCGGCGGCCTCCACGCATGAAGTGCGAGCCACGGTAAGATTCTGGTCTTAGGGCTAGTTTCTCCCAGGAGTCAACCTTCTGGCGCTCCTGGGCGGTCTGCGCACCATGCGGCGTAGGCCAATCGATTGTGCATTCTGACTAACAGTCGGAGGAGCCTGGAAACAGTACTTTCACCTATAGAGCAGGGGTGGTCGTTGACCTTACGGCGACTGCTCTTGAAACGGCCATCTGTTACCCGATTCCGGGTGAAGAGCCGGGCAAAGGATGCCGTGGTCCGCGATAGATTCGGTTGACACCGTTTCACCGATTCGTAAGGGAGAGGACCGCGCAAGCGACCTCAAACTCGTAATCAGTCGAGAGACCGGAGTAATCTGGTCGCAATTAGAAGTAAGGGCGTGAGTGTAAGCCTGGTAACATACCTGGTTATCTCGCGGATAAGGCGTTGGCCTCTTACGGGCAGGTGGCGGAGTTTGACGGTGGACTGTTTTGTCCAAGTCTTCTGTGCTCACTTCACGGGAGATAGAACAACCAATCGTTAAAACTTCGTGAGGTGAGGGGTTCGCCCGTTGTAGTTGACAACTCTATTTTGTATGTTTTTTATAAACTTCAATATAGAAAATCGCCACTTTTGTTTTCGATATATTAAACAATGAAATTTTGGAATCGGCATGTTTTGTTTGACCTGTCCGACATATTGCAGGATATCTCGAAGAAAAGTAATCAACCGATTTCTATCTGAAATAAAATAACCTAGTCCTGAATAAGTTACCTGATTGGACTAGGAGTTTCTCGACTTATTAGCAGACAGACGTATAGAAAGATAGTCAGACGTTGCGTTTAATAGTATTAAATAATAGTATTGTACAATACAATACCAGTGTTTTTTTGTGTTGTCTTCATCAATGTATTTTCTCACGATAGGTGCACATTTGATCTGTGTGCCCAATAGCGCAGGATAAACTGCGATGGGATCCAGAGGTGTCTCTTCCTCCGGTGTCGCTCCGCGTGCATTACGACATTTCACTACGTCTCGTATCGGGACAATCTGATCTCGGCGACAAACGTCCGCGACCTTCTCACGTTGTTACGGAGGTCGCCACAGCGGGAGACGGTAACTACGTGACGTAAACGAAGTCTTGAATTTTGGACGCGACAAATCTAGATTTCCAGAGACTCTTAACTCAAAACTAAGTGACAATGCAACGCAAAATACCACGCACAAAAAATATATAGGTAAATGATAAAAAAATACGATACAAAGCCACGCGAGAACAATACATGAAGACGACGAAGTTTATGATTGAGCTTCGTAGTTTACTTATATCATTGTTCAATAATATACAGGGTTAGGTTTTATTATTGAGGTCCTGTCCAGTCAGTGGTTCTGTACCTGCATGAAACTAATCAAGAAAATTACAAACCGAGGTATAAAGTTTTGTTTTTTTATTAACTTTTAATTGTTGATATTATGTTTTTTTAACAAAAAATACTCAAGCAACTGAGTAAAAAGGAATCCAAACGTTTTTTATTTAGGACTTTGTTACCGAGGAAAACTATCTTTATATTCTACTTTCGGGTATTCAGTATTTTTTCCTCGGTAACTAAGGCCTAAATAAAAAACCTGAAGAGGATAGTAGGTATCCAAACTCCCCTGATATATAGTCCTCATAAATCTATTTCGGACCTTTAGTTCAGCCATATAAAATATACAAACCATTTCAAAATAAGTGTTAAAGCCGTTGGAAGACGAAATAAAAGTAAGACGATGCGACTCCTTTTTTCCTAGGAGGGCCTGTAGGGAGTTTTAAATGGACCATTCAAAATGATTTGGATCGATTTTGACCGTAAACAAAATTTGTGAAGTGTTCTTGATTCGCAATCAAGTTGGGGCGCTAACTGAATAATCAGATTACCACTTCACTCTGAGGAATGTCTGTCACTCTTCTTAATATTCTTTACTAATAAAGCCTTTATTTTGATTAAGGGTCATTTGAACAGACTGCTTATGATGAAATTTATTTTATAATCGCTATTTATCGTCCTGGGTATATCGATTAGTTATTATCATAAACGCTATACGAAAACTAGTTATACTGCTAAACAGTTATTTTTAAAGTTAGACGCAGGAGAAGTTGTAAGCATTAGTGTATACTAAACTATATGCATACACTAAACTATATTATAAGAATATACTATATTATTCTATATGTATATACAATACTATATGTATATACCTACTATACTATATGTACGTCAATACTCCATTGTAATAGATACATATATGGTTCCCAACGTTAAGCGGTTTATAGCCATCTCTACTCAATAGTAAGGTGATAAATAGACATTTGCACGATACATGGTGGTTCACAATATCACATCGGTTAAGTCAATGAAAATTAGTTTAACGTTAATGAAAATTAATTTAAGGCTAAGTAGTGACCTAGCCTTATATTAATTTTCATTACGTTAAATTATTTTTCATTGACTGTGGCTTGCATTGGCTTGCCGCACCCAGCATCACGTATCGTCGCAAATCAATGCGCTTCAGCCACTATTTTACACAATTTCCTGCCGCTGACCCATTTCGCTTTATTGTAATTGGAATTGATGCGTTGCGGTCCGCTCGCGGGACGCAGCACAGCGCGGTCGGCCATATCGCATGCGGCAGCTTTCATACTGCAGATTCTCGGAAAGTTGGCCGCAATATTAAAAATGAAGCATTTAGCGGAATGCGGCTTTGCCCCAATTCGTGAACACAACTGTCGTCGACGGAAATAAACCGCGGGCGGCTTTCGTAAAAGTGTTCTTTAGAACTTAAAAGCTGCTTTTAACGCGACGCGTTTTCGATGCGCCTCTCGTGTTATATTTCTTAAACCGTTGTGGTAACTGTCAACCGCCACCACAGATCTCCAATTCATCCGCCACCCCCCCCCCCCTTCCACCCCCCTCCCACCCCCACAATATAATATTAAAATATAATTATATTTTAAGAATATATAATGTTAAAAACTAAACTAAATTAATGTCACATCATATTCCTAATAGATAGAACATGCGGACACATTCCATTTATTTTTTTTAACAATCAATGGGCTCGATTGCGTTTCTTCGTGAAATAAAATCGGAAATGAGTTCGTTTGAACGAGACAGGGCAATACGCTACAGCGGAATTTGAAATGAACGATTGTCACTCTTTCGCATTAAAACTACCCACCAAAGCTAAAGCATCTAAATCTAAGATCGCACGAAATGTGTTCGAATTTATTAGGACGAGTATAAGTTCGACAGGGTATTTTTATCGACGGTCGTTCGTTTCGTATTCCGCTTTAACGTATCGCTCTATCTCGTTCACTTGAACTAATTTCAGTTTTAGTTCACAAAGAAAAGCAATATCGGGCCCAATATGCATATACCATTATCGAGAGTTATCATATATTCTAATCAATATGCATATAACATTATACACAAAAAATGCTTAAAAAATCGGCAACCACTTTGTTATAAAGTAAAAAAATATATTTACGTTCAACTTTCGGATATTCAGTAATATTTTTTTTAGTAACAAAGGCCTAAAACAAAAAAGTTGTAAATTATTTTCAACCCAGTTTTTATGTAGAATAATCTCCACAAGGAAAAAACTTCCTATATTCAAAAACATGTATTTTTAAAGAAGCCATGTATTTTTAAATAAAAATTCTTGTTTAGTTAAAATAGGTGTTTGTAAAGGAATACTGACATCCATGATTGAGCTGATGATTTGCATGTTTTTGTGGCATGGCTACTAATCAAAATCTAAGATATAACCTTATAATAGTCTGCCTGAAAGACATTGAGAACAACAGTGACAGCATTGATGAGTCTGAGAACCTCCTCGAAGTTGACGTTGGAAGGAATTTTAAATTTTCAATCCTATCAATCTGATTTCAAGCACATTTTATATATGTCTTGAAATTAGGATAACAAAAAAACTTATATTTTAATAAATTATCAAACGTGACCGGTATCTCTGCTAAAGTCGTTTTTGCTAGTAAGGAAACGTTACCTTTATTGCTGACTTTTTAGGGAGTGACTGGAGTACATACCTGAAACAAAGAGACAAAACATTACAAATTACGGCTTTTGATGAACATAACAATATCATATGAAATGTGGTGTTAATGAATTTAAACTAACCCTGTATTATGTTCACATCGTGATAACAGAGAGTATTAGTTTATTGATTAAAATGTCAAAATGAATTTTCCTTTTTGCGAAAAACTGCCGCAAAATCACAATAAATGCAAAATTTCGATATGTTATTTTTTACCTTTAAAACAAAAGGAAATGGGCAGTATGTTGTGGCATAGCTGAGTCGGTCCGTTTATGCCCTAGCGGCAGTTATTTGAACGTCATGGCATATGTATGTATGTATATGCATGAATTTATGTATACAATACAGACCATCCCCCTTTAATATCTACTCATCCTGACTCTGCAATTTTAGATAACTTAAATTAATTAAATTAAATTAAAATTGCTAAACATTTATAGTAAAACATTTATTGTGATGCAAAATATTGTCTAACTCGCGAATCACGTACTGAGGGCGTGATCGACTTTCATACAGTTTGTTTAAAAATCACGTACTGGTTAGTTATTCGCGTCGTACCAGCGTGTAGCTTAGTCTTTTTTCTATACATACATATGCGATTCATTAGCATGAATTCATAGGGTGAAAAAAAATGCGTGAATTCATAGCGCAAACCAAAAAAAAAACGAAAGTGTCGAGAGTCTGCAAAGTTTGCACAGACATTGGAAAGAAGCAAACTGGCAAACGAGGACACAAGGAGATAGACTGCTATTGCCCAGATTGTAATGTACCACTATGCTACTATCCATGTTTCAAAAAAATTCTTACAAAAAAGAATTATTGACAATGATTACGTATGATTACTTCATGTACAACTTTTCTTTATCTCACAAAAATGCCTTTTTTAAAATAAATAATTTCATAACTTGTCATAATATTTCTTCCATTTTTATTTTTTTATCCGGAAGATGTAAAAGTCAGTCTAATAGAAACAAAACAAATTGTTTCTATATCTAATCAGGTTATTTTTTTATAGCCGTTACAATAATGCCAAAAAATGCCCGCGGGCAACGTAACACGCGCTATAAAAATCGGCCGCCGTTAGTGTTAAGAAGTAAAAATATAAATCAATGCTTCGATGATCATCACCATTGCTTTACTCTGCAATCGGGATATTGCAGCGATATTCCATGCCATGCAGATTTTTCCGCAATTTTCTTAGGAGCTAGACGGTGGCAATCGCCAAGCGGCTGGCAGCGGCGACACTGCAGACGAAAGGATGGTCCTGGCTAAATCGGATTTGTGATCATTCCGCCAGCAGACGCCGTTTAATGTTGGCGTGACGAGTGGAGATAAGGTGGATCCGCCTTTGTTCGGAGTGGCAGCGAGCGCGCGAACAGGGCACGTCCGATGCGCATCCCACTACTACGCAAACTGAATGAAAAATCTCAAAACGATCGAATTGCAACCGTCACGTACGGGGGTCCGCTCGCCCGGAATGCAACTGAGCTTGCAGATAAACCGAGGAATGGCGAGGAAAGCTCCTCGAATCGCATCGAGCTTCGCAATAGCGACGAGCTTGGAGAGAATGATCACTGGAACCGAGCAGGGAGCTAAATGAACCCAATGCGACGAAAGGTTAGGGAGTAGTTTGAGACTTTCATAAAATACATAGAAAAATCAGCAGGAATTTAAATTTTAGATCGATGAATACATTTTCATGGCAATTTCACATTCGATGGAAAACATACTGAAATGAGAGAGACGAAAATTAAGAACCTGCTACAGAGACAGCGCGGCTGTTCAAATAGCCATTGGCCCCTACCTTTTTGCACAGCCGTGTATTATATTCTTGGGTATTCTAGTTTTCATCATTGAAGAATATCATCATTTCAGCTATAAAATACATACATATAGTATCATTGAAAAAGGGTGTTAGTTTAGACTTAGTCAGGGCGTTGCGTTCATTTATATACATAATAAATAGGAGGGGAGCAGAATAGAGCATCGTGGTATTCCTATTGAAATGGCTATACGCTGACCTAAGAAAACCTAGGGAACATGTTGTCAAAGCAAAAAAGTGGATTGCGTAGAACTATGTGACTGTGGCCTAACATACATATACGAGTATTAAAACAAGAGTATTGTATAAAAGAACAGAAAAAAAATAAGTCTATGTTCTCTAAAAATGTTGCTAGAAATTACCGAGGTGTAACTAAAAGAAAAAAACATGTTTAATTTCATAAAAATCGACGTCACAGCATATTTTAGTAATGTTGCCCCTATGTAGACAACCCGTACGTACAATCATTTCCGACACCGACTGGCCAAAATCTCAACATTAGAAGTTCTGTAAACAGATTACCAACCTTCCAATAGAGTAGTGAGACCAGCCTTTAAATAGAGCAGTAGAATTTATTACCTGTTAAACTCGTAAGCCACTATATGTATAAAAACCATAAAATCATGCTGAGTAGCAAAAAAACGAATGGCAGAGATCGATAGGAGGATTTCCCAAGTTTTGCAGCTTTTGGCGCTAATAAAACCATGCTGCACACATCACATTCTAGACTTGTTTGTAAGAGATCGTCGTATGACAATAAACCCGCACATTGTAAAATTTCACAATAAAGAGTAGAAAATAACTTCCTATAAAACTGAAGACCAAAGTGTTCGAACAATGTGTCTTGCCTATCTTTACTTACGGATCGGAGACCATGACTCTTACTCGACAGTCAGCCGTGAAGATTGAGTTGCGCAAAAAGCAATGGAACGAATCATGCTTGGAATCAGCCTGCACGACCGTAAACGCAACGAATGAATACACAATAAGACAAGAGTTAAAGACGCTTTGGTAACTATTGCATGTTACGAGGTTGGATACTGTGCCCGAATGGATCATATTCGGTGGATTAGGAAAATGGATCAAATGGAGACCACGCCTAATTATAATACGAGTCTGTCCCTTCTACGCTGGGTGGATAATGTCAGACGACACGGAGGACCAGACTGGATGAGGACGGATCAAGATCGGCGAGCGTGGAGACATTGGAGGAGGCCTATGTCCAGGAATGGACCATACAAATGCCTCAATGATTTTTTTTATTTAGGTTTCTACTCTTTATTGTGGAATTTTCAGAATGAGCGGATTTATTGTCATACGACAATCTCTTACAACCAACCCTACTATGAAGTGTTTATATGTATGTGTGCGTGTAACATGTGTGTAAGTTGTTATTGCACTCGATCGACAGAATTAAAATGCGATTCCGTTAATTTTATCCCAACGGAAGATGATAACCCAGCCGGGAACCGAACCCGGAACTCTAAAATGTAGATCAGGCGACCTATCCACTATGCCACAGGGCTATAATGTAATGTTTTTAAATATAAAATATCAAAAATTAAATAAGTTTCACTTTTAAAATTTGTAACTGCTTATAGTTTAAAGTATATAAAATCCCATCAGAACAAGATGATATAATACGGTTAAACCGAGACCAGCTCAAAATAACCGCAAGTGATAAAAACGAGAAAAACTCCAACTAAAAAAATCACTGTCGAGTGAAATAATACACCTTAGCGGCTGATGGACACTGAAGGGCATCTCAGCGTAGGATCAACGCTCTCTAGAATATTGTTAAGGCCTCTCTCCCAGAAAGCGTGTCTCGCCGCCTCGAGCAATGACTTGACAGTAATCCCATACCAGACTGACGGCTAATAATAAAGCACCTATACATTTCGCAGAACTACTCGAGACAAGGGAATATAAAATAGAGCCGAAAACGATTAGAAAACAAAATAATATAATACGCAATCAATTGAAACAAAGACCAAAGTTGAAAACCGTTACTAACACATTGAAATCGGGATGGAGTGAAATGAATTCACTTAAATTATCACAAATTCCCAGCAAGGATAAAAGCACCTTGGAGAATTCGTTGAATTAGACTGTGAGAAAATTGAGTTGCACAACGACGTCGAATTGGATCCATCGCGCGGATTGCATTTCCTTGCAAAATTGAATCTCGCTCCTGAAGAAAGCGAAAAGAAAATAGGTCCTTGCACTCGACGGGTTTTATTAAAAGACGACACGAGGATTCGTAGCGCGCATACTAAAGGGAATAATGAAGTAGATGTCAAGCGAAATATATTTGAAGAACGTTATTTTACAATTCTGAAAAAAGTAATTATATTTAAATCCTGTATTTATATATATATATATATATATATATATATATATATATATATATATATATATATATATATATATATATATATATATATATATATATATATATATATATATATATATATATATATATATATATATATATATATATATATATATATATATATATATATATATATATATATATATATACATATATATATACATATACATATACATATACATATACATATACATATACATATACATATACATATACATATACATATACATATACATATACATATACATATACATATACATATACATATACATATACATATACATATACATATACATATACATATACATATACATATACATATACATATACATATACATATACATATACATAT
Organism: Micropterix aruncella; assembly: GCA_944548615.1. Taxonomy (NCBI): domain Eukaryota; kingdom Metazoa; phylum Arthropoda; class Insecta; order Lepidoptera; family Micropterigidae; genus Micropterix; species Micropterix aruncella. The sequence goes on along the minus strand of OX155954.1, from coordinate 16,156,356 downwards.
ACATATACATATACATATACATATACATATACATATACATATACATATACATATACATATACATATACATATATATATATATATATATATATATATATATATATATATATATATATATATATATATATATATATATATATATATATATATATATATATATATATATATATATATATATATATATATATATATATATATATATATATATATATATATATATATATATATATATATATATATATATATATATATATATATATATATATATATATATATATATATATATATATATATATATATATATATATATAGTGTAACGATAAAACCGAGAATCGAAATTGCGTGGTTGAAAAGCATGAAGCCCCAAAACCTAACTCTTAGAACCAGAAGTAAAAATGTTAAAAGGCAACATTGACGAGAGAGAAGTGACGGTCATGGTATTAATCGACTTCCAAAAGTAACTTCCGGACTTCGATTGTAAATCATAATATATTGCTAGCCAAGTTAAAATCTTTAAATATTAAAAACGATGCGATAGAATTGTTTTACAGCTACCTTTATAATCGCCGACAAATGGTGATGTCTTGCAGCCAAATCTGATTGGGTTTCAGTGAGTAAAGGTGTACCACTAGGCTCCGTACTTGGACCAGCGCTAGTCTTCATTTACATCAACGAAAATGGAAAGCACATGTCACAAAGTTACGTTAATTAACCATAAATACGCAGATGACATACACCTGAACGTTCACTCTAAAATAAACGACTTAGCTTCAAAAATAAATCAAATAAACAAGAACTTCTAAGTAATTTCTGGGTTCTCAGATAAACCTGCACTAAAAGTAAATCCAACTAAAAAAAAGTATTATTATCGTCACTCCACACAAACTGGACCACTAAAAATTCCAGATGTTACTCTTGATAACGTGACCATACCATTAAAATTAATAATAACTTATGCAAGAGGCCTTATGTTACCTGCCCGTTATTCAATGCGAATATTTTTTTAAATACTCCCTCCATCACTGAAATAACATCTGTTCCAGACGCTCATTTTTCTTTCTACTCTACTATCATGGTTCAACCATCTACTATCATCCACTATGCATCATGGTTTTACAGGAGACTGCTCATACTTGCTTCAAAGGTGAAAAACTGATGTCTTAGATCCTCTGTATGTTGAAGCCGCGAGGCTGTGTTGGTCCATATTATGATAAACTTAAATGGCTCCCACTAAATCAGCGCAAGGAACTGCATATATCTTTCCTTATCTATAAAATTATATTCACTCATCTCCCACCTCATTTGTAAAACTCAAAACTGCTGTTTGATATACAGGTACATAAGCTGCTATATAGCTGCTCATTATACATTTTAAAGTTAGGTTTTACTTCAATTTGTTTTAATTATAGTGAATAGTTTTATTTTTTCTCTAATTCTATGGTTTATATTATTTAGGTTCACAGTCTGTCTATATTTACCAGAATCTCGACATCGAATCTCTACATTACTAGAATCGCTACATTTACCTTTCTACATTCTCTGCATTAAATTTATATTACCTAAAGACATAAAGGTTACGTATTTAGGTAAAAAAAAATGAATAATATTAAAATCGTTATAAATTGTGTAGTTAGCGAACTAGTTAACTCTTAGTTAAAACTTTTTATCCATAAATGAAATTTGTAAAATAATAAATATATAGATATTAGACTGGCTTATTGTAAGAAAAGGAAATCAGCGAAGTATTTTGCTATTCGCTATCTGTAGCAGTTGAATACTCGAAGTACGAAAACGTTCATACGATGTGTAGCATTTCTCCATAATACGAACCCGTAGGACATTTTTAAGTGGAAGAAAAAATTCCAACGGAGTTATACATCTGCTTCAGTGGAGTTATATTTTTGAAGCGTTTCTAATAATAGGTACCTCGAGTCGCCCGCAATGAGCATTCATAACCAGGGCCACGAGTATGAGTTCACGATGCAACATTCAAAACAACGAGCGCGGGTCGCGTAGTGCGCGGCCCCGCATCGCATCTCCTTCTAATGCGAGCAATTTACATTCGGAATGGATAAGAAAATAAGACTCCATCTCGTCCTTATGAATTTCCTCGCGTTTCATCTGGAAGGAAGAACGCCAGCCATTTCGCTGGCGACATTAGCGCGCTTTGGTGGGAAAATAATATTTCGTTATCGCTAGTCTGTCGCCGTTACTCGAAAACATTATATTATCAGTACTGCATTAAGGGAAAATGGCGGACCTCGACTGCAATGAACACAAAGCCGAGAGAGAACGAGAGCGGGCAAATACGCTCTCATAATAGTTTTACTTTGGTCGTTTTCAGAAATGATTACATATATTATGCGAAATGAAAACCTTAAAGGACAAAGAGAATTCTAAATGGAATAATAAAGAAATATATGATATATGAGGAGTAGATCGTACTATAAAAGCAGAACCAGGACTCGATAAAGATGAATTTAGGTTGCTGTTTCATCTGTCATTCTTTTGTGACTTGTAAATGAGCTCTTTCTAGCGTGGTAAGACCGAATTGAAAGCTGTCCATGGCCTCAATGCGTTGTTTGCGAGGAAATTCGTATCAAATGGTGTTATTATCGAGCTCGAATTACGAGGCAGCGCAGACGATTAGTAAGAATCCTAGCAATGTGACATAGACACGGTGAAATTGCTATACTAATAGTGTTGTATACGCAATAATTATATTTAACTCGACATTTAATGTGTACTTAGTGACTCCGTACTGTACGCCGTCAAATATTGTGCTGTCATCTCGCTCTTACTAGGGCTATGCCGTATACGACTGTCTCGCGCGCGACTGAGAATTAAAGTCTCTTTCTTATAGGAACAACCTAAATTGTCCCTTTATTCACTACCGCAACTTTATACAACAGATCATCAAGTGACATGATCACAGAGGTTGACCTAACGTAAAAGTATGAGCATAAAATCATTATAATTCGTTTGTTTTATAAATAGCCATTATTTTGACATAATGACTTGTTGATCTTTGCTACACAGAAATTTCCTTACAAATTTGATCTTCTTTCCAACGCAATAAAACTTTAAATTCTTATACGTCATTTAGTCAAGTAGGTTGACCGTGGTTGCCAAAATAACTTTGTATTTGGCCATGGAGATACGGAAATGAAATAGGATTGATTTATATATTTTTTAAATACCGCATTTTTTTTTAAATACCGCATTTTTTTTTAAAAACGGCAGTCGATGAATTTGTTTTTACTTACTCATTGTATGACAACAATGAGTACTCGTAGTTGGTGTTAGCGATACTATTTTCCTGCATTGACAATTATGAGACAATTCGGAATTACTTTATTCTAAAAGCATATTCTTTATGCTTTTTAATTATCATTATATAACATAATTAGAACTATTTTTTTTTCAATAAGATTGCATGTAAATACCAGAATTCTGAAAACTACCTTGGCAGTCAATGGTTAAAGTTCCTTTGGCGGCTTTTTGTTTTCAAGTGCGTGCCAATGACATTAGGTAGATGTGCTAAAATGAAATAAACAAAAACGTCGCTCGAAAACGCAATTCAATGGCCAGCTGTAAAGTTACATATATAAATAAGTTCGGAGACCCGGGAAACCGGATCACTCTCGCTAAATTCTTGCTAATAAATGGGTAAAATTAAAGTCATCGCTTATAGTTCGGAACGTTTGTTTTTTTATTTTTTATATTACCCACAAGGCCGGTTGCCTTTTTGTGGAACCCGCCTCGTTGCCTATAGATAACATCTTCTAGGCGGGCATTTGTAACATCACGTGGTCAACCATCGAAGTATTAACCGCGCCCAACGCTGTTTAACAATGGTCGCGTTTTTGTGCTACAAAAGCAAGCCGTTAGGACAATTTTTGGTGTAAGCAGAGAAACACATTGCGCCCCTTTTTTTATTAAAGCTGGTATCCTTACCATGTCGTCCATGTACATATATCAGTGCCTTTTATACGCCAAAGAGAATGTTTTAAATTGCGAGCTTCACTCCACTCGGCATAGCCATAATACGCGACATAAAAACAATGTGTTATTGCCTAAAGTACGCTTGACTAAATATCAAAAAACATTTTTATATATTAGTTTTAAATTGTTCAATGCTTTGCCATCATCGACGAAAAGACTTGAGATGGCGGCATATAAAATCTGCTTGAAAAATCAGTTAGTCAAACATGCCCTTTACAAACTGGACGACTTTTATGATATTGCGTCCACAATTGCTTGATTATAAATAACCATATTATGACTATACTTTCGAACTAAGTTTTAGATTTTATTGACATTGTTTTTAATTACGCATGTTTCAGAATTTTTCTTTTTATGGTATTGATTATTATTTGTTTGATTATTGATTATTTTGTAAATTTGACTATTTTTAAGTAATCACCTCTGATTACAATTATTTTTTTTCCTTTTAATTAATCAAAGCGGTTTTATCATCCAGTAAATTATGATTGTAAAATTTGACATGTTCCTCAGTATTGTGAAATGCTTTTATGGAATGAATAAATGATGATGATGATGATGATGATGATGATGATGGTGACAAGGAGGAGACTCGTATTCTGGTATTCTGGATTATTCTGGATTGGCCAATGGGACCTGCCACCATCGATATAGGATCCCCTATATGGGCCTCTCGCGCCCTTCAAAAGCACTACTAAAAGCCGGCCAGTAGTAGTTTGGTCGCAGTCCGCTGGCAGACAGCCGACTGTTTCCGGCGTGAGAGCTGTCGAGAAGCATATTGGCGCGCTATTCTCCATACTGTCCAATTTATTGCTCTCTCTGTCTCGTGATTTACGAGCAAAGGGTGTGTGGAGCCAACTAATTTGTATCTGAGGGCCTATCTAGCTAATAATATATCGATGCCTGCCACCGGTTGATCTACTACAATAAATAACTGTGTAACATTGACAATAAAAGATTGGCGAGGTCGGATGCTACCAATTTCAAGTGGTAAAATTCGTTTTAAATTATTTATAAAGTTTCAATAGATATTACTCCTTAACTCCGAGAAACAAAAAAAAACGAGAGAAAATTTGTTTATGTGACCTATCTCCTTAAAAGGTGGTTAGTCGCGTTACTACATTTCCCATGTATTTTTAATATATTGAAGTTATTGATACTGTTTTTATCCGACGTTCAGCAATCTTTCAGTTTCATCATCGAAAATGGTCACTTTGAAACAAAATGCGCGACAAATTTAGTTTAAGACGACTTATTCCAAATTCGCCCAAATTTCCGCCAGTCATTCATTTTTTAATCGATTCTTTATCAAAACCACAGGTCCCCAAATCCAATTAACAATAACAATATGAAATTCAAAAGTTAAGTAAATTTGTAAAATATTGAAAATATTATGTGGCGAAATTTATGTGAATATTCGTTTCAGGAACATATTTCAAGATCATATTTCTATTTTTATCCTTTCGTATGTTTTTTTAAATAAATTACGATATGGTTATATCTGTTTAAAAATATTGATATTTCATAAAGTCAATGTTTGTTTGTGTAATTCGGTGACTTGTGATTTGGTCGGTGTTTAAATTAGAATAACAGTGGCGATCGAATATTTGAAATTTGGTATAAGTACTCATACAAAATAAAAATTAGCGACTTCCAATCGTTACAATGGCATAAAATTGGGTTCGCTAAAAACGATCAATTTGTATTTTTATAAACAATATTTATTTTTATATTAAACGAACAATAAAATATCTTGTGGGGGAGTGTTTAAACGCGCTGCTTCATTTGAACTTTTATTTTTTCCCCTTTATATCGCAAAACATCCGACACACAGGCCCGCGTCATCAACTTCACCATGTCCTAGGCAATATTATGTAACAAATATGTTTAGAACACTCCGTAAATCACTGCAACAACACGCCAGGATTGAATCATTCCAAAGCGCTAATTAAGGCTCACGACCGTAAGACTGCCCGTGAGGCCTTATCGCTAAATAGGAACAATCTACGCATACTGGTGAGGGAGCTCACGGGGCATTGCGACCTGAACAAACACATGTACAAACTCAAGCTCCGGACACGAAAATGTGCAGGTTCTGCCAAGGGGCAGAGGAAACTCCCCTGCACCTCATGTGCGAGTGTGGCCCGCGGATGCGTAATAGATACACCCACTTGGGTGGTCATTACCTCCAACCTGAAGTGGTAAAACAATCTGACGCCAAAAGCCTGTTGCGGTCCTTAAATGACACGAGTCTTAGCGCAGAACTATAGTAGGTGGCGAACACAATAGATCAGCAATGGTCGCAGTGTTACAAGGCTCATAAAGACCTTAGAAAAGCACCAAACAACAAATTAAAAAAAAAATGTCCTAGGCACATTTCCGGCCAAATCAGACGCCGCAACCTCAACCAATTAGGGCCCGCAACACCTCGTCGACACTATAATCTATGTCTCCGCCGCTATAAAGTATACTATAATATATTCTGAACGTATAGGAAAAGTATAAAAGTTTGTCGTTGTGAACGCTCGCGATGTGGGGCAGACGATATTCTGACGCGGTGACGCGTAGTACATGACGCTTCAAAGTGAGTCGCCCTCAAACGCACTCTCTCCCTCCTCCGATGCCGCAAATATCCGCGCTGGCGGATTTCATATTTTACGAGCGGACGAAGCTGGCAGCCATTAAATGCCAAGAATGCCTCATACTTAAGGAGCTAAATGCATTTCCAGCATAGCGGAAGCGTCTATTGCTTCAACTGCAGTATTCGTCCGAGCTTAGTCATCGCTATAGTCTGAGCGACGCCGACGTATGCAGCACTATGACATTTTTACTTTCCTGGCCCACCTTTCGACCAAGAGGGAAAGTATTGTAAACGCGCAAATTTTTTTTTCGAGATGAAGACGAAAAAATATCTATATTGAGCCCCCTTGAGACGATTAGGACCATTTCCAGATTGAAGTATGTGTGTCTGTCTCCACGATAGCACCCAAAATCTTAATCCGATTGAGCAGACATTTGGTATGCAGGCATCATTTGGTCATGGCAAGAGTTGAAAAATCATGGTTGAAATCGGGGCAATAGTCATATATCAATCTCGAAATATTGGACCTGGACTGGAAATTTGGTACACAGATGCCTTATTGGGCTGAAATTACATTGTGAAATTTCGGTTAGAATATCTCATATACAAGCTGCACTAAAAATATTAAAATTACGCCATATATTGAAATCAAATATTAACGCCCAGCCGCCCGAGGCTAACCGAGAAACGAACCATGCTACCAGAGGCTGTTGTGTAACGGAACCCAAACGAGTTCGTCCGCCGTTCGAGAGAGGGCGCTCATTGATTGTATTTATGAAATCAGTCCTTAGCTATCTGCCGGAAAAGTCTTGGGCGTTTTTTTTTATTCATGATAATTTTTTGTCACTTTCCTAAACGAAGAAAAGGTACTTTACTTTTAGTGACCAATGTTGTTATCAACCTTCACAGTCAATTAATGCGGTTTACTTTCAATATTGAAAACGCTCTGTCCTTTTATATTTTCATCTTTCCTTTCCCCCGCCGATTACAAGTCAGCAACATTCTATTAATAAACACATCTCATCTCGAGCCCGCCACACTAACCTACGCCAACATTAGGACGTAAAAAAGTCCAGTCATTTAATTAGGATTTATGTGTCTGACAGCACTGTTTGACATGTGACCCGTCGTGACATCTGTCTGTCCGTTGGCAACGCCACGTCTCTCTCCACTCTCCACCAACTCGGAGGAAAGTCAGATAGATCATTAGACTGCACACGTCACAAACGTAAATATTAATATGTCGGTTATTTTAAGAAAACATAAAATAGCGGGCAATATAACTTAAGAAAAATTTCGTTAGGCCAAATTTATATACATAAAACAAAGTCGGGTTTGTTCAAACACTTATAACTCGAGAACGACTGAACCGATTTTCATGGTTTTTATTTGTCTCCGTCCCGAATAACAAAATAACTATAAAAAACAAAAATTGTAAAATTGAAAAATAAAAGAAAATTAAAAAAAAAAAAAAAACCCATACAAAATGTAAATCTGTATTTTTCTCATGGTCAGTTGTATGTGGCATATTCACGTGTCGGCAAATCATCCGCTTTATTTGTTCTTGCGCCTGATAAAAAAACAAAAATTGTCTTATATCACAAGGTGCTTCAATGAAGAGAATTAAACCGAGTTCCCATGCAGCCCAATATGTAAATAGTTTAATTCAATCATGTCTTGCTGATAAGCGATTGATATACTTATTTTTTTCAACTTTTATATTTCTTTTTGTGTTAAGTAGTAGAGTTAAAGTAGTGAACTTAATATTTATTTTGTATTCATTGTAATACTTTCATAAAATCATATTCCTTTTAATATATTTACTTGTTTTATATAAACAAGTAATTATATTAAAAGGAATAAAAAACACGACTGCCGTTACAAAAGGTGAACTACTGTATTTACAATTATTTTAATTACGATTTTTTAATGAAATATTGTGGTTTATGTATTTATCCCTACAGATAAATAATATATACGAGTATATGTTCGGAATATACTTAATCAGACCTTTCATTTGACACTAAACACGATATATTTCTGTTAATTTATTGACATTTAAACAAATATTTACATAATATTTGGACAGTTAAGATATACCCTATGGCACTCGAGATGACATACGATTCTAACAATACCACATACTTCTAAATCGGTTTCAGCGTTTAGAAGCTATGGCAGAATAAAGAAACGAAAAACATACATAGATGAACCCTGAACACATTACACTCCTTTTTTGTTGGGCAGTCGTGTAAAAAGGTCTTGATGATACCTAAATTAAACCAGACCAATTCAGACCGTTTCGTCGACTTTAAGAAAAATTCGTGTTTATGAATTGGTTTCTGATGATGCTACAACACCAGATTAATTTTTATTTGATTCTAAAATCATTTGGTTTCAAGCGTGCAAGTGTAGATTCAAAAAATATAATGTATTTTGATTATAAGAACATCATAAATAAAATGACTACCTTTCTGTTATATCAGAATATGTCGTCAGTCTCGTGGCAAAACTCACCAACAGCATTTTCATGAAATTGAGTTCTCTATATCTTATAAAATTGATTTGTTTGAATAAAAAGTTCAAATATGAATCTGTTTGAATTAAAAAAAAACTATGTTAAAAAAAATGGTATAGGTATCTGTCTGTCTGTCCGAGCTTAATAGACTTCGACAGTGTTTGACCAATGACCATGAAATTTGGCACATATGTACTCCTATCGTATATGTAGTTTTTCATGGAGAAGGCTTTTATGATATCCGCTTGGTTGTAAGTTACCACTAGATGGCGCTGCAGCACATCAACTTCTATACCGCTCAACCGATCGCCATAAAAATTGGTATACATAGACATTTGAGAACGCATAATATTTTCATGCTATCCACTTTGTTGTCACTTTCCACTAAGATGTCGCTGCAGTACATTAACTTCTATACCGTTTAACCGATCGCCATGAAAATTTTATAAATGTGAAAGTGGAAATTTAATAGGACCAATGAAACAATGTGATTTTTGAACAGAGATAGCTGAAGGTGAGTAACTTTAACTTCTATACCGTTTAACCGATCGCCATGAAAATTTTATAAATGTGAAAGTGGAAATTTAATAGGACCAATGAAACAATGTGATTTTTGAACAGAGATAGCTGAAGGTGAGTAACTTAGGCTACTTGGTGGTGGGAAGGGGGGGGGGGGGGGGAGGAGGAAAGTGGGAATAGTAAAAGGGGGGAAGGAAGCGGATAACCGATAATCACCGGGTTACATTTCACTAGTATCTTATAAAATAGATTTTTTAATTTAAAATCTGACATGTCAAAAAGATTTTGAAAATCAGGAAGTCGCCAACTACCATAGAAAAAGCGACCAATGGTTTGATAAACGTTTCGATGCGTTTTTGAAACTTTTTAACACTTTGTTGGTTATTTAATCCGATAATGAAAAAAAACATATTTCTGGAAGCCGTGTACCTCAATAACGTACCAGAGGAATATCACGGATGGCGTGTATACGCAACTACCGACATGTACAAGTTTCAGATTCAGTTTCTTAATAGCTTCAAAGACATGGGTACCACCAAGAGCAGTGTGGGCAGCCATTTATTTGGTTGTCTCTTTATTTATCTTGGCTAAGGGTGTTGCGAACACATCTCAACTCTAACCTTTTAAGTTATTTACAAGCCCAAAAACTTGCCTGAACGCACGCGTGAACACCGCTAGATTAATGAGTCACAATATGTGAACCCCGAATGCCCTGCACGAAGGAAGTCTGCGGGCCGCTCGCACCCTCAAGGTTGGAGACCGTCTGGCCCCACACCAGCCGGCCTCCCCCCGCCGCCGACGAGCCGCACTCCCTCCCCGCGAGTCCACGACCTCTGACGAATGAGCTACAGCCACAGCAGATGACGTACCCTTTTACAAATCAGCTCTCATACTATGCTTTTCTTGGAAGTGTAAAAACGAACCCGATGTGGTTTAGCGTACTACGGCAGCGTAAAATTCATTCATTATATTCATTCGTTTGTGGTTTTTATGTCCGCGTAGATACGGGATAAGAACAATTGTTTGTTCCATGGAATTACTATTATTAGGCCATTGTATATTTATATACTCTGCTTAGACTGCTGGCAGTCGTGAGTATGCTTTAGATCAGAGCCCCCCAAACTGTATGGCCCCGTGGCCCATTTTTACACGACTTCCCAACAAAATTTCATTAGAACTCAATTTCATGAAAATGCTGTACCTCAAGACTGAAAATGCTGTACCTCAAGTACCTCAAGACTGACGACATATTCTGATATGACAGAAAGGTAGTCATTTTAATTATGATATTCTTATAATCAAAAAACATAATATTTTTTGAATCTACACTTGCAAGCTTAAAACCAAATGATTTTAGAATCAAATAAAAATTAATCTGGTGTTGTAGCATCATCCGAAACCACTTCATAAACACGAGTTTTGTCTGAAAGTCGACGAAACGGTCTGAATTGGGCTGGTTTATTTTAGGTAAGACTTTTTTACAACGCCCAACAAAAAAGGAGTGTAATGTGTTCAGGGTTCTTCTATGTATGTTTTCCGTTTCTTTATTCCACCATAACTTTTAAACGCTTGAACCGATTTAGAAGTGTGTCGTATTGTTAGAATCGTAATGTAATCCCGAGTGTCATATGATACCTTAACTGTCTACATATCGAGTAAATAGTTGACTAAATGTCCAAATATCCATAAATTAACATAAATATATTGTGTTTAGTGTCAAATGGAAGGTCTGATTGAGTACATTCCGAAAATATACATGTATCAATATGGATAAATACATAATCACAAATATATAATTAAAAAACCGTAATGAAAATAATTATAAATACAATAGTTCAATTTCTGTAACGGCAGTCGTGTTTTTTATTCTTTTTAATATATTGTCTTGTTTCCGTTTGTAAACCTATTACCTTCAAATGTGTCTTTGACAGCTGACACAGTACTGCTCACTTTGATATTCTTTGTTTTTGTAGTGGACAATTGTAACAAAATAAAACATGTACAATTTTTATCTTTATAGAAAAGACACAAAATGCAAGCAAATATTTGAACTTGGATTTATAAGTAATATGTTAAGTAATTATTGGCGGTTTTGCTATAAATATATAAAATAAAATAATTAAACGAAGGATCACGGAAACGTGGAAAAAAATGCACGGCGTGCGTTTCTTTCCAAACGACCACGATCTTGAAGTACGAAGCATTTGAGAACGCCACACATAACTGCACATAAAGCATTATCTCGATTGCAACAACAATTGTCGTCGTATTCAGAAGAACAACAATTTCTGGATACTGCGTCACGATAATACGTCATCCGGCACATTGACAACTGTACACGATTTGTTGACAGAAACCTCAACGAATGTCAATATATGAGCAATTTCTCTCAGAACTTTCTGGTGGTCTCGCTACTTACTTACCTCGTATTCGCGAGGATTATAGAAATATATTTAATAATTTAGTCGTTTGGCGTCTAAATACAGGAGCTAAAGTTCATTGTCTGGGACGTGGAGATTTCACCTCTGCATCAGTGCAATGTCAGCGGTAATGGCGGCGAGCGGCGCGACGGACACGAGACTCGAGAGCGATTCTTTTATTGTCAAGCGCTTCGTATATGGCAACACGTCGCGTGCTCGCGGATAATTATCGCTCCCAAATAATACGAAAAATAAAAGTTTCAAATTGGTCGACAGCGTCCGCTTCGGCGACCGCATCCTGAGATGTCGTGTCGCTGTATCGTATTGTAGCGCGCAACAATAGCCACAGTCAGAGAGCCCACCACCGCACAGTTGAACTCCTTCGAGGATTTCCTTCGAGAGTAGGTACACTTATCGCTACCTTAGAGCAACACTAGTATAGTGACAAAAGCATAGTTCTGATATAAAGCTAATATAATCGGAGAGCTATAGAACCTTGATCGATGCTGTAGTATTTTGTATGGGTTGATTCCATCGATGCAAACACGACTTTGGAGCGCAGTAAATTTTATGTTCGTCCTCGCTCTGGTTGATCCCATCAATTATTTCATATCCTATAAAGGGCGAGTTTTTAATTAGTGACATCTTTGTAGTGGGTAAATCAGTAAGACAAAAAAAACTTTCGATTTTGAAAAAATATTTAAAAAAAAATATATTTTTATTGTTTTTTATGTCAAATTTGTAAATCTTACTCAAATATATATATTTATATAAATACATAATTTATTTTGGCTTCTCGTTATAAAAAAAAAATTTAAGGAAAAAACAGTGTACAACAATAAGTAGGCAAACATAATAAATATAATGCTACAGTAAAATAATATTCTCCATTACATGTCGTGAAAACCAACGAATGAGAACGAATTCCTATACAGGGTGAGTTTTAAATTAGTGGTATCCTTATAGTGGGTAAATCAAAGACTCAGATGAAATAATGTGGGTTGTCTTGTCATTCTGAAAGAGGTCCGGAATCGTATTAGCTGACATGACCCATTCATCTTAATTCATTATTATTGATTTTGTGAATAAAGACTAAATCGCGGTACGTCCTTCGATCTGCCAGTAAGGTAATGTTAGGGAAATCAGAGCTGTCAGTATGACTGTCAAATGTGGTGTAGGATCTGTAATTCAAATTTTTGATTACCTTATTCTGAATACGTTCTATTATGTTTACATGAACGACATATAAGTGGTTCCACTTTTGCGAGTAATAGCATTTCTAAAGTATATACATTAGAAAATAATTTAGAAGTCCTTTAAATGAAACTCATTCTACACGCCTTTTCCGTAATAGTGTCGATATGGTCAATAAACTGCAAATTATCATCTAAAAAAATACACATATCTTTAGTAACCGATTTTGAATGAATACAGACATTAAATAATAGGTATTGGTTTCCCTTTTTTACCGACTTCAAAAAAAGGAGGAGGTTTGTCAATTCGGTTGTATTTTTTTAATGTTTGTTACCTCAGAACTCAGTCATTTAGGAACCGATTTGGACATTTTTCTTTTTTTATTTGAAAGGATTAGTCCTATTTTTATCAAAAGTCCCTGTTCTGGGGATGGGATCTATAAGGAATTGAAGGAACTCCTCAAATATTATCATATGAAGTTGAAAATTTACATGTTGGTTCAGTTTCGCAGTTGGATTTGTCAACGTTGAGCTGTAGGTGATTCAAATCGCAATAAATGGAGGAGGGATTAAGGCTTCTAATATTTGTCATACAGGATCTTATTTTTTTACGCACATCACTAAATAAATAAGTGCTGAGCCTCAATCTCAGCCAGAATGTTAATATTATAAATTATTTTTTAGTGCATGTGTTTCCATGTGAAGACTATCATTAGCATTATACAACATGTACCAGTGAGCTTTTGGACTACCACGTGCAAATGCGCAAACGTCATCGCGATTACATCGAGCAAAACCAACGAGAAAGCATGAATCTAGCTAACAGCCTGAAGTGGTGCCATACAAGCAATTATTAAACTCAAATGCGAGTTCCGCAAACATACCAACCTTTTCGATTTCGTAGACATACTTAAATAGTTTATGGCCTGTCCATTCGTCCTCTAAGTATTACCCATTATTTCTAGGATATCATAATTCAGAAGATTAATCAAAACGAATTAGCATCGCCTAAACCGCAAATCTATATTCCGAGCTACCGGTTTTGAATATAATACCGTGGCATCGGCACGGTTTTTTCATTTTATTTTAGGCGTCGGAAACAAATCACTCTGAAAAGTAGTAGACGCCGCGCGTCCATGAAAACAAAGCCGTTTTTATTCTCACCCTCTTTAGATATTGAAGCATTTGCATTTTGGGATTGCATTAAATCAACAATTATGTACCTACCTAAAAAAACGAAACTTTGCATTTATTAAGTTGTCATTGATTACTATAATATTATATTCATACGAAACAAGGATATTACGTAAAATATAATATGCAACACTAGCTAACTTATTACAGAGTGCATCTTTTATGTGTTTTAACTGCAAGCAATTTCGTCTTCCGAATATTGAAATGTGGCTTGGAAAAAGAATGTGGTCACAAATATTCACGATCGCGGTTTTTTTACCGTCAGTGATGTTTCTCTTCTGTATTTTTACTTAAACTATTTTAGAATTTTATTTGTTTTTAGCATCTGGACAGAGAAAATAACATACAATCTGTCCACCGCCGTTAGATAAAAAATTATAGATACTTCAATCAATTCCCATTTAGCATCTTCTATGGATTTGGAAAATTTTATCTAAAGAAAATCGCCGTCTAACAAATGTTAACCCATAACACTGAATTTAAAGGGTTATTTATAAAACAAAATAAAATATTTTCAAACCGAAAAACTTTACCAATAATAAAAATTATATAAGTTCCATTATCTTGTCAGTATCTCGTAAAAAGAATCAAAAGGATCGGATGAAAATTAGCGTCACATTTACAAAAAAAGTTAGGCGTAATTTCAAAACAGAAAGAGCTCAGAAGTTAATTATTTTTTTTAATTGGGACATAATATTCTTTTTATAATACAGAAAAATCATATTTTCATGGGAATAATTTTAGATAAAATGCTGTTCTTTGTATATGTGATGTATTTTTTTCAACCGATATTTTAGTATTTTCATTGTTAACAAACAAGATAAAGCATCTTTTGTGTTTATTAAAGATACAATTTTTCGCTTCAAAAATATATTAAATTTATTATTATTAAAATTACTAAAAAACTATTAAAATTATGGGTTAACTTTTTTATAATGCGATTTTATTCAGATAAAACATTCTCAATTCCATAGAAAGAAGAGGAATTGATCTACGTAAAGTGGGTTTTCCGCCGTATCTATGATTTTTTGTCTAAAAAGTCTGGTGATGGACAGATTGTATAATAACTGTCATGGGCTCCCATTGTCATTGACTCTGTTACAGGGTAGTGATACTTAGGTGCTAATATTTGGAAGAACTCAATTGGTTTTCTTTTTCAATATACAGCTGTCCTATCTTTGTTTTCTTCGCGTATGTCGGCTATGTCGGTCGGGCAGCGGGTGCTAAAGTTGTCGCAGCGTTCGCCGGGATAAAAAGGTTATGGTTGCGTGCGCGATTATAGGACAGAAGAGGCACAAAGAGATCCCCGACTCCCGACGCGGTCGTGGTGGGCGTCTGCGGCCTATCCCTTTAGACCGGCAGCCCGTTGTAGTTTATATTACGAAATCGGGAACATAAAACGAATCAGTCTAAGGGTGTACTAGCTGGGTAGATGCACGAGTGGAGATTAATGGCTGCATGGCCAGTATTTTTTTTTACATCCGATCCAACTCTTTGTTTAGCTCCCATCCAAAGAGTCTCCTCGAATAGGTGACGCTATAAAGTAAATAAAATATAGGTAATTCCATCAGGCAAGTTCTGGGCAGTGCACTCTGCAAAAGCAGTGATATATTTGGCGGAGTACCGATAGGAGTCTGAAATCATAGTTTTCGCAAAACAGTTTTAGCTTTCATTTGCTGTGGAACGTATCCGCCATCCCAGGATGTTAAAACTGCTCTTGGAGTATTATCACCTTAGAATGAATCACAAAGACTTTGATGGTCGAAGACAATCTACAGTCCAGTTCCGCCGCGAGTCCGGCAGAATTCAGCGCCAGACCGCATTGCGGCTTCTACTTGTTGCAAAGCGTACTACTATCGGTGTTTCACGGGTTCATGGCACTCTTTGCGCGATTGTCACTCGGAATCGGGTGGGCAACGGACCGTTTTTGAGAATAGGTGCTAACAAGTAAAACTAAAACGGCAGACGTCTCACAGTCATGTATTTGGTACTCTCCTTACTGCAACTCTAATAGATAGAGATACTCGGCTTAAATAATCAATATATATTTTCCTATGAGTCTTATCCTTTTCCCATGCAATGATTCGGTTAAACAAAGTAATTTTCTACAAGAGACATTTAACACTGTTTCGACTGTGTCTAACACACGGGAGAACCAGTCACCACATGAAGTTTTAACGGCATTAGGTCGTTCTATCTTTAATGGAGTGAACGTGACAGACTTTAGAAGACAAATGACAGTCCACTGTTTAACTCCACCGACAAACCCGTAAGCCTCTACCTGGTGTTAGCGGTAATTCAATTCGAATTATTTTGGACAGTGGCGCCCTTTGCACTTCAAGCTCACACGGGATCGGGTGGCCAAAGGATCGTTCCAAGGTAGCTGACAGCAGGTCCACGCTGACCCACGCTGCTTAGAAAACGCACGTTTCAACCCCCCCCCCCCCCTTGGTTATTTTCAGGAGTGCACAGTTGATTGGCAAAAGCCGCACGATACGCATACCGCCCAGGATCACCCGAGATGTTCCCAAAGATTGAAACAAACGTTACCACCTGCATTGAGAAAAATATAACGACGTAATAATACAAGGAAATACGGATGTTTCAACAAGGATTACGTATATAATTCGGTATTAGGTTCATACGTATGAATTAACATGACGCATAACGGTGTTGGCGTGACGGTAGTTACCGTGTTGTAATGTTAAAATATAATGTTATTTCATTACATCGCAACCTTGGAATCTCGGCTATAACATGACAGGATGTAGAAGTATAGATACGTACGGTTATAGTCGGACACATGAATCATGTTAAAACTACAGTTTACTGTTATTTCCGCAAGGAAAATGTTGATTATAATCAAGTAATGGAGTTTTACAAAATTCTTTGTAATTCAACAAAATTATGATTGAAACATCGTTATTATGTATAAAACCGTAATAACAAAATGGTAATGTAAGAATCAATCCAATATTTTTCTCAGTGTGTCTGCGACACGGCTGTGACACAGAGAACTCTGTGTTCACAGAGTTCTTTCCAGGTTAGTCCCTCCAGGCTACCTGATGGGAATGAGCCGACCCAAGATAACAAACAGGTAATCCGGCCCAAGCTGCACGGAACTATTAGATATTGGTTGTGACAGATTTGATTAGATTGTGACAAATAGAGCTGTCAACTACAACGGACGAACCCGTCACCTCAGGCAGTTTTAACGATTGGTCGTTCTATCTCCCGTTAAGTGAACGCAGAAGACGTATGTTACCCAGCGGGCTAACACTCACGCCCTTACTTCCAATTGCGACCAGATTACTCCGGTCTCTCGACTAGTTACGAGTTCGAGGTCGCTTGCGCGGTCCTCTCCCTTACGAAGCGGTGAAACGGTGTAAACCGAATCTATCGCGGACCACGGCGTCCTTCGCCCGGCATGTTCCACCCCGGATCGGATAGCCGTTGGTCGTTTCAAGAGCAGTCGCCGTAAGGTCAGCAACCACCCCCGCTCTATATGAAACAATACTGCTTCCAGACTCCCCCGACTGTTAGTCAGAGAATCGATTGGCTTACGCCGCACGGTGCGTAGACCGTCCAAGAGCGGAGAATTGACTCCTAGGAAAAACTAGCCAAGGCCAGAGTCCTACCCGGGCTCGCACTTCATGCGTGGAGGCCGTCGGAAGGGTGTTGACCCCTGAGTGTGACCAACCCTGAACAATTGGGTCTTTGTGGCCAACTCAGCAAGGGCCCATTAGCTCCCAAGATTGTGACATATTGAGTTGTCAACTACAACGGGCGAGCCCGTCACCACAGGACGTTTTAACGATTAGTCGTTCTATCGACCTGCAGTGAGCGTAGAAGACTTTGGACAAAACAATCCGACGTCTAGCTACGCCACAACCCGTAAGAGACCAACTCCTCCCAAGATTGTGACAGATTGTGACATCCCTAGCATCCTACTTACAAGATTGTGACATCCCTAGCTCCCAAGATTGTGACAAATAACCCACTTCTGATTAGTTTGATTCGAGTGCCTGATGGCGCAGAGTAGACTGAGAGGGGCTCCCGCACGACCGCCTTAGCAGGCCTACCGCGACGGGCCTCCCTCTGCCCTCTGCCGCCGCGCCCTCCGCGCGGGCCTTCGGCGTTCGTACGGTGCGATCAATAGCGCCAGACATAACACGCGGTCGGCGCGGCAGGCAGAGTCGGCCGCGCGGCTAGCGGCGCGGCGCGTTCGCCGACGCGTGAGAAGGGCCTCGCTCCCATTTTCATTAAAACGAGAGCAGACAGGTAATACTCGGGGTGATCGATCGCAACCCCGCGCGTTCTCCCTCCGCTTTTCAACCTATTTTTAAACTCCATCCCTTGTCATGCATTTAAACATAAATAGCAACACTGTCATCGACGCATCACATAATAGCATAAATACGATGGATCATAACAATTTTAGGCGCCTTCATCTCATTGGCTGCAGTTCTGTAGATATGTCCCTTTATTTTATTTATTTATCCATAACATACACCGTTAATAATGTATTAAGTACTATGTAACTGTCGAGTAAAACTAGCAGTGGAGTAAAAACGGTGCTAAAGTAATGAGTAAAATAAGTACAGGTCCAAGTGGACTTTACTGTTTCAATAGGCCTAGGCCTGTATCGATGCAGTAGTCTAGTGGTTTTTGATGACCTAAGACCAAATAATAAAAGTATATATGCATGTATGAGCGAACAAAACCATTTTTTCAGGTTATTACTTCGGTATATCCAAGGGATATACATGGAGATTAAATGTAAACCTTTTCTAGCGATTATTTATGTGATTCAGAATTTTAAAAACGCATTTTATCTGTGGGCTGCTTCTTCCTGGTCCTAATCATTACGGTCACTAGATTGATAAATAAATAAAGATTGTTATATAAAGTGATTTTGCTGTTAAGTCCAAAATTTGATTCGAAAAAAAATCTTTTTTTTAACATAGAGTAGAAAGTAGATTGTCTATTTCGGTTGCTTCTCCACAATGACCCTTATGTCTCTGATTTTTCTTGATTCGGAATAACTGCGCCAATTGAGAAGAAGAAGGATATCTAAATACTGATACAATTCGTTTTTATATAGTCATATTCACTTTAAAATACACACATATAAATAATTGCTCGAAAAAGTCTAAATCTAATCTCTGTGGATAGTTAAAAGCCATACCGAAGTAATACCACGAAAAAGTGGTTTTGCTCGCTCATACATGCATATATACTTTTGGTGTTTTTTTGTTTGTTTGTTGGAAACGTGTAAATATAATTATAATATAAAGTTTGGACATAAATTTAGCTTAATGTCAGATCAAAACAAATCGATGCGGATTGTAGAATATAAAAAAAACAATCGAAAATAGAATATATAAAGAATAGAATACAATAACTTTATTGTGCTATAAAAACATAACTTAATGAATATTATACTGGTTTTATAAAAAAGTCAATTTATGCACAAATGGCAGACTTATCACTATACAACCATTTCGGTTCCGAAACAGTTTGGTATAACGATATTTTCTATAATTTCTTAAAAACCCGACATCAGCTCTTTAAGAAGTTGCCAAACTGATGTAAATCATCCACCCCACTGCAGAAAAGGAAATAATACCATGCGGTTTTGAGTCGGTTATGGGGGGGAGGGGGGAGAGTTTTCAGGGGGGGTGATGAGGAATTTGGCGGGGTGGGGGTGGGGGGGAGCTGTCTGCTTGCCGGCAATGTCTTGGAATGTCACAACCGACGTTTTTAATCTATCGAAGGCATTTGCCACAGTATAACAAGATAATCAAAATAATAAGGAAACTAAATAGTCTGGTCCTTAACCACTTTACAGGCAATACAGTTTCTTCCCTAGACTTTTCATCTCAGCACAATAAACAAATTATTACGCAATGACATATGATACAAGCCCGACATCCGAATATAAACCACACATCCGACGCAATTATTTCTTATCAAATGTTTGAACAGAACGGTCGTACGAATTGTGAAAGGAATTCCTTTATGTGGAATACAATACAACCGAAAACGGATCTTTCTTTCGCCCGTTAATTAATTTACACGCTGTAGGAGACATTGTTTTCTGTTATTTTATGCAAACAATGTGAAAGTTTTTTTACCTTTCTAAAGTAGAGATGACACATACGAGTTTGGTGGGATGATAAATTGGAACGATTCCGGTAACGATCGCTTAATTAATATTCATTTAATAGTCGAACAATCGAGGTGGGAATAATGAACTACTAGAATATGCATATACTAGTGGATGTACTGTTTCAATTAAGGATGCCGATAACCGCCCGCATCTCGGCACGGCGCACACAACAGCTGCTCTAGTAATAGAAATGAGCGAGGGGAAGCAAAATAAAAAAGCTATTCAGTCAGAACAATTCATAAGTACCTAAGCGGTTTGTTATATCAGCCTGGTTATGCCAACAGTTACTTATAAGGAAACGCTCAAATACTCAAAGTGTAATACAAATGTTACAGTGTACCGATAGAACAGTAGACGCACTCTCAAGCGATAGGGGATTGCGGGGATAGGATGCGATGGAAGTGAGCAGAGGGGTACGTCTCGATGAATGGCTTTGGTTAGCGTTACGCGCGTGCGATGGTAGGCGAATTTCTCAAAACGTTTGAACATCTGCATTGGCGGAGTAGTAGACATGTGGCGGTCATATGCGAGCCCTTGGAGTCGTGACGTAGCTCGCCTCGTTTTGAATTTTGTTCTAAGAGACGCTACTATCTGGTATACTGTGCTAATACTAATAATTGAAGGGTTACGGGAAAGAACGATCAATGTGATTTCTTTTGTTAATATGAGATAGGTACTAACGCTATATTTTGGCTTGTTCCCAATAGAATCGAAGCATGAATCGATTTTCAAAAGAAAAATCATAGCCTGCCTTTAAATAAAGATAGAAGAAAACGTGTAACTGGAAAAAACCAGTTCTTCCCTTTCTCTCCTGTTCCTCTCCCAATTTCCTCTCCTCGGGCATTATTAGTCTTAAATTCTTCCACTTGTCTGTATGTTATGTAATAATCTTTATTTTCACAATGCGCGCATGTACCACTATGTTTAGGTTAGCTGTAAGACATTGCCATGTGGCAATAAGCTCGCCTTTTTTGTATACTTATTAAGTGCAAATAAAGAGTTTATTAAAAAACTATAAAGTTCACGCGTTGGCGGTGAACCTTTATTGTTCTTTCCCTTCAGGTTGCGTACCTGGTGACCCTACGGTTGACACTGAGGAGGAGCTGTGATGGAAAATACTGATGAATGCTAAGGACTTTTTCGTTTTTTTCGGAGGTATACCATATTAGTAAAAAGTATTTTTTTTTGAAACCCACATATTCTTATTATTATACTCACATATTCTTATACGTATCATAGTTTTCCTTCTTTTTTTGAGGTAGACTTTTTTAAATTACTAAATTTTAAAAATTGAATTACCAAAAAAATCAATACCTGACATTCATCGTTCTTTGCCATAAGCCTCCAATCGTAGGTTTTCAGTTTTGAGCTTTTCTAGAAGCAAACGAAGATTGCCGAATAAATGACTTAGCAACATTATTCTGCTTCAAAATAAAAGAGTTTTAGGAAAGCAGTCAACGACAAATTGATATTTTTTAAACCTAGATGTTTTATCAAAAAATCCTTTTGATTGGCGAATTGATCCTATTAAATGCTTTATGCAGGGTGACCAGGACGCCAGAGGATCAGCAGTAGGTACACAGTGAATCAATTGAATATCTAAGCACACCTTGGACATGACTACTGCTACGGGCGAAAACGCCACCGCAGGAAAGTACTATAACGATATGTAAGCATTCTTTTAACCGTAATCGTAGACTTAGATACAACACAGTCCACCGTCTAACTACGCCAACGGGCCCATGAGAATCCAACATCTTACCGCGAGGCACTGGGAAGTGAAACCATAATAACCCTAAGGTAGGGTGGTTAAATGAAAAATATCCGCAATATCCAGTCACAGATTTTTGCATTTTGGATGAAAGGGGCTATAAAAAGGTTTTTTTACACGACTGCCCAACAAAAAAGAATTGTTATGTGTTCAGAGTTCATCGATGTATGTCATCCCGAGTATCATAGGGCACCTTAACTGTCTATCAAGTAAATAGTTGTCTAAATGTCCAAATCTCCAAATGTCAATAAATTAACACAAATATATCGTGTTTAGTGTCAAATGAAAAGTCTTATTGAGTAGGGGAGGGTGGGGCAAGACGGGCTAGGGAGGCAAGACGGGCACCCGTGTTTTCTACCTAACCAAATACGTTAGCAACAGGAAATAACTTGCGTTTGACGCATCTTTGCCCCGCGCCTCAGTTGCCCGAAAACAGCCACAGGAGAAGGGCGCGTCGCCGAGCTGCAGTGAAAAAACTAGATTTATGTAAGTTTGTTATTATATTTACTTCGTTTCTCACAAGCGACTTGATGGTAAAAATATTATGCTCGGAGTAAGTGGTGTGTATTATAAGGAGCACATTTTAATACAGTTTTAATCTAATAAGGCATTTTAAACATTACTTTAATTACTTTTAGGACAAATCTCGTTTATGACTAAAGTGAACCAAGGGGGCAAAATGGGCTATAGGGTAGCCCGTCTTGCCCCCGTCTTTTCCGTGTGTGATTTTTTCCTTGTTTCCTTTTTAGGATGGTGAGGACTTATAAACGAACAACTGATAGGGCGCAATGGACAGAAGAAAGCATGAGAAATGCAATCAAAGCAATCCTAGAAGGTAGAATGGGTGCTTTGTTGGCTTCAAAAACATTTGGGGTTCCACGAACAACATTGCAAAGAAAAGTTAATCTTGCTCGAAAATCTCCGAACATACCAATGAATATAAAAGTTCCATTGGGCCCAAAGACCACAGTATTTTCCACTGAAGAAGAAAACGAACTGGCGAGCTATATTATAGATATGGAAAGTAGGCTTTTCGGTCTTACAACTAGAGACGTAAAAGTTTTGGCGTACCAACTCGCGGTACGAAATAATAAGTTACATCCATTTAAAGAATACGTGAGTATGGCAGGGAGAGACTGGCTGTCTGGATTTTTACGACGTCATCCAAAAATAGCAATCAGGAAACCCGAAAGTACATCCGCTGCTAGAGCAGCAGGTTTCAATAAAGTCGTAGTGTCAGATTTTTATAAACTGTTGGGAAAACTCTATGATAACCATAAATTCACTGGCAACCGTATTTATAACTGTGATGAAACTGGTGTTTCAGTTGTACCAAAAAGCAGGTGCAAGATATTAGCTTTGAAGGGCCGCAAACAAGTTGGTGCACTGACGTCCGCTGAAAGAGGAGCAACTATAACAGTAGAGATATGCTTCAGTGCTACTGGCCATTATATACCTCCTATGATGATCTTCCCCAGAAAGCGCATGAAGCCAGAGTTGATGGTAAATGCACCGGAAGGAGCTTGGGGTGTATGCAGTGACTCGGGGTGGATAACAACAGAACTATTCCTAGCGTGGTTTAAAAAGTTTATCTCGTACACTGGGGCCACAAAAGAAAACCGTGTGTTATTATTAGTCGATGGTCACAACACACATACGAAAAGCGTTGATATTATTGACGAAGCCAGAGCGAATGGCGTTGAGATTTTATCATTTCCGCCACATACAACTCATCGTCTTCAGGCACTTGACGTTGCTTTCATGAAGCCTCTTAGTACATATTACGATCAAGCAGTAACTTCATGGCTTCGTAGTAACCCTGGTCTTGTAGTGAGTACTCGGCAGGTGGCAGAATTGTTCGGTAAAGCATTCATAGCAGCAGCTACAATGTCGACAGCCGTGAACGGTTTTAAAAAATGTGGAATCTGGCCTTACGACTCCAACGTATTCACCGACGTCGATTTCATAGCTTCTATGACAACCGACATACAAGTTACACCATCTACTATAAATCAAAATGAAGGAAATGAAACCACAACTCAAAGTGAAGGAAATGAGACTCTTAGCCTAAATGTTCAAGGAAACAACGAAGATACAAACGAAGTTCAAAGAGAGAAGACAAATGACCTTAATTCTATAATAAATCCTCAACCTGGCT
Organism: Micropterix aruncella; assembly: GCA_944548615.1. Taxonomy (NCBI): domain Eukaryota; kingdom Metazoa; phylum Arthropoda; class Insecta; order Lepidoptera; family Micropterigidae; genus Micropterix; species Micropterix aruncella. Next base: position 16,131,825 of record OX155954.1, on the reverse strand, counting down.
GTTCCTCGTGGATTGAACAATCGCAAAAAGTGAAGCCGTCTCATTCAGTTCAGTCAGTATTTGCATTAATTAGCCCAAAGCAAATACTTCCAGTGCCTGCGACTCAACAGCAGAAACGAGTATCGAGAACACGTGGAAAAACAACGATCATTACTTCGTCGCCGTACAAGGTACAACTTGAAGAAGCTATTAGAAAGAAAAAGGAAACTGAACAAGACAAAGAAAATAGGAGAATTGAAAGACAAAGGAAAAAAGATGAAAAAGAAAAAGTTAAAAAGTGCAAAGAAAAAGACCAAAAGCAATTGGCAAAAAAACGCAAAATTAAAAGGAAGATACGCACTAGGCCGGATAGTTTTACATCTTCAGACAGTGAAGATGAAATTGCAAACACTCCATGCTTATATTGCAACGGTCGTTACCTTGATTCAGAGGAGGGATGGATAATTTGTTTGGTTTGTCAAAAATGGGCACATTGTAGTTGCGCGGGTGTTGACGATGATGACGCCGAAGTGACTCACGTCTGCAGATTATGCGCACCAGACGAATAGAAAATATAAGCTGCAGTCAAAATATATAGCCCATCTTACCCCATGGGACTAGCCCTTCTTGCCCCACCTATGGGGCAAGACGGCCATTTTGACATTTTTTGTATTTTTATTATTTTAATATTTTTTGTGAGACGTAATTATTCCTGTTAAATGTAAATTTGTAGTTTGATTACCAAAGGATGTTAAAGTAAAGTTTTTGAATTGGTAATAATAAAAACTTGCGTTTTACTCATTGCCCAACCTTAAGTAGCCCGTCTTGCCCCACCCTCCCCTATATTCCGAATATATATATATATATATATATATATATATATATATATATATATATATATATATATATATATATATATATATATATATATATATATATATATATATATATATATATATATATATATATATATATATATATATATATATATATATATATATATATATATATATATATATATATAATTATAAAAGCCACTTACATCGTGACGAAGGATTCCCTTGATCGGATTCGGGAATGCTTTAGGTGTTAACGAGAATGATGAATGCCTCTCACTTGCGGAAAGAGGAGTAGGTTTAAGTTGGGCCCATTTTACAACTAGTAACGCTCACCCTTCATCCAATTATCTCAAAAATTAAGCTACAATCCTTTTTCCTATTCCTATCCTATTTTCTAAAGGTGCGATATAAAGAAGCTGCGATCAATATTCAGCGATATTTAAGGCGCCATATGTTATAATGCGTTGCGTACGTTGGGTACGTGGGAAAAATGTGTCTCTACCCTCAGTGTTTAGCTGTTATGGTTCTGTCAAAACAGCGTATTATGCGGCGTCCCACTTTGAAATCACCTTATTTATGCAAATATTTCTTCTTATCATGAACGGAGTCTCCATAGTTTCAAGACCAGAAGTTGATCCATTATATAGTACAATAATGAGATATTTTCGTTACTTTTGACAGCGACGGTGGACTATTCGGCCAAATGTGTGAACAGGTATTATAGCACAGTATACCGTGTTAGAACAGTTAACGCACTCTCGAGAGGCAGGGCGATGCGGGAATAGGGTGCGAGGGAAGTGAGCAGAGGGATACGTCTCGGTAAACGGATTTAGTTGGCGCTACGCGCGGGTAGAAGTTGGCAAATTTCTCGAACGGCGGCCATATGCGAGCCTCTAGGACTCGTTACGTCGCTCGCTTCAATTTGAATTTTGTTCTAAGGTACTGTCTGTATACTGTGATTATAGTATGTTATGCGTGAACGAAAAATATGGAGATGAAAAAGATGGAGAAATACACGGGGATGGAGTCATTGTCTAAAATTACTTCGGTAGCGGTTGTAGGTAACAAGGTCAAGAGGATTGACCTATCACCTAGTCTGGAGAGGGAATGTGGGGCAGAGAGGCGCGTACCAACGGTGGAAAAGTTGCGTCGACTCCGATGAGCGATCGTCGGGAGAGCACGGCTCGAGTTGAGAAACCGCCGCGAGAGAGAGAGGAGAGCGGAGAGACGCGGCGCGCCGCATCTGACCTACCCGTGACCTTTGACCCCGGCCCAGAGAGATGGCAGAAGGCTGCGAAGGCTGTGACCCAGATCCGGCGATCGAACCGACGAGCGGGCGGCGCGGCGATTCGGCGGCCGAACGAGCCGCGCCGGGCCGTGAATGGCGCGCACGACGGTGGGGGGACTGGGGACGGAGCCCCCCGCGTGCTGGCGGAGACCGCGCACCGCCCGCACCGCAGCATTTGGCTCCCACTATGCTGACATCGGTTTATAACGTGACTACGTCTTATAAAACGAAGTGCATGGAGTTATAAGGTTTTGAATGGATTATTTGAGTCTAAAACTGTCGTAGGTCTATTTTGTGATCTTTCTAAAGCACTTGACCGCGTAAATCACAATATTCTAATGAACAAAATCGAGTAACTATAGAATTCGAAAAAAGGAGCTGAAATTAATTGAATCATACTTGCCAAACCGAGATGTCAATTGCTTATCGACCAATGGGTAGCGACCCCCTGGGGGACCCGAAGCACCCCTCGGGGGATCGCAGGCTATCAAAAAATAAAAAACCAACATATTATAAAATATTTTTTTATTTAATATGCAAATTTACATCTTCGAAAGAGGAATTTTGTTTGGTTTTGCTATTGTTTTTACAAAACTTTATATTAATCTAATATGAACAGAGTTTTGGTACAGCTTTGGAAGTGAAAATCAGAATTTAAACATCTGTATATCCCCATATTAGTACCTGGTTAAATAAATCGATTCATACCGATTTTTCAATCATTTTATTTACTTATTTAGGGATAGCCTAAGAAGGGTCGCGTAAGGGTTTTATTTTTTCACCCAAAGAGAGGGTCGCGATCTATAAAAGGTTGAAAAACACTGCATTATAGTAACCAAACGCGAGCCTGCAAGGTTCCATTTCAGGTCCGATAGTATACACCAACGACCTCTCCGGATATGTATAGCCAGATAAGGATGATATCACACTATTTGCAGATAACAAATTGCCTATTCACCTGTGATCAGAATAAGCAGACATTGATATAAACGGTTAGGTCTACATCGACTAACTTCTGGAATGCTTCGATGCTAATGAATTACAATTAAATATTAATAAATCTAAAATTATTTATTTTTACTTGCAACCTGACTTTTTAAATAACGTATATCTATAACATTTGACTATATAATGCCAATGTGTGCCTGATATCAGCTGCCTGATATCAAGTAGGTATTTCGAATTACCTGAAGTACATCGGAAATATATTTCTTCCCCTGTTAAACTGTATAGCCACTACCTACGTTTCGTGTTACATTTGTTTCAAACTCTGTATATTGCCATATTAAATAAATAAATTATCGAAGTTAATAAACTTATGTGGCTCTATACTATACCCGCAAATAAGTTCGTCATATCAAAATAAAACACGGAACTTCAGGAACCACCCATCTACTCTCCGTCGAGGTTGACGTACTTCTCTAAAAATAGACTCCGCCCCTCGGGATTACTCTCACACGAGGGAAATGACAATGATGCCGATGATGGACGATGAAAAGCTGTAATTTCCTAATGGCTAATGCGATTGAAATCTGACACGGAGAAATCTAAATATAGGCCCGGCAGCGTGTAAGTAAACACTCGGTCGGGGGGCTAATGTATCTGCGACGGGTTCAAGGTTAGGAAGGGTCGAAAATCGTTTAAAGTTATTTCCGTCAACCGGAATGCAAAGGGGAGTGATGAAAATGTAAAAGACTATGATCGCTGCGCATAGTAAGCAATGCCCGGTAAGATGAGAACTAATAAATAAACGATGATGAGGAACTAATAAATAGACGATCCACGGTAAGGAAACTAGGCTGGGATTCTAAAACGAAGACACGATATACGATTGTCGTCACTCAAAGCGAGAGCGGAAGACTTTTATCGTATGTTGACAGACTGTAAATTATCGCACTGCGTGTAAATGGCTTGTCGACGTTAATCGACAAATAGAACGAGACATTCTTCCGCGTCTGCATCAAAATTGTTCGGGAGATTTTTGAAGAGTTGCTGCGTAATCATTTTCTTACAAATCTTGTAAAAACACTGCAATGAAATCTGCTTAGAAACTCACTCTAGCTAAGTGGAAGAGCCGAGTTTTCATCGTTGAAAGTAAGGTTAAGAACGACGACAGCTCATGAGATGCCCTGGGGAATCGCCGCGATCACGATAAGGCTAGAGTGATCGCTTAGCTTCTTATTTTATCGTAAGTGCGAGACCCCAACAGATTGAGTCTTGCCGTTCTCTATTTGAAAAGTTTCACATAAACCCTTTTTTTAAAAATATAAAGTTAGGTAGTTGTTGTTGCCGATCTGCTTATGTTAAGTCAGTATTTTGCTAGTGAAGAACTAATATGTTTTAAAGTTACTAAGTTCATTAAAAAAAATGTGTATATTATAAATAGGATAGAAAGGAATTTACCACGTGAAATTTGTAGCACCCGATGTTTCGGTGACGTTGCAGCCGCCGTTGTCCAGGGTAGACTGAAAAAGCTGTCAATTCGTTGTTTTGCGTCCGCATACCGCTGCCGCCACTGCGTAGGCTATAAAGGGGCAAACACAATATCGGACGCGTCCGTCAGCCGCGGCTTATGGGCGCGACTGAATAGGTATCTGTGTAATGAATAATGAATTTCTATTGAGCCGTGCACATTATCGGACGACAGTCGCGGACGCCTGTGCATACGTTCGTAAGCCGCGGCTTACGGACGCGTCCGATAATGTGTTTGCCCCTTCACGGTGGTGGGGGGCCGGGCTCGCAAAACAACGGATTAACAGCTCTTTCAGTCTACCCTGGACAACGGCGGCTGCAACGTCACCAAAACGTCGGGTGCTACAAATTTCACGCGGTAAATTCGTGTCTATCCTATTTATGATGTCAAACAACCGCGATAGTCTTCGATTTTATAAATATGTATATATTGTAACACTGATTTTTATGTGCAAAAATATGTTTTTTATGTGAAATATATTTTGTAATGCTGCTTTGGGTCCACAAAAAGACCGCAAGGGCTTCGTGGATATATAATGAAAAAAAAAAACAATATATATTTTTTTTTTGCGAAAAAATAAAAAAAAACATTTTTTAAGTATTTTTTTATTTAGAACGACATTCTCCGCGCGTTTCCTTTTAAGCATCACCTTTTCTTTGACTTTATTAATACAATCGGCCCATTTGTAAATGAGCCTGAAGTCCTGTTAAGAATAGATGTGGTGCAGCGATCGCATTACGCGATTCCGCCGCCAACGGGCGCAGTGCAGTCTGCATCCGTGGGAGGATGAGATCTGAATTGATCGCCTCTGTGCGCGATCGAGGTCGCGCTCATTAGCCGCTTTTGCATTTAGTACAGCAGGCGAGCTACCGTGCCGCCCGTGCCGCTCCCGAAACCGAGAGTAGCTGCCAACGACAAAAAAATGCGTAGATGGGACATTCAATGTATAACTAAAAAAATCATCGAGGGCAGTACCACATCCTAAAGATCCAATACCGGATTACCATAATAGCAGAAGAAACATCTGTTACCCACCCCGTATATCAGGAGGCCCACTTTCAAGCAGATGTTCAGTTTTTGAAAACTCCTGTTCGTACATTCGTACATCTTGGTAGTACGTACATGTTCCTAGTCGAACATTTTAAAACTTAATAACGGCAACGCGTCGGTGCTCCGTGATTTTGTGCATATTTATATTTTGTTTGTTCCGACTGTTTTTTACACGACTGCCAACAAAAAAAAAATGTGTTCAGGGTTCATCTATATATGTTTTCCGTTTCTATATTCCACCATAACGTCTATACGCTTAGACCGATTTAGAAGTGTGTGGTATTGTTAATACCATTATGTCATCCCGAGTGTCATGGGTACCTTAACTGTCTAAATATCAAGTGAGTAGTTGTCTAAATGTCCAAATGTCTATAAATTAACATAAATATATCGTGTTTAGCGTCAAATAAAAAGACCGATTCTGTACATTCCGGAAATATACATTTATTTATATAGATAAATACATAAATCACAAATATTTCATAAAAAACCGTATTGAAAATGTTTATAAATAAAGTCCACTTTCTTTAACGGCAGTCGTGTTTTTAAATATTTTTAATATATTTACTTGTATAGATATCTGAACTAGTGGCAAATACCCTTGTTTGAGTCAGTGACGGATAAAATAAATATAATACTCGTATGAATACCAGCTCAGCACACTAACACGCCAACAAGCGAACTTTTCGGGGCACGAAAAAAACTGAATAACTTCGTTCACGAGATGCTAATGTCTTCAACAAACTTTAACTACTTTTTTTCTTATTTTTTTAGGCATAATAGCAGTTATTGCAGCTTAAATATAAAAGTTGGATATATGCTGTCACGGACTTTTTTATAGAGCTTTTTGAGGCCGACGTTTTTGATTCACATAGTTTTCAAAAATACCAAACCGTTTCGTCAGCGCACGCCGATAAAGCGCATAACCAGCACATTTTCTCCGACTCGATTTACAAATAACGTGATTTCGTATCGAAAACTAATATGTATCACAATAAAATATAGCATTTAGCACTACTCGATAATTTAGCTTTCTATTAGTGAAAGAATCTTAAAAATCGGATAAGTAGTTTTGTAGATTACCCCCAACATACAAACTTACAAACTTTACCTCCACTCCAATGCGTAACGTCCCGCTCGGGATGATTGCCTACCTACGGCAAAATGTCTAATGGGCAGTTAAAAAAAACATATTTAATGCGATCATTTTACAGTTCTTCTTTTTATGATCCCTATAGTGGTTTATAACTTATGGACGTTTTTCTCAAGGCCGTCGATTCACGCCGATTTCACGCTCGACGGTTTCACGTTCGAAACGCTACGGGCGAGGTTTTACTTCACAAATTAAAGGGTTAAAATATTAGTATAGATATATTACCTACTTATGATCATTTGAATTTATAGATACGACCCCGAACTAACGATGACTCTAACGACCTGGAACGTGAATTTACACCAACAACAATTTACAAACGCAAATCCAAAATTTTGGCGCGTACGAGGTCTTACATATAAATCGACAATATAAATAATATGTTACCTACTTATCATCTTTTGAATATATATATACAACCTCAAACTATAGCTAACTCTAATCTCAAACGATAGATTTTAGAATTTCTACGTATAACCTATTTGTTAAGCAAGTGTCTGCACCTGCCTTATCAACGATTTTTTTAAAAATCAAATGACTTGGTTTGGAAAAGTATAATTACAGTTGCCGACACTTCCTTCGCATTAATATTAGGTAGGAACTTAAGATATTTAATGTTTTTGCGGAGAAACTTTTTTTGGTTGCCTTTTTTTTTATTTTATGTATTCACGAGCATATCTCCCTTTTTCCTTTTAAAATCGTGTTTGATTTATATGTGGGTGCATTGTGTTGACGCGCAATCGGGTGGGCGGAGTGAGCAGCCGCCTCCGTGCCGCACTATTGACCTGGACTTGAAATCACGATATCAGTTTCATTATGAATTAAAAGGGTATCTCTTGTAGCGTGATAATTAGTGTCGCGCAGAAAATGTAAGAGGGACATTTTCGAGTACATTTCTCAACAATTTAAACGTGTATATCAACTGTTGAACTTTCGATGCAATGGCCTGTACCGTATATGCTCACTACAGTTCAGTATGTCATCCGCAAGTAGGCCTACCTAGGTATTTGATCTAACGTTGGGCTCAGTGCAATCGGGACATTATGACCCATTGTTCTTAGGGGCGGCCCAATTCTCGGATCAGCACCCATCCGGTAGCCCCTTAGTAGAAGTTCTGGCCCGGGTAGTACTCTGTGCCCGATGGGTCAGTTTTCCTTGGGAATCGTTTCTCCTGCGCTCCTGGACGGTTTTCGCACGGTGCGGCGATAACCAATCGAGTGTGCACTCCCACAGATAACCGGGGGAGTCTGAAAACGGCTTCGTTTCCTAAGCAGCGAAAGTGGATTTTGTTTGTTTGTTTGTTTGTTTATACTCTTTATCGTGAAAATGTCACAATGGGCGGGTTTATTGTCATATGACAATCTCTTACAACCAACCCTACTATGACGTGTTATATGTATGTGTGCGTGTAACATGTCTGTACGTCTGTGTCTTGTTATTGCATTCGATCGACAGAATTGAAAATGCAATACCGTTAATTTGACCCTAACGCAAAATGGTGACCCAGCCGGGAATCGAACCAGCGACCTTACAATGTAAGATCAGGCGACCTAACCACTATGCCACCGGGCCGTGTGACCTGCCGTCTTCCACTCTTGAAATGACCATTTGGCTACCTGATCCTGAGTTCAGATCCGGGCAAAAGATGCCATGATCCGCGACAGATTCAAACTAAATCACCGATGAAAATACGGCAGGTAGTTGACCGCGCAAGCGACCTCGAACCTGTAACCAGTCGGGAGAATGGAGGTATCCTGATCGTTAACTCTTGGAGTAAATGGGTATTTTCATGGATGCATCTGTCTCTTTTGCAGGATTTTCGGCGACATCGACCTTAAAGTACTATAACTACGAAACTACTACACCAATCATAAAAAGAACAACTGCACAATGATTGCATTGAAATTTCGAATATAGAATATTGAAATATCATTTTGTAAAACAATTAGATAATTATGAATAAATATGAGAACGTCAAAGAAGTGAAAAAAACGCGGAACCAGATCTGGTCGTATCATACTCAACGGATAATTGTTTCAGAACCAGATTTGGTCGTATCATACTCAAGGGGTTAAATCCAGACGGAGATATCCTGCTAAAACGTAGTCAGGGGCGAGGCTGTTCGCTGTGTTACCTTCCCAGTGCCTCGCCGTAAAGCGTTGGCCTCTAACGGGTATGTTGGCTTTTTTGTATGGTAGGTTTGTACTCATCCTCAAGTCTTCTTCGTTCACCTCACGGGAGATAGAACGATTATTATCCTTAACACTTCCTGGGGTGATAGATTCGCCCGTTGTAGTCGACACCTCCAACTGTATGGACTTTGCAGAGTGTGTATAGAATCGAGTAAGTGGGTATTCAAGATATTTGCTGGTACGTGGCTATTTCTAATGATGGTGATAGTCATACATTTCTACAATCTAAATATTAAACAGCTTATAAGATTTTTGGCTTATGGGTAGTTAGTTACTTAAAACCCACGACATTAATTATGTAACTCAATTTGACAAAACTAGTTATGGACTAAAATACTAACTACAAAAAATGACAATTTCGTTACTAAAATGTTGAGAGTCGACCCGAAAGTCATTAAAAAAAGTTTCACGATACAGCGCGCGGCCAATAAATAACTCACTCCTACGCTTAAGATGTTTCTAACATTTCATAGCTCGTTTCTCAAGCGGAATCATTTAAAGTAATTAATCAATGTGATGCTAAGGTTGCGTAACATAATGTAATATGACTTTAGGGCAACGCTGTGACTGCTTGCTCTCCACGACGCGTTCCGATGGGTGCCTGTCGGCACGTGATTCCTTTCTCCGTAAGCTGCGACCTCCGTTGCCACAGTCTACTAATAATTCCAGTCATAGACGGATACGATTTTTAGTACGAAGGCACCGGTTGTTCAGTTTTCACAAACCTAAAGCTTTTTTTGAAGTTTTGACAATAATATTAAAGATTTCCTAAGAGGGTGAGTACCTACAGGGTGAGTTTTAATTACCCAGCATCCTTGAAGCGGGTGAATCAGTACGAGCAAATAAACAACTTTTGCTAAACATTAGGAAAAAAAATATCGAAAAGTATAACTTTTCGAAAAAAGTATTAAAAGCGTTGAACGCAATGCGCCATCTAGCGATAAGTAGAATGTCGCGAATATTGTTTATTTGCAAATAAACAATATATAACCTGATTGTACTGATTCACTCTCTTTAAGGATGCCGGTTATTTAAAACTAATCCTGTATATTTATTTAATGTACAAGGAACCCCACTGACTAATTAACAAAATGTGGTGTGTGAAATAGTTACCTATTATATACGTAACGTAAAATTAGGATTAACCTGTGTCGCCTAAGTTGATAGTCGTGTTTAGGCGGACGATCCATAGATATCAGTACAGGCGGTCATAAAGATAAAATGCCATAATACTACATAATGAATTACATATACTGGAGCTAAAGAGATATCCTTATTTTTTTGAAGCCGTATTCATTTTTTCGTCAAGTGCAAACGTCGAATAAAGATAGTGAGGTCGCGCGCAAGTGTTCAACTTAGAATATGGCAATACTGTGTTTTTTGACTCATCGTGAACTGTGAACGTGTGGTAATGTCGTCTATTCAGTGCCCCATGGTAAACTGATGGGTCGAAATGGAGTCATTCTGGATGCACTTCACCCTGTGTATTTCGAGCAAATCGAAAGGCAACATCTCGGTATATCAAGTAGTCTGCGGGGCGCTGCCGCGCGGAGACTGCGAGTACTGCGATGGCGACGACCGACATCGCGCGACAACTCCCCACCAAGAGAGCGAGGTATTGGGTTTGTGGGACGCCGCGCAGCCGACTCGGGCCGAGTTTCACCTTCACTCGTCCGCAATGCTCCGAAGACTGGTTCTTTCGTGTCATAACTTACATGCGGCCGCGGTACCAGTTTACACGGCATGTCTCCACGCGACTTCGCGTCGTCCCACTTCTTGTGTAACGACGACGGGGCGCGGCTATTAATTCATCGGAGGCGATGCACTTCATGCACCACTTTGGCATCTTCGAGAGCTCGTCGCTGGACAGTAAAGCAAATTGAAAGAACGCTAATGACCTGTACGAAGTCGGCTGCTAAGACGTTTCGTGGCTCAGAGTCTTAGAAGGCGCTGGCAAAATAGGCCGATAATCCAATCCGTTAATGGAAATGACAGATGAACGTAGAAATCTTACGATGGGAACTTCACCCCAGACCACGAAATTCATATTTTATGCAGTAAACCACAACATGGGTTACGGGCGACTCTTTTTTTAAATCAAAATATATCAGTCATTATTTTTAGAGAATTAAGGAACATTTTGGACCCAGAAACGCTCACGATGACCTACTTTACTCTCTGTGAAACGGTTTTATATTATGGTATTATAGCATGGGGTGGTTGCGCTAAAACTGTTCTGCAACCGCTATATGTTGCGCAAAAGTCTGTTATAAAAACAATCATTAGACAACCTTTCACATTTCCGAGTGATTTATTATTTAAGGAAATCAAAGCTTTAAGCGTTAGGTTATTGTATGCTAAAAATATTTTAATTCATCTACGTACGAAAACCATACCAGCAAAGTCACAACAAACATTAGCAACCAGGAGAGCAGCTGGAGATTAAATGAATGTGCCTCTCATGGGAACAACTTTTGGTCAAAGAAATTTCTCGTTCATTGGGCCAAAAATGTTTAACATCCTCCCTGTTTGTGTAAAAGAGACACCTAGTCAACAAGTCTTTAAAAAAGAGTTAAACAAGTGGCTGCTAAGTGATGGTATTTGTTGTAGAATATTTTTTATCTATGACAATTACGATTATTGTAACTGTTTTTAATTGTTATTTAACTTTTTGAATTATTTTTATAACTGATTATTTGTTTGATGTTTATGATTCTCTGATGAATATGATGATTAATGTTTTTATTGTTTTATTTTATGTATTTTTGAGTAAATTTATTTATTATATATTTTGCATTTTATTATTATTTGATTATGATTATTTAAACTGAGTATTTATTAACTACCATCTTTCTGATAATTTCACGTATTCTGTACTTTTAAAAATGTAACTTTTTTATTTGTGATCTCTTTTATATTTATTAATGTACATTGCGTTTAAAAAATGTCCGCCCAAGCACAAGCTCTGCTTAGTTGGGCGACAACGGACAATAAACATCATCTTATAAGAGTTTAATTTCTTGCTGTGGTTTAATTAATTGGGTAAAATATTTTATTTAATGTTTTTTACTTGTAAATTGTATTTTTTGTGAATTTCTGGCAATTTTGTGAGTTGCCATGTTATGGTTTACGGCATAAGATATGCATTTCTACGCACTAGTTTGCTTAGAAATTATAATTGAAAATTACACATCGGCAAACGATGCTTGGTACGATGCTTTCATACAATAGTATGAAAGCATCGTACCAAGCATCAAAATATTGCCTGCAGGCATCAAAATATTGCCTGCAGGCAAAAGGCTCGCATTTTCTTACGAATAATGCGTTTTATTATTATTATTATTATTATGTTGCCGACTTAGCAATGTGTAGAGAAGTGCCCGCCGCTATCCAGATGTATCAGCCGACAATGCCGCCAATTAAAGTTTCAGTGCGCGATTGAGATAGGTAATAATGGGTATTATGTATGTGTATTTATACGGTGCAATGCGATCGAGTCAACAAAAAACTCGCAAGGTTTCGAGTTTTTAAGCACTTAACAAGAATAGCACTTTTCAAGAATAGCACTTAACAAATATGTAAAATTTGTTGTGAGAAAATATTAAAAAAAACATCGAAACAATTCCGTCCGATTGAAATTGTCCATATTATGTTCATAAAGTTACCCGAGGTGCGATAGTGAACTAAGGAGAAGACGCAGCATCGCCAACGCAACGAGACGATCAGTCAGAACAGAAGGAATGGCAATTATATTACAAGTTGAATTTTCTGCCGTATAATGAGCCAATTTATCAACCGTGCGTTTTAACACGAGCAATCCCCGATGCGACGCTGACAGATCGCCACGGTGGCGGCAATCCTGTATCGTAACGATTTAAAATATCTTTCTGAGGCCCCGCATAAAGTCAATATGCGTATTTTAAAATATCTAACCATCCCTTCCGCTGATTTAGGCTACACCAAAATAAAGAGCGTGCAGCCAACGTGCGTCAAAGGACTGCTAATGATGTTGCTTCGACTTGGAATGCAAAAAAAACCATATCGACCCTTAAAAGCAAAACTGACTAAGCAACATTAAGTAGACTTAACAGGAAAGTGATTTAAATTTAAAATATTGTAAGATTATGATTTTAAATTCTCCTAATTGTTGGATTTAAATTATTTTAAACAGGCATAGAAATGTTATTTTATAGCTATCCAAGATATAAGTCACCTAAATATTTAGGGTTTAAATCACTTTCCTGTAAAGTTTACTCAATGTCGCGCTTAGTCAGTTTTGCCTTTCAAGTGTCGATATAGTATTCCATAAATCGGAGAATAATCGATATTATGAAAAATTGGCAAATTAGATGGCCAATTCCTTACTTGGAGTACTATTAAATTTAAAAAAAACTGAAAGGAGACAAACGGATTGAAAAAAATTAAATCGACAAAAAAAAAGTTTTTTGATCGAGGAACTTTTTAGTTACCGGGATAAAATCTCAGAAATATAGTCTACTCTACATATTATTTTATTACGGGTTGATAACTCTGAGACTAACATGTACATTTTATTGGTTTAAATTACGCGCAGCTGACTACGGTCCCTTAGGACGAATACATCAGTGGATATAATATATAAGGATAAATTATTTTTGCTTTCCCAAAAAAATACATTTTGTTGCACGGAGTAAGTAAATAGGGAAAGAATTTAGAAATCGACTTTACCCCGACATTTTGAGATGCTGGGAATCCGAAAAAGTGATTACTGGAAAACGTGTGTGTCTGAGTTTCTGTACCCACTGTATCTCAGAAACTAAACAACCAATTATGATCAAATTACGCACAAAAATAGCCTTTTTTTTCAATCATAAATCCGGAATAATGAATAAATGTGATTAAGAATTCTGAGGAAATAACCTTCAACCCATGTTTACGTCACTTTTGGACATCTTCAGAATACTTTATTACTTCGTTATTATTAATGCTAGAATGGAAAAAAGTGTCTTAGAATGCTGAGAATATTGTCTCTAACTTTGTTGTAAGGCATTTTTTATATTTTTAACTAGCTGATCCGGCGAACTTCGTACCGCCTAACAATGAATGTCGTGTTACAGATTAGCTGAACTTAATTTATGATTTTATGAAAGTAATACAATGAATACAAAATAAATATTAAAATCACTACTTTACACAAAAAGAAATACAAAAGTACATGATTGAATTAAACTATTTACATAATGTGCAGCATGGGATGCACTCGGTTTAATTCTCTTCATTGAAGCACCTTGTGATATACGACATTTTTTGTTTTTTTATCAGGCGCAAGAACAAATAAAGCGGATGATTGCCGACACGGATGATTGCCGACACGTGAACATGCACCGTACAATTGACCATGAGAAAAACACGGATTTACATTTTGTATGGGATTTTTTTTTCATTTATTTTAATTTTTCGTAAATTTTCCAATTTTTGTTTTTAATAGTTATTCTGCTTTTCGGGACGGAGATAAATACTACAAATCAAAAACCATGAAAATCGGTCTAGCCGTTCTCGAGTTATAAGTGTTCGAACAAACCCGACTTTGTTTTATATATATATAGATGGTTTACCTACGAATTTATTAATGGAAATTAGAAAGTGATCGGTGGGAAAAAAAGAATTTGAAAATCGCAATATTATAGACGATATGTAATCACTGAAATCGAAGAGAAGAAAATAAAACACTTCGGAAATCGAATGCAAATAAATTATCACGCTTATTATAACCAATAAGAATAGCGACGCGCTGAATGTCGCTTCATCAAGACGAAATTTGGGAAACAGTACAATACCGTGTATAGATCAGTTTTTTTAAAACGCTTTTATAGAAAATGCCTGAATGCAAACTCATCAACGAATCACTCGTAACGATCGATAGGTATGATGAATTGCGATAGTAGAAACCTTCTGACAATCGTTCTTGAGGCGGCGCGCATCAATCAAACAATCAACTGCGTCGCTCGTCGATCAAAACACAATCGCCAAGAAATTGCCTATTGATTAAGCGACATGACGCGAGCGGAGAGAAATCGCGCGCAGTGTGTTGGATTCGAAAGAGGCCACGATTGATTTCTCGCGAGTGGAAGTGATTCAGCCGATACTAACGTGGAAACGAGGTTACCGCGATAACAGCTGAAGTGAAGAGAGGGGGGGGGGGGGCGTCGCGGGCGTCGCGGCGCCCGCGATCACGCAGATTAGAAAGCGTTGACCTATCGCGGGCGACGGACGCCGGCGACGCTGCATGCCGCCGAGACGCCGCACGCGGCCTTCAGGTGCGAGTTACTGCACACTAGACGGCAAGAGCTCGTACCTTGTCGCGTTGGGTAAACAGTAAACACCGACTCCAGATCGACATACATCAAACTCAGAAAGATGTGGCATCAGAAAATTAAGTATAGATCAACGTTTTCCACCTTCGGTAGTCGGGATTGCAGTTATCTGAATATAATAACTATATTGTGCTATTAAAAAATACCTTAATAATATTGGGTCCTTACCGATTAAGTTGCTGTTCTATAAAGGAAATTTAAGGCCAAAAACTTTGTATGAAAGATATACACTTGAGAGCAAAAGAATCTCACACCTATGAATTTTCAGCACAAAACTAAATATCTCAAAAAATACAAAATTTGGCCCTTTTTTTTAAATGCAGATCCAAAGTTTATTTCAACGCCTTACCAGTGGTGCCTATTTTGTACATTAATCGTAACAACAAAATACTTTTTGGGGGTCATCATCCGAAGTGCACGTTTTTTTGTAAATTTGGCAACTTCAGAATTGGTGATGAAAATTGAATTAAAACATACACATCGTTTTAGCACGAAAACTACCAGATCCAAATCGCCGTTTGTGACCGTCCGTCTTTTAATACCTTAGGTGTGCTTGACGAACGGGGTATCGGCTCAAATTCAGTTAACGAGAGACATGACTGGTTCGGTTCCGCTTCAATTAAAGCGATCACTTAAGCAGCTAGTTCTGGTGTGGTATCCATTTTCTTGTTACGGTTTTGGTCGTAATAGATAGAGAAGATTCCAGTCTGTGCATTGGTATGCAAATGGTGACTATTCCCTCAAAATACACCCTTTTATACCTGCGATAAATCCCGCCACCGACGCTAATTGAAACCAGCGATTTTGTTATTAAATTGTTTGTATTTTTGTTATTAAATTGTTTTTCGAGGTCAAGGTCAACCCCTTGTGTTTCCTCCGAAAGCCTACATTACACACTTTCACTACATGTAAAATTCATTTCAAGAAAGCCTCAAGATAATAAAAAATAGGCTCTAATAAAAATGATAGAGGTGTGCGATTATTTTTGACCCCAAAGTGCATATTTAATTATGAGAAATATTGACCCCTATTATCTATGCAGATTTGTCATTTTAATGGGAGTTGCTTAATTCCTTTCCTGTTATATCCTCTACATATATCCTCTACGTGGCAGCACAGGCTGTAAAATCCGTTTTCTTTAAAACTTTTTTTTCTGAAACAATATTTTTTTTTTCTGAAACAGTGGCAGCACAGGCTGTAAAATCCGTTTTCTTTAAAACTTTTTTTTCTGAAACAATATAAATATTGTACGAAATAAAATACTATAACTGAAATAAAACCCCAAGGAAAAAAATGTTTGTTGCCGGGAATCGGCTCACGCATTTGATGCCGAGAGGAATTTAAAAGTGACGTAAACCGTCGCTGTATATTTTTAGATGAAACGAAAAAAATGTCAACCTACATACAGGCCTACTTTTGTGGCGCGGTCGGCATGTTGTTGTTTCTCTGAAAATACGGTTACATATGTATATTTAAAAATACTGTGAAATCGGGCGCGTTGTTGCGCTATAGAGGTTAGTGTAACATTATTAGGGTAAACAATATAAGTCTCTAATTAAAAACACTGTTTAAAAATCCATTTATTATTTTTCAAAATCGGTTGTTTCACCCCAAGACTCACGGCAAGAAGACAACCCCCCCCCCCCCCCTTAACACCGCAAAATAAACAGTCATCTAGTTATCTTTGACGGTTCTTTTCAGTAGAGAAACTTGTAGAATCCGTCGGAAAAAAAAAATATTAAACATAATGTCATATTTGTCTTTTGATGCGTAGCATGTGAAAGTTATGTATTTAAGCTGAATGAAAACGTTTTGATTTTGATTTTATAGATATCCACTAACGTTTTCGACCTTAGGGTGCGCATGTGAGAGTCTTCATCTCGTCTTGGACGAAATGTGCTAAAATTTGGTAGTTTCAAAAAAAAATCCTGAGCGGTGCTTCTTACAACATACATTTTTATACAACAAACTTAAACATTATAAAATTCCTTACACTTTTTATTTAAATAGTTTTTTTTAAGTATCGAACTAATTTAACCAGTTATAGCGGCAACAAGATTTAATATATTTTCATGCAATCGTTAATCCACAGGTATAAACGATACGAATGATTATAAATATAATTTAAAAAAAGTTTGAAGCACAAGCTTTGATTGTACTAAACATGAAAAAACAAAAAAAGTATAAAAAACGTGGGACAACCAAATTTTAAATGTGTCTATAAAAGCGTGTATTTTTTAGTACTATAAAATCGTGTGCCTTAACTAAAAAGACTAATCGATCACTGACAGAAAACAGAAATCAGTTCAATTTAGCGACTGTTTTTATTTAACAGGATAGTTCTCAGGGCACGGCCTTAATCAATCTAGTGCTAACAATAATATCTACATTGCCAGTGTAAAAATACGCCGATAGACTGATAGCTAAACAAGGCTACGTACTAAATATTTTTGACAAGTGCTTCATTATCTCTATCGCGCGGTATTTCAATGCCGCTTTTATCTTGGGGGTTCGACGCGAATAATTCGAATATGAAATCACATGAATTCAAATTCACGGTTCTAACATGAATTCACATTCACAGTATTTTTCACCAGTAACGAGCCGTTAGCATTTAATGCATTATTCAAAATGGGTTCGCAAATTAAAAAAATAATCTGAAAAAATTTGAAACGCATTTGCAATCCTATACGCATCCACTGACAGCTGCCGCTCACCATACGCGCTGCCGCCTTATGGTCATATATAGTATACTAGCTGACCCGGCGAACTTCGTACCGCCTAACAGTCAATAAATGTCGTGTTACAGATTAGCTGAACTTAATTTATGATTTTATGAAAGTACAATACAATGAATACAAAATAAATATTAAGGTAGGTAACTACTTTATTAAGATAATAACACAAAAATAAATATAAAAGTACAAAAATTAAGTATATCAATCGCGTGTCAGCAAGACATGATTGAATTAAACTATTTACATATTGTGCAGCATGGGATGCACTCGGTTTAATTGTCTTCATTGAAGCACCTTGTGACGACATTTTTTGTTTTTTTTTATCAGGTGCAAGAACAAATAAAGCGGATGATTTTCCGACACGTGAACATACCACGTACAACTGACCATGTCAAAAACACAAATTTACATTTTGTATGGGAAAATGTATTTTCTTTTATTTTAATTTTTCGACAATTTTCCAATTTTTGTTTTCAATAGTTATTCTGCTATTCGCGACGGAGACAAATACAAAAAATCAAAAACCATGAAAATCGGTCCAGCCGTTCTCGAGTTATAAGTGTTCGAACAAACCCGACTTTGTTTTATATATATATATATATATAAATATATAGAGATTTGTAACCACGCTGCTGTTTTGTAATATTTCATTATTATCACAGTAATGAATAGCAAATAGGCCTGCAGTATCTTTAATTTCTAGATCTGGCTACACCACAGACAGAAATGTAAATATGAATTATCAAGACATGAATCGGAGTAGGCTGCTAACGCATGATTTTAGCAGCATTAATGATATAATGTCACAGCAGCAGAGCCGGAAGGCGCTCGTGAATTTTAAGTATTCGATGAAAATGAAAGCTTATTGATGAACTCATGAAACTGTTTTATTTAATATAAAGTAAAATTACAAGTATACATTTAATTAATCCATCTTGCACCCAACTAGGCTATGCCTGTGCCAAAACTAGGTAATTTTTTAAATATAATTGATATTTTAAATGCTACGCAGCGTACAAATTAAGAAAAAACAAAAAAACTCGAACTCTAATAAAAATAAAATTAACTAAGATTTGCAACAATTTTTTAAACATATAGTCATGTCGAAAATCATGACTATGGATAAGAGGAGGGGTTGGCAAAAGGAGCGAAGGAGGGGGTGTTGTAACAATATTTATATGCAAGAATTCAAATTAATATTAGCACTATCGGTTAGCATGCTAACCGTACCTTATCACATGTTAATTAAATCGTACTTAGCATTAATCACTAATTATAAATAAGATAAAAAACGAATTTATCGCGTGAAGTTTGTAACACCAGACGTTTCGGCGACGTTGCAGCCGCCGTTGTCAGACAACGGCGGCTGCAACGTCGCCGAAAAATCGGGTGTTACAAACTTTACGCGGTAAATTCGTTTTTTACATTACTTATAATGTCAAACAACCGCGATAGTCTCCGATTTCCTATACATTAGTAATATTATGTAGTATAATAGAAGTTAAAAAGTGTTGTCTGTTACCATAGAATAGTTGAAATTGTAGAAGGATACGAACATACCATAGTTGTAGAACGACCTTACTAACCTTTCTCTCTTCAATCACCAAACTGATATTTTTTTGTTGTAGGTATACAGGGCATGCATTTAATACATGTTTCTTATCGTGTTTTTAAGAATGAATATGGTTCTTTCCTTCTATTTCACGCTTATGAAGACACATGACTAATGCTTAAACTGCCACGAATCGAGGATCGCCTTTGAGAGCCGCTTCGTACAGAATTCCAGCGGGGATTAAAGTGTTTTGAAAAATGTAATGTACAGCCGTGTTAACATTAATCAGAGGGCCGTAAATCAAAAAGGGGCCTGACACGTTCTTCCTGTGCGGTTCTCGCTGGGCTCCATACTGATTGGAGCAATACACCTACTGGCCGCTCGGCGACGCTAAAAATAAAGAGGGGCTTCGTGTGCGTCTGCCGTCTCTTTGGCGAAGCTGGTATTCGAAGTGAAACTTACTTAGGGCGCGGTAGTTCGAAAACGGATAACTCTTGTCTGAGAAAAAGAAATACATAACTCGAAAACCTGATCCTAAACAGTTACGACATATTTTACGCCAGTCGATTATTTGATATCGATTAATAGGTAGAAAAGTTTAAAAAGGAGAGGCCATCTCAATTATGATACAGTCGTTAATTTTGAAGTTGTAGGTAGAAGTCGGTGGTCAATTAATATACGGACCAGATTCAAGGGGCACGCTGCGAGGGACACACTTTTAAATAAATGAATCTTACTGTTGCCCGTCTCAATTTATTTTTGCAATAATGTCCGCAAAAACCTAACACAATTCACAACAAGTAAATATTTTAAAAAGATTAAAAAACACGACTGAAGTTACATAAAGTGAACTATTGTATTTATAATTACCTACTTTTATTACGGTTTGTGGTTTATGTATTTATCCATATAGATACATGTATATTTTCGGAATGTGAGCAATCAGACCTCTCATTTGACACTAAACACGATATATTTATGTTGATTTATTGACATTTGAACATTTAGACAACTACTTAATTGATATTTGGACAGTTAATGTACCCTATGACAGTCGGGATGACATGACGATTCTAACAATACCACACACTTCTAAATCGGTTCAAGCGTTTAGAAGTCATGGCGAAATAAAGAACGGAAAACATATATAGATGAACCCTGAACACATTACACTCCTTCTTTGTTGGGCAGTCGTGTTTAAATAAACGGCCGCCACAATGTAAATACGAGAAATAGATATAAGCTTTCATTCCCCGTGTTTTAATCACTAAAACTCTTTTAAAAAATGCCAGTCTTTCGGTCTCGTCTCGTGTCTCGAGTATCAGATTCTCGTCTCGCCTCGTCAGTGACGAGGCGATACTAGGCTCAGTCTCGTCTCGAATTTTCGAGACGTGACTATCTCTAGTGGAGTTGCAGGTATCGTGATCCTTCTCAGTCAACCACAGAGCATCTTGAAATATGCAAAGCTACAGATTTTAATATTTTTAATTTCCAATTTCACGAATGCTTATTTTGGTATCGTAAAAACTGTCGCGACTCCATAAAATGCGAGTTAGATAGTCTTGTCGTCGCTTCTCAGTTCTCGCCACGGGCGAAAATATAAACAGAAAGGAAATTTAAACTGGATTGGTTATTCGAGTCACATTCACGAATACGAATAACCAACGAGTTCACGCCTCTCTCCTATCTACTCCATACCCGCGACGACGCACAGTGGGATGTTTTACCCAATCGATTGCCCATAATTGTTTTACCATATTTTCACAATATTTACTCTTTTATAATTGATCTTTATGATGATTTTGAACTTTTAATGCCATATTTTGAGAAATGCCGTTTTATATATATATTTAATAGACTGCAATAAATTAAATAACAATAGCATGCAAATTAAATAATAAAACATGCAAAAATATTCATATGATCATTCAATATCCCTCCTATTCTGAATAACCGATTATTTCTGTCAGTGCAGACCACTTTTTCAAAAAAAATGCTTGTAGATACATACGACAAAAATATATTATGAAAATTATTTTCTAGAAGAAAAAAATGACAGATGGCAGTAGAGGTGTGATGTTTTGTGTAAAAGTTTTGTTTTGTGTAAAGCGATAACTGCTTTTTTTTAAAAAACAGAAACTCGCGGATATCCGGAAATTCACTAAAAATCACTGATATCCAAATACTAATTCAACCGATTTTATAAAACATGGAGACAGCTGACATTCACATATTGTTATATTGTTAGTCTGTTAGTCATATTTTACTTGATATTTTTGTTCGTGAGTTTTGAAACATGAAAAAACAAGTTTTCGGCATTCGCTGCCAGTTTCAGTTTCAGTTCTTTTCAAGCAGTATTATTCCTGCAAAGCTACGAAAATTATTCGAGTTGTTAAGTTGTGATTGCTGGCCGTTTATTCTTTTTTTGTTGTGCATAATTTTGTCACTTCTACGGGTGTGTAACTTTCTGACATATCGTACCGTTTTTTTTATTAATAATAAAACACAGTGATATATGGTAAATATCGATGAGCACATTATATTTGGACTTTTCAAAATGCTGTTAACGGAATTTCTCATTGTCGAATTTTTTTTTAACATCAACGTATCATCGAGTTTAATCAGGCTGGCTTGGGGATTTATTCACCTCTCAAAAGATGTTAGATTTTCATTTTTAACCTAAATAAGTTAAAAGTAAAAACACATTTTTAAAACCGAGCTTTTATTAAAATACTCTGTCCCGAGCCAATCCTATGTGCAGCAGCTATGTCAAGGTAAAACTTAGAACGGGTTATCATAACTGAACGCGTTAACAAAATTTCGTGACTGTGCTGTTGACCGTTGAGGAGCCCCCCTCTTCGAACCTGGGCGCAGCAGCCATGTCATTGTGAAACTTAGAATGGACTATCATAACTGAATGCGTATACAAAATTTTGTTTCTGTGCTGTTGACTGATGAGAAGTCTCCTCGTCGGGAGCCAATCCTGGGTGCAGAATCAGGTCATGCTCGCCATAAAAAAGCATTGTCATCGAAACTGAACCAACATGTAAAATTTCAACTTCATAGGATAAGAGAAAGTGGTTCTAATAATGCTTGCAAGATTTGACCTAAACAAACATACTGATAAACATTGCAAGGTAAATAAAAGCTTGTAAAAAACCTGTCTTCGTCGTATGTCAGATAGAAAAGTACCTACCTACTCCTTCGGACTTCTATTTTTTTTTTTAGATTCACTCAGTTTCTCGATGGGGTATGTCACAAATCACAAAACAATTTACATCACAAACAATCCTTTATTGTTTCAAAATAATAATAACAGATGTAAAATAACAAAACCTAACCTAACTGGATCGCACGAGACTACCGTCTAAGGCAGGCTATTGTAGCTTTACTCGAATACTGCCTAATGATGAAAATTAAATAAGACTAATAATTGCAAAATTCCATAAAATCGATTAAAAATTATCATTACCACGCAAATTCTTATGCCTTAAATCATTCAAATAAATATGTGTTCTATATATACACATAAAACAAAGTCGGGTTTGTTCGAACATTTATAACTCGAGAACGTTTTTGATTTGTAGTATTTGTCTCCGTCCCGAATAGCAGAATAGCAATTAAAAACGAAAATTGGAAAGTTAATGAAAAATTAAAATAAAAGAGAAAACATTTTCCCATACAAAATGTAAATCCGTGTTTTTCTCATGGTCAGTTATACGTGGCATGTTCACATGTCGGCAAATCATCCGCTTTATTTGTTCTTGCGCCTGATAAAAAAACAAAAAAGTGTCGTATATCACATGGTGCTTCAATGAAGAGAATTAAACCGAGTGCATCCCATGCTGCACAATATATAAATAGTTTAATTCAATCATGTCTTGCTGACACGCGATTGATATAATTAATTTTTGTACTTTTATATTTCTTTTTGTGTTATTATAGTAATAAAGTAGTGAACTTAATATTTATTTTGTATTCATTGTATTACTTTCATAAAATCATAAATTAAGTTCAGATAATCTGTAACACGACATTCATTGACTGTTAGGCGGTACGAAGTTCGCCGGGTCAGCTACTATCAAATAAAAAACCTCAGAGTATATATACAGTATCATTTAAATCTCACACAAAAACGCCGCAACACCCTATAATCTTCCACACACACAATCACATAGATCCTGCCCATAGATGCAATCAATTCAGGCACAATGTCATCAAATCTATTTCGCGGCACAATTGGCGCTTTATGCGTGACGTCGCTGGCCTTAATTTCATTTACTGTGCGTCATTTCGAATGTCATTGTACTCGAGAATTGCTTATCGCGTTTTATTTGGTCAGCGTGTCGTGTCAGGTAATGAGCAATGTATTGCCTTTCGCCTGTTTGCAGTTTTATAGATGACTACGGATAATTGTGTAATTTCAAATACGATTACGATTAATTTATTTTATTTATTCCGGTATTAATATACAATTAAAGTAGATGACAATTAACCTAAGAAATAATAAATAGATGTTAAAATATACACTTCAACTTTGGTTGAGAACACATCACACAATTTTATTATTGTTGTTGTTTAACCCATCTCATTAAACCTCTCAGAGATTCGTATCTAGGTTATATAAAATCGTATCTGGCTTCTAGATAGGTATTTAGTCAAATACATACGAAAGAAAAACAATGCAGGAAGTACCTACATGTAGGTGTACCTACATGTAGGTACTCCCTCATAATATGTAATACCATACCAACAATTTGATATAAAATGCAATTTACTTTAGTACAAATAAACAACACATCGAATACGAGTATATATTGAATAAAATGTACATAGTCGACACATAAAATACACCAAAGTGAAGTAATTACATCATTATTAATTAACCTAATCATGCAATCGCATTTCGTAAGTATTACCTACTAATCAAATTGGGGCAGTGGCTTCTCTGAATTTTCTCTTTCGAAAAATAAATACTAATAGTAAGTTGAAGTATGTTTTTAAGACGCTGGCACTGGGCTGGGATCCCTTTGTATAGCAGGGTTTAATGCAATCTCCCAATTGACAATCAAAATACATTACAGAAAGAATTTTTGAAGTCAGTCATTGACAGGTTTTCCGGGAGGGGGGGGGGGAGGCTTATAACTCAAGAACGGGTGGTCCTATTTCACGAAATCTGTTGGCGCTCATTTTTTCCTAATATTCGGAAATAGTGATCTTGCAGATAAAGTTTATTGGGTGAATTCAACAAGCTTGCTCTGCCCTTGGCTTTCTCATTGGTTCACATCTGTAATATAGCGTAATTAACAATAGGAGAAACATCCGCAAATCAGTCTAGTTTAGTTTAGTTTTAAAATAAAGTTTGATGTATACGCTTTGGGGCAACAGTCGATTAGCGTGTAGACTTTTGGAAAACTATCGATAACGCTGTTCACAAA
Organism: Micropterix aruncella; assembly: GCA_944548615.1. Lineage (NCBI taxonomy): Eukaryota > Metazoa > Arthropoda > Insecta > Lepidoptera > Micropterigidae > Micropterix > Micropterix aruncella. Next base: position 16,106,770 of record OX155954.1, on the reverse strand, counting down.
CTTTAAAAATAGCATATAGGAAGCGACGCCGAATATCGTATCGAGGCGACTCGCCTTGACATCGTCATTACAGTGTTGACCTCATAATGCTTTTACGAAATTACGCACGCCAGTTTGAGAAGGAGGTTATTCACTGCTCGGACGGTAAACGACGATAAAAAGTTATCTTTATTCTGTGCCGGGTCTTATACTATTTGTAGGTACTTAGGGAATTATGAAATACATAATGGGAAGTACCGTAATTAAGTGCTGCCGAATTTTCAAGCAATCAAAACTTTCAACCAGAAAAATGTAGATTAGACTTAAATAAAATGTTTAAAACTTATTTATTCTACTTGCCATCGTCACAATAGCCACTGATGAATTCTGGTTAGAGGATAATGCACAGCTGCAAAATATCGATGTTATCATGTTAATTAGTCATAAGAAAACTAAAGCAAAACGATGGGGTCATTTTTATTTAAAAAATGGTGTTGTTATACTGTTACTGAGATCAGGAGGATCAAAATCAGAGATTAATGTTATAGTTAACTACCATAATAGTGAGAAACTATTTATTCACCTAGCTTAACGTTAACAGACACTAAAGACTAGCCGATGGTTTGTATGACCAGACTAGATGTTTCAAAAACAACGTTTTTTCATTTTTTGAGAATAGAAATCAACAGTAGACGAGAAAACTCGGCTGTGGAGATATTGTTATATATTATCTGCGTGTGGTAATCGACTAGGATTTCAGAGAACCCACCTCCTAGCATAAAAGAGAACTTTGAGCCCAGAAGCTAACTACTTCGGTGAATCGTTTCCTGTTTGAATTCTCTGCTTAGAGATTATTATCTCAGCTTCCAGTGTACTGTTATTTTCCAGGTCGTCGTGCAGACCCTCGAGGAGCTTGAGCGCGCGTGCGGAATAACAATGTTACAGCAAGTCGACATAGCTATGTCGCCCCGCATCGCGAGACGCGCGTTGCCTCCGTCACCTCTTCGTGTGCAAATCATGTTTCATTATACCCCACCCATCAATCTTGTACGTGTTTGATCATGTACACGTACTGCGATCATATTCTAGTCCTATTTCAGCCGACTCATGTTCGCCGACATACGGGTGACGAGTAGAGGGGGTGAATCTGATACCAGATAAATTAAGAATATCAAAATACAGTAAAATACAAGTGCAAAAAAAAAAAATCTGAACTAAACTTTTTGTAAAATTGATCGTAAAATTATGACATCTTATGAAATCTCTCTCTCTCTCTCTCTCTTTCCTGTAAAGGTGGTTAATTTCTTTATTATGCAACCTCGTAAAAAATCATTACCGATAACATGTATTAATAGTCAGTGGCGTGCATTGAGATTGTAGTTAGGATAGGCGTTCATGTAGCATCAAATTTAAAGCTAGCTGTTAAGGGGAGGAGCCCCCTTAACCTATCGGAAGCCAGTCATTCCATGTAAAATTTTCGAAGCCCTCGAAATTTGTTTGTAGAAGGTGTATGCAAGCATACTAATATAAAACGGGGGTTTATTCAATGACAGGCTTCAATGACAGGCTTTTACCGCAGTGGAGAGAGAAATAGAGCCCATAATTGAATAAATACGGCTATAATAAGGATAATACGAAAAACGCCGATCGTGACCACCCAGAGGTTAAGCGACACTGGTGGGTCTTTTAGAACTAGGGTTCTTATATATCACTTTTATTGACTTTTTTGATTTATCAAAATTGATTAGGAGTTTGTAACAAAAATATAAAAAGAGAGAATCGACAGAATTAATCGTCTCAGTCATTCACAATAGACAATAAATTGTAATAACTAAAGGGGGACAGACGGGCTTGTTGTTTAAAATATATTCCATATTTGCAAATATAGCATTACAATGTACCTGCTTATTAATACTGTCGATAGAACGTTTCCGCGCATTTTTCCATTTTTAACAATCTTCGAAATGCAAACCAAATTAATAAGAAGTAATATTAATAAAAGCACCTTTGTTTAAAATGTTAAATCATAAAGAAACACATAAACTATCGAAAAAAAGCTTTTTTAAAGAGAAATTGTAGTGCCCTCTACTATTTCATTTTAAAAGGACGGGGCAAAGTGACGGTATGTGACACAAACCCCTGTTGATCGCTATCCGCTGCATAAAATCAGTGCTAATAGATCAACCCTAAAAGCCTGAAGAAGCTAGTGTGAATGTGCAAATGTAACTGTTATGAGTGATGTGTAATGTATGCGTAATCTTGACCAGGCATCTCTAGCAACTGCCTGACGGAACGAGCAAGCGGGGCGAATGTAGATCTTGTGGCTGATCCAGCGTCGTCCCGCAGGCGCCCAGCATGACAGACAGTAGAAGTCCGCGAATGGACAAGCGCGCGAACTGTATGCAATATTTTAAAAAAAAATAGATAAGTAGCAAGGTTTTGCTACTGGGTAGGCAGTACTTTCGTGACTAAGCCGAGCACGCCACTGGTGTTATTAAAAGCATCACTCTTTTTAAACGAAAAGAGTTGTACCCCAACCATACCCCAAACAAAATTACCTGGATACAATAGCGAATAGTATCCGTATTGCTTAGTGTCTATATCAAAACACTGACTAAAAATATTCTTACCGATAGGATCGATCAATTGCCAATATTGCTTATTTCGTAGCAATCAGCAATGGTATCTGAAACAAAAGAAAACGAAATCATTAAAAAAAGAGAAAATTTCGCAACGCTAAAAATAAACCTTGAACTTTCAACAACGCAAACTTTCGGAAACGGATAAGGAATATAAAACGCCATTTTTGTAGTAAAGAAACATGCTACAAATGTAGGTAGACGCGGTTAAAATATGTGCACATTTAAGAGCTCCCGAGAGGCCATTTCTCTCCAAGGCAATACGTTTTTTTGTGTGTGTATGTTACGCAACCGTCTGGGTTGGATACGGTTGGACAAAAACAGGATAGCGCGAGATAACAGCTGTGTTTGTTCGATAAGGTTACAGATTATTCACGTTAATTTTTTGAAATCTAAATGTGGCAGCAAATCACGCCAGACGCGTTGTTATCAGAAACACGAGGAGTTTGTTTTAATCTTGTTACGGTTCCGAATGGCAACGATTACTGCGGCAGTAAATATGTCAGATCTATCTCATAGAGTGAGAGGCGTAACAACCATGCAGCCTGTTGGATTTTCTAATAATGATTTAACAAAGAGTCGGATAGTTTCTTCCCGTATTTATCTACTAGTACAATTAAACCAAGTTAAAAAGGTTGATTACAACTTCTTTGGCTCTGGTTAAATTCCCTTCCATACTCCGATCGTTCGGTAAATCTTTATCCGAGTGTTGTTCTTGTTCCGAGTGGAGCGCCTGGTTTCGCGTCGGCGATAATATCTTTCAAGGTTCTTAACAATGCCACGTCAAGTAAAACTGGAGGTCGACAATTTAGCGCACGTCTTCGGCAAGTGTTACAGCTTCGGACTCTTCGGCTTAAGCACGCTAATTGCATTATAACCCAATTTAAAGAGCACGCCAAGACATGGCCATGCCGGGGAACGGTATTACGTAATTTGAAAATAAACTCAGTAAATTTATGAAGGAATTTGCACTGAGTTCTTAAAGCAAAAGGAATAACCCCTTATATATCCACCGCAAATGATGCAGAAATTATGTCAAGAAAGTGTAATGCAAAATTGGTGTCTAAACGTACAAGTCCGATAATTGTAATATGTACAAAATGTAAAATGTACACTTTTATAAGTGTGTTTTCTTCAACGCGTCCGCAGCGAAATCTTGTGCCGAAACCCGGAAAATAGAGAAAAGGACTTCTAAAATCTATTATTTTTAATTTACCTCGGAATCTATTGTAAAGATAAAAAATTGCAGTAAAAAGTTCTACTTATCTTGAAAATTTACTACAAAAAGAGACAATTCCAAATTAAGGTAATTTGTGACTGTATTATGCAAATGTTGTGGTTCCAATACGAGAAAAAAATATTTGCTCAGTCAAATAAGACTTAAAACTTGCATATTAATTCATAACCCCTATTTTCTCTTTGTAGTGGATAGTGTACCTGAACAGAACACTCATGTTGAAATATCCAACAAATCATATTTGTTGGAGTGCGTTTCTCGATAGCAAAAACAAGAACAGAATCAACGAATTAGAAGGAATATTAACTTGAGACTTGGTTGTTCAGTAAGCCCTAAAGTCTAAAATATTTAAAAGCTTACTCATCAAAAGTTTACCCGAATCATAAAACTGTTTTTTTCCCCACTTTTTTAACCATTTCTTCAGTAACCGTCGTAGGACGACCCTTGCGAGGGTCATCGTTAGTAGAAGTTATTCTACGACTAAGCTCAGCACACCAACGTGCAACCGTAGAATATGGGGGAGCACCAGCCCATAATGTATCTCGTAAGTCTAATTTATTTATTTAAGGAAAACCAACAGCCATGTAAAATATTAATTAACAATCAGAATACTAACTGATAGCTGATAACAGATTCTCACATGTAGAAATAATTTAGAAAACATGGGATGCCAGCAGAAGCGCACGTCAGGGTCAAAAACTATAGATTACTGTATTACGCGATTTACATTACGTACTTGAAAAGAGGCAAAAAACACAAAACAGGATAAAAAAATTGATACAAAGCAATAATAACATTAAACAAGAGAAAAAGAGGATTAAAAGAAGTTGTTACTGAGGATACTTCTCCGTCTTGAAATAGTCTTGAAATACTCGCTCGCTATATTATCGCCCGAACAACAGGCCCAATCACCCCAAGACTTTCCTGTCAAGTAGCCAGGAACTTAATTCATCTGAATATTAATATCATAAATTCTACCACAACCCCCTACCCCCAACCTAGCGCCACCCTTTAACCCTCGAAAATCGAAATCGAAATCGACTTCGACTTTTTCCTCTTTTCCGACTTTTTCGAATTTTAGGAGTTCCCTCGTCGGAAGCCAACCCAGGGTACATTAGCCATGTTATGGTGAAACTTGGAAGTTGCTATCATAAATGAATACGTATACAAAATTTTAGGTCTGATGTTGACCGTTGAGGAGTTTCCTCGCCGGGAGCCAACCCTGGGTGGAAGGATTTCAACCATAATCTTTTAGCTCATGCCATTACATTACACTCTTGCATTCTACAAATCTAGAGATGACCACGCCCGAACTCAAAACAATCTGAACACAAGAATGTCCGCGAGTATCAATTATATAATTCCGTCAGTCAGGACAACATTTGCCCAGAGACATATATTCTACATAGCCCCAAAATTATATAATTCCCTTAGTGAAGACATGAAAAATTATCCTAACATAAAAATATTTAAAGCAAACCTTAATAGATGGCTACTTAACAAGGGATATGTAAAATCTAATCAACTTCTTTGCAACGCACGACAATTTATTTAGTATCACTTATCTATTTTTCTTAATTAAATATTATTAAATTACAACTATAAATGTATATATTTATTACATAGCTATATATTTTTTATAAAATTGGTATATTTATGTATATATACAGGTGGTGGGTCCAAATAATTTATTTTAAAAAAAAACACGTCATTTCTTAAAATTGCATAAAAATATGCACATCTAGAGACGGGCCAAATTATCGCCTAGTTAGATGTGCTATTGGCAGTAAAGGTCATGTAAGATGTGTTAAACCTCCCTATATTAATTATTAAATAATTTATATAATTATTATAAGATTACATGACCTATGAATGAACTGTATACCTAATCCTATGTACCTAAATAAATAAATAAATAAATAAATTACCAAATGATGAAGCGTTTCGGCGCTTCGTCGGAGAATACACACAGACAGACACACAGAAGTGCGTCCACAATACTTTCATTAACAGGAAAGTAAAAAAACCGAGCCTTACAAAGCGTATGTGATACGTCAAATTGTTCCTAAGATTCTAAATACAAAAAAGAATCATAAATGGGTCTATTGTGTAAGAAAGTCTTCTGGTATATTGTTAACAAGTATTGTTATTAATAAATCTAATGAAACCCAACAGACTGTTTTCCTACTTTTTGAATAATAACCCAAAGGTAGGGCGGTATAATATATTAAAAATATATTTATATATATAAACGCGATATAAATATATTTAAAAACCACAATTAGGATTTTTGCCCAAAAAGATAGGTCGAATTTTCGACTTTTTGGATTTTTTAATACTTTGTAAAGCACGATGTCGTCGATGTCTGGACAAACAAATATTAGAGTTGAGTTTTGCGCAGTGACATACAAAAAAATATATGAACAATACGATTTGATCTTTTTTCTCCTTTATACCCGTAACGGTATCGAACGACAATTATCTAACAGGCGGCCGGGTTTTTATAGCATCACTTGGCAGTACTTAGGTGGTCACCGATCCAGGATCGGTGACCACCTAAGTACTGCCAAGGTACCCGGACGCTACTTAACTTTGGTGATCTGACGAGAACCAGTGTTTCAACGCGGCTATGGACGCTACTATATTTTTTATAAATATATGTAAGTGTTCTGGTAGGTACACTATTCATTATTAAAAAAAATGCAGTTATGAATTGATGAGAGGTTACCCTCTTATTTAAGCTAATTTGGGCGGACTATGGGCTCTATTGCGTTTCTTCGTGAACTAAAATCGGAAATTAGTCCGTGTGATCGAGACAGGGCAATACGCTAGAGCGGAGTGTGAGATGAGCGGTTGTCACTTTTTCGCATTAAAACTGCCCGCCAAGGTTAAATCTTACATCGCACGAAATATGCTCGATTTTATTCCGACGAGTATAAGTTCGGCAGGTAGTATTTATCGACGATCGTTCGTTTCATATTCCGCTCTAACGTGGTAGGTACACTATTCATTATTTAAAAAAATGCAGTTATGAATTGATGAGAGGTTACCCTCTTATTTAAGCTAATTTGGGCGGACTATGGGCTCTGTACGAATTATCACTTGCATTATCTAATATGGGTGGCTGTTCGCGAGAGATCGATTCTTAGAAGCTTATATTCCTCTTTCACACGCTCGAGCCACCCCATAACAGACATAAATAACAGACACTGAAACAAAATACGGCTCATTCAAATATTAAAATCATCCGCAAGGAAGTCCTAACTAAATACGCAGGACAAAATTCCATGAAAGGTCCTGGTAATAATATATCGCCGTCTTTAAGGGCCGAAGACCCCTAATTAATTATCAGCCTGTCATTTCTCGCAGTGGATATATCGAGGGTGTCGACCGATAACAAAAAATCGTAAACGCGGCAAGCCGCTCGCGCAACCCTCTTATATTAAAACAAATGTGGTAATCTCAAAATAATCGCAATGTTTGAGGTAATTAGGAGGCTATTAATTATTCGACTGAAAGCTTGGATAAAATCAAATACTTATAATTTTGCTAGCTATTCGAAGGAATTTTAAGTACTAAATATGATGTATTGTTAATGTTTAATCTACATATTTTCGCTATAAACCTAATGATAATGTAGTAGTAATACATATTATAGAAAATTACCTTCAATTAAGGTGAGATTAATTTAAGTTAAAAATGTAAGCCTGATTGAATAATACATATGTACTCTCGCTAAGCCACACCCCTTAACCCTCAGTAGGCCGGTCTCTTACCGCCGCCATTGCCTTTTAACCAATCACGGGTTAGAGTGGCGGGGCTTTAGCGAGGCTAGTGAACGATTTTGGAAAATCGAACAGTCACAAAAATACCGAGGTCGAGAATGAACGACCCTTAAGCGGCGGGATAATAGTTGTACATACGGCAGCCCTTGGCTGGTCTCGTACTCGCGCGCATAATTTAAGTGTATACTGTAACTCACGAGTAAATTGAGGGACAATAAACGTTCTTTTGAAATAAACTCTTTCACTGTGTGATCATCTAATAGAGTGTGAACCAGATACGGGAGACTACTCGGCGGCCAGGAAGAACGAGAGAACGCGAAGGTAAATAACATTTACAGTCCACAAAAACCACCCTTCAGCAGTGGGAGAAACTCACAGAAAAATAACTGATGGATTTTATAACCATAAGTGATCCATCGCAGCCGGATGAAAAATAAATAAAAGAATCTTGAAAAATAAATTTTACGATGGAGTCGACCGCAGAAAAATCGAACGTATCGAGGCGGACCTGGTCACAAAGCAGCAGGAGGAGTGAAAGAGTTCAGGAAGTGAAAGAAGCATCAGAACAACTGAGGCGGGTCACCAGAGAACAAGCAAAGGTAGCCGCGGAAAAGAAAAAATTGGAATCAGAGGCGATAACGCAAAGGGAACAACTCCGTGCGACCGAAGAGATAGCGACGGCAAAACGCAGATCGGAGGCGGCAGGAGCGGCGGCTGCGATTCAAGTGCAACATGCAGATTTAGAAGCTGAATTGCAGATGCTAGAAGCAGACCGTCAGCACGCACTTAGAGTGTTAGACGTAGTTTCCGAAGCTTACGACTCAGAAAAAAGCGGAGAATGGGAGACAAGAAGTTACGCCGATCTTGAAGAAACAGCAGGTCGTACTACGCTGTGGGCAGAGACGCAAGCACCGCTGACTTCATATAGTGAACCCGACCAAATAAAACCACGAAATGAAGAGCGATACCGCGGCAGGAGAGAAGAAGAATCGGACGAGGCGATGCAGCACGAGGCGGGCGCGGCTGCAGCTCACGGGTCAACACGTCGCGCGGCGCACGGGGGGATGCGGCTCGAGGCGGGCGCGGCGGCACCTCACGGGGCAACACATCGCGCGGCGCACGAGGGGATGCGGCTCGAGGCGGGCGCGGCGGCAACTCACGGAGCAGCGCATCGCGCAGCGGGCGGCGAAATCGCGACCGAAGCGGACGCGGCGGCCACAGACGCCGCCGCGGCCGCTGGTTCCAGCACAGGAGACGGGTCCGATGACAGCGCGAGCAAAAAATTAATAAGCCAGGTATGTCGAGTAATTTCAATAGCCTCCTCGAAGCCGCAATATAACAAAGAACTTCCACCCTTTAGTGGAGATCCACTTCAGTTTTTAGCCTTTAAATCGATTTTTAACCAGTCCACCGAAGTTATAGGTCTGAATGACGAACAAAACTTACTTCGCTTGCAATCCGCGATACGCGGACGAGCAAGAGATTGCGTTTCAGGGTTACTTTTATCCCCTGCGAACGTTGGCGAAATAATGAAAACATTAGAGACGTTATTTGGAAATCCAAATGTAATTATTCAGCGCACACTAGCTGATTTACGTAAAACCAGGGACCTCTCTGAATTTATAGAAGCAGAGGAATTGTTGCAATTTGCTTGCCAAGTTAAGAATCTGGTGGCCACAGTAAAATCAGTAAATAGGATTGAGCACCTATGGAACCCAGAACTTTTAGGTTCTCTTGTAGCGAAGTTGCCAAAAAACTTATTAACATTGTGGCTAGGAGATAAAGGAAAGGGTAAACCAGACGAACCGGTTATCATACGATTCGCATCTTGGCTAGAAACACTAGCGATAGACTCGCAAGATGCGGGAATAGGTCCATTAGACAGCGGTAGAAAAAATCAAGTAGTAGCGCGCGATAAAAAGTATAAACAGCAAAATCATAAAAATTACGTTTTTAACATGACTGAGCAGTCTCGTATGAAATGCCCAAATTGTACCGGCGATCATTTTCTCAGCAAATGCGAAAGGTTTAAAAAACTTTCCCTAGACTCTCGCTGGGGAGTCGTAAAATCACTTAAGCGATGCTTTAAATGCCTTGCACCTTCGCACGGCAGGAAAAACTGCCCAGCCTATAAAAGGTTTCCTCGATTTAAGTATCATTTCTTACTTACTGCCGCGGACGCGGCGCTCGGCGGAACCGAGATAATTACGGCAACAGCCGAAGGTGAAACACAGACCGGGGCTATTGTCGCGCATACAGTAGCCAACAACAGAGTCCTCTTGCAAGTTTTACCGATAACGTTAATAGGACCAAAGGGGAGAAAGGTAGTTTACGCGCTTTTAGACAGCGGATCGACGGTCTCTATAATAGACCGCGAAGTCGCGCAAGAGCTGAATATTAGAGGGCCTCCCACCAATATGGAGGTATGTGGTATAGGAAGTATGAAAACTTCTTCTAAAGGGGCTGAAACAGTCTCGTTTCAAATAAGGGGGGAATTGGGCCGTAAGGTTTTCGACGTGCAGGCTTATAGTATTGCGGCGTTAAACCTTCCGAAATTAAAAAATTTATCGGCGGCCGCCTCTGATTTTGACACTTTGACTGCGGTGAAAGTCGACAAAATATCAGATGTCCAACCGCGCCTACTAATCGGGGCTAATTGTTGGGAATTAATCGTTTCACGCGGATTAAGGCGCATTAATGACGAATTATCGTTGTCAAAAACACTACTGGGCTGGGTTCCAGTGGGACGAGTATCTGTAGATAGGCAAAATGACGCATTACATAGCTTCTGCCTAAGTGATAGCGGTAGCAATGACGCGTCTCTTCAGAGATTACTCGAGGAAAACCTCAGATTAGAGCAAGACTGGCCGAATAAAAAGCGAGAACTTGCGGACTCGGTAAGGTCTAAAAAATTATTGGAATCCACTACTTCGTTAAACGGCGGGGTATGGCACACGGGGTTGCTCTGGCGAGATGACAGACGTGTTCTTCCTGATAGCCGACCTATGGCGCTAGCTCGACTTCACGCCGTCGAGAGAAAAATGGACAGAGATCGGACTTATGGAGACGCTTATTGTCAGAAAATGGACAAGTACTTAGCAGAAGGTTACGCCGAAGAAGTAGACCCTTCCAAATTAGCCGGCCGAACTGATATATGGTTTTTACCACACTTGGGTGTCTGTAGCGCCGCCAAAGGAAACAAGCTTAGGATCGTGCATGACGCTGCTGCTAGCGTAAAGGGAGTATCTCTAAATAGCTTACTGATAACGGGGCCAGACTATAATCAAAGCATAACAGGTATACTTTTTAGGTTCCGCGAGCATCCGGTGGCTTTTACCGCCGATATTGGGGACATGTTCATGCGTATTAAGGTGATCGAGGACGATACCTATAGTCAGTTGTTCCTTTGGCGGGGATATCGGCGCGATATAGAACCTCGTATCCTAAAAATGTCCTCTTTAATATTCGGTTCTCGGTCATCCCCGACATCAGCCCTCTATATCCGAAATAAAAACGCTGAACGTTTCAAGAATCAGTACCCTCTAGCAGTGGAGGCTATCACAGACCATCACTTTATGGACGACCTTGCTTTCGGGTCTTCTTCAATAGAAGAAGCTCGTAACGTGATAAAAAACATAATTTACATACATCAACAAGGGAATTTTTTCTTAAAGGGCTGGGCGTCTAATTATCAAAGCGTTTTGAACGAAATACCTGAAGAAAGGAAAGCTACCCATAATATTGCTCTGGAGAAAGGAGAGATAAGCTCTCAACGGCTTTTAGGGTTAGAATGGTTGCCAGAAAGTGACCAACTTACATTTAATTTTAGGTTAGAAAAACTCGATGACGCCTTAAAAACGGGCCAGAGAGTGCCAACGAAACGAGAGGCTCTTAAGGTAGTAATGTCAATTTATGACCCACTCGGGGTATTAAGCCCAATAACTATCCGAGCCAAAATTCTAATGCAAAAGGTGTGGACCAGCGGTGTAGCCTGGGATGAGGAGGTCACACAAGATATTTTCAAAGGTTGGGGTGAATGGATAAATGCCCTTCGCTCGGCGAAGGACGTAAGGATTTCACGCTATCACGGCGTAACAAAGAATCCCTCCGAAAATAGACAATTACACATATGTTGTGACGCGTCTCAAGAGGCTATGTGCGCTGTCGCGTATATGAGAATAGCCAGACCAGGCGAAGAACCGACCACATCCTTTATCGCAAGTAAAACCAGAGTCGCGCCGTTAAAAAAAATGACAATACCGCGTTTAGAACTGACAGCAGCACTATTAGGCGCCGAACTAGCGAAAAAAATCACTAGCGAGTACAAAATTAAATTTCATGAAAAGATTTTATGGACAGACTCGATGAACGTACTTTGGTGGATACGTTCACGTAGCTCCGACCACCAACAATTTGTCTCTAACCGTCTGGGAGTATTGGACGATCTGACTACCCCGGAGGAGTGGAGATGGTTAAGCGGAAGTAGTAATCCTGCAGATGAAGCTACGAGAGCGAAGTCAAAAATTGACCTCTCGCCCGAGAGCCGTTGGCTGAATGGTCCTGAATACCTTAGACAGCCACCAGAGGTATGGCCGGCAAAGGTTCCCCATCAACCCGGGGAAAAGGATAAGATATCCCTCGAGTATAAACCATTGGCGGTATTTGCGCTACACGCTGTACCTACGAGCACAATAGATGTCGCGAGATTCTCCCAACATCGCAGATTATTGCGCGTAGCCGCATACGTTAGGAAGTTTATTCAACTATGTAGAGGTGCCACGAATAACTGCATTTTAAACGGACAAGACATTGCCAGCGCTGAAATAATATTATTAAAGGAGTCGCAGAGTCGTTCTTTTAAGAAAGAAATAGAACTTATACGAGTGAAAGGGACTTTACCTAGGAATAGCCGTTTGATAGGTTTAAATGCGTACTTAGACGAGCGGGGCTTAATAAGAGTAGGCGGCCGCATCGCAAATGCGCCGGGAATACCACACGACACTAAGTATCCCATAATACTTGACGGCCGGGATCGCTATACACAACTACTGGTGGTAAGAACTCATGAGGAGATGGCTCATTCCGGGGTTGAAACGACATTGGCCAGCCTACGCCAGAGGTTCTGGCTAATTAGTCCCCGTCAAACGGTCAAAAAATTTATATACCAGTGTATGCTGTGCAAAATGAGAAGGGCAAAACCAGTCACAGCGTTGATGGGACAACTCCCGATGTCACGTTTGCAGCATCATACGAGGTGTTTTAACGCCGTAGGCGTAGACTACTTCGGGCCGGTTCAGGTGACTATACGAAGAAAAGTGGAGAAACGATATGGCGTGTTGTTCTCTTGTCTAACCACACGAGCGGTTCACATTGAATTAGCATATGATTTGTCTACTAATTCGACAATACAAGCGATAAGAAGATTCATAGCCCGGCGGGGCAAACCAAGGGTGATAATGTCAGATAATGGATCTAATCTAAAAGGTGCGAGTGCCGAATTGAAGAAGGTCGTTTCAGAGATTGACGATGAACGTATCCGTGAACGTTTAAGTAACGACCAGATTGACTGGAGGTTTATACCACCTGCTTCTCCCCATCATGGCGGCTGCTGGGAATCGATGGTTAAGTCAGCCAAAAGAGCTTTGTACGCCATATTGAAAGAAAGAGCGCCTTCTGTGGAAATGATGCAGACCTTATTGGCTGAAGTGGAGTCAATCCTTAATCAGCGGCCTATCTCGCACATTACTATAGACAGTCGAGACCAGGAGCCACTTACGCCGCAAAGCTTTTTGTTAGGACACTCTAACAGCACCGCTATGGGTAAATTTACCATTGGAGATTTATGTAACCGTAAACAGTGGAGACAGACCCAAGCTCTAGCTGACTCTTTTTGGAATAGGTGGTCTAAAGAAGTACTACCTATGCTAGTCTCTCGACCTAAATGGAAGGAGGTACAACCTCCACTAAGGGTGGGGGAACTGGTGTTAATATTGGATCCCTCTCTAGAAAGAGGAAGATGGCCTCGCGCTATAGTAACGGAAGTCTACCCTGACAAAACAGGTGTTGTCAGGATAGTAGATGTAAAAGTCGACGGAAAAAATTATCGCAGGTCAATAAGCAAACTAGTTAGATTAGAATTGTCCGCCCGAATAGAATAAGCCATAGATATAAATAACGTAGATTTAAGGTAAATAATTCGTAAAATAAGTTAATGGCACGTTGCCATGAGCGGGGAAATGTACGAATTATCACTTGCATTATCTAATATGGGTGGCTGTTCGCGAGAGATCGATTCTTAGAAGCTTATATTCCTCTTTCACACGCTCGAGCCACCCCATAACAGACATAAATAACAGACACTGAAACAAAATACGGCTCATTCAAATATTAAAATCATCCGCAAGGAAGTCCTAACTAAATACGCAGGACAAAATTCCATGAAAGGTCCTGGTAATAATATATCGCCGTCTTTAAGGGCCGAAGACCCCTAATTAATTATCAGCCTGTCATTTCTCGCAGTGGATATATCGAGGGTGTCGACCGATAACAAAAAATCGTAAACGCGGCAAGCCGCTCGCGCAACCCTCTTATATTAAAACAAATGTGGTAATCTCAAAATAATCGCAATGTTTGAGGTAATTAGGAGGCTATTAATTATTCGACTGAAAGCTTGGATAAAATCAAATACTTATAATTTTGCTAGCTATTCGAAGGAATTTTAAGTACTAAATATGATGTATTGTTAATGTTTAATCTACATATTTTCGCTATAAACCTAATGATAATGTAGTAGTAATACATATTATAGAAAATTACCTTCAATTAAGGTGAGATTAATTTAAGTTAAAAATGTAAGCCTGATTGAATAATACATATGTACTCTCGCTAAGCCACACCCCTTAACCCTCAGTAGGCCGGTCTCTTACCGCCGCCATTGCCTTTTAACCAATCACGGGTTAGAGTGGCGGGGCTTTAGCGAGGCTAGTGAACGATTTTGGAAAATCGAACAGTCACAAAAATACCGAGGTCGAGAATGAACGACCCTTAAGCGGCGGGATAATAGTTGTACATACGGCAGCCCTTGGCTGGTCTCGTACTCGCGCGCATAATTTAAGTGTATACTGTAACTCACGAGTAAATTGAGGGACAATAAACGTTCTTTTGAAATAAACTCTTTCACTGTGTGATCATCTAATAGAGTGTGAACCAGATACGGGAGACTACTCGGCGGCCAGGAAGAACGAGAGAACGCGAAGGTAAATAACATTTACAGTCCACAAAAACCACCCTTCAGCAGTGGGAGAAACTCACAGAAAAATAACTGATGGATTTTATAACCAGGCTCTATTGCGTTTCTTCGTGAACTAAAATCGGAAATTAGTCCGTGTGATCGAGACAGGGCAATACGCTAGAGCGGAGTGTGAGATGAGCGGTTGTCACTTTTTCGCATTAAAACTGCCCGCCAAGGTTAAATCTTACATCGCACGAAATATGCTCGATTTTATTCCGACGAGTATAAGTTCGGCAGGTAGTATTTATCGACGATCGTTCGTTTCATATTCCGCTCTAACGTATTGCTCTGTCTCGTTCGCTTGGACTAATTTTAGTTTTAGTTCACAAAGAAACGCAATCGGGCCCTATATCTAATCCGAAATTAAAATCATGGCATATTACATCCTGAAAATGACATTCTTGAGAAGATAGGCGAAAAGAGGAACATTCTGGCTCCAGAAATTACACAACTCTACGGACGCGAACAAAATTGTAATACCATACAAAGCTTACTCGATGGGCGACGATTCAAATGATAGTCAATGTTTAGTAGACGATTTTGTCGACCCAGAAGAATATAAATCGCGCTTAATCGCCCCTCTGATCTTCTTCACTTATCCCTATTGCAAATATGATTAAAGACCGCGTGGATCACTGGCATTTCAACAACGTTTTTATCTCATTTCATGCGCATGCCAGCACAAACACTACAAACTTTCTTCCGCGACGGAATGCCGCTTGGGCGCTGTCTCGTAGAATTGCGGGAGAAATTGTGCAACCGCTGGAACGGGGAAGTGTCACAATAAATACGAGCCGAGTGATATATCCGTGAGCCGAGGAAAGAGCGTCTCTAGTTGGATGAGACGCGTTTACTATTAGTATCTCTGCAAATTATCGGACGCGGCGTTCCTCGAGGAAGCAGAGGGGATACGACTAATTTTACATACACGGTGTTTGAGACAGAGGGACCGTCGTATAATGTATACCCATTTTCATCTCTACCCGTGCGATTACGACGTAAGACCCTATTATAATTAGGATTACTGTGTGAGGAGCATTGACATATAACTACTAGACCCAGTGACCAGCCTGAGAATGCGTCATCCGAATAGAAAGAGACAGCAGCATTTATTTATTCATATTCATAATCATTTTATTAGTATACTGGTATACAAGTCAGATACAGATTGGCAAACATCCATACATATTAGCAAACAAACATTTTTTTTATCGTAAAGAAAAAATAACAATTAAAAAAAAGACAAAAAAAAACAAGAATAATGTAAAAAGAGGAAATACAAGACAAAATGCAAAGAAATCAATAAACACTTTAGCCACCAAAGCATTTTAGACTTCACTGGAGTAATATTCCTCCAGTGAGTAAAACGCCTTATCTGTGAGGTACCTCTTAAGGCGTCTCTTAAACACGTCAAGAGATTGCGCCCGCCTAATGTGCTCGCTGAGTTTGTTGTAAACCGCTGGGCCGGCGATATAGGCTAGCCTCTCTGACTTGGATAATGCATGACTTACCGAACGTAGCATGCTACGGAATCTTGTTGGATAGTGGTGATGCACGCCACTTCGAAATCGGCTAGATTTCTGCGAACGAACAGCGCTACTTCCATTATATAAATGGACGGCAGCGTCATTATGCAGAGATCTCTAAACAAAGGCCTAGCTGGCGTATCAAGCGCCACACGCGCTATTGTGCGGACTGCACGCTTCTGCATAACGAAGGCCCTCTGCCTGTCGGCTGCTCGCCCCCATAACTCCGCGCCGTACGTTAGCAGTGAATGAAAATATGCAAAGTAGCACATGCGCAGCGCGGATAAATCGAGAAATGAAGCGAAGCGATGGAGTGCATAGCACGCTCTTCCCAATTTATCACAGCATCAATATGTAGGTGCCATCGTAACTCATTATCGATTACGAATCCCAAGAAATTTTTTGAGGATACTTGAGTTAGTTCTTCGTTATTGACGGTCACATGTATTTCGGTTTTAGTAGGTCTAAGGCTGAAATACATAACATTATATAGTACCCCTTCCTCCTCCTCCATCGTAGTCTAGGACACGTACATATATCACTATGGCAACGCGTTTATATCACTATGGCAACGCTTCGAAGCCATAAGTCTGCTATGCTATGGATAAACGCGCATGCGCAACTAGACAAGGATAGAGGGAGTCTCATATGTCTCTATCTTTTCCTATTCGGTGAACGCATTCACTCACAGCCCGCCTTCGCACTCCCGTTCTCTATTTTGTTACCCTCTATGGTTAGGAAAGAGCGCTGGCAAAACCAAATACATAAGATTACAAGCAGACACGTCGCTCGCTATAGCAAAAGCGGACTTAACCCAATTCGCTTATCTAGGCGCAGCCTCTCAGGTCAGACGAGATAAAGATTCGCAAAAAATGGAAGTTTCAATATTTGACTATTTAAGAACCATCATCTATCCAATTTTAAAATTCATTATTACGTATTTTTACTGCGTCAACCTAGAAGATGTGTTTATTACATTATCAGGGTTTCTCTGTAATTAAGGACCTAGTTAGTTAGTTTGTCTGGGCTTTTTCCCGCACTTGACCTCTTGATTGGGCCGTTGTGCGTGGCTCATGTTTCTATTTATGTTACTCCAGCCAACCCAGGCGGTCCCAGAAGGTTAGCAGCCTGTTTGGGTTGCTACAGGCCTCCGGGACAGATGCTGGAGATTGTAGTATTCTTGCCCGTTGCTCTGCCACGCTCCTGCATTCCATGAGCACATGCTGTGGCGTTTCTTCTTCCTCCATGCATCCTCTGCATAGAGGATGCCATTAAGGACCTAATCAGGAACTATTGTGACGCGTTTCAAAATATGGAACAAATAAATGATGATGATGATGATGATACGCGACTCTTTTTAAAAAAATAATAATAAACTCTTTATTTGCACTTGATTGTTATACAAAAAGGCGAGCTTATTGCCACATGGCAATATCTTACAACTAACCTAAACTCAGTGGTACATGCGCGCATTGTGAAAATAAAGATTATTACATAATATACAGACCGTCTGCATAATATACGGACAACTGGAAGAAGTTAAAACTAATAATGCCCGAGGAGAGGAAATTGGGAGAGGAAGAGGAGAGAAAGGGAAGAAATGGTTACTTCTTAGAAAGGTAGTAATCCTTAAGGTGAGTCTTAGACGATGGTAAAGAAGGCGAGTTTCGTATGTTTGCTGGGAGATCGTTCCAGAGTCTTGCACCATGGACACAGAAAGAATAGGAATAGAAATCACTATTATGACTCGGATTTTTTAGTAAACTGTCAGAGGCTGACCGAAGTCCGAGACCGTGAGAACTTAGTGGTTCAAAAAGCACGTGGAGATAGGATGGTGTTAATTGGGAGAGTACACAATATAGGAGAGCAAGTATATGAACATTTCTTTTTTGGCGTACCATGCTAGGCTATGCTACCATGCTAGGCTATGCAGGTCACCGACATCAAAGTTCTAGGCACTTCTGCATGCAAAACGCTAATACAAAATATTCTCGAACAAAACCTCGTAGTGTCATGAAATCGCATTTATATAAATCTTAAAATTATATTAATTATCGTATTAGATATTTCTTTAAAAATCCCTTTAATTGGCACGCAGTATACTGTGATGTATAACCACTATGCTAAGTTTTATGACACTGCGGTTTTTCATTCGAGAGTAATTTGTTTTGGTGTTTTGTATCAATAACTAACCCCTTTACCGGCATCTAAGTGTTTCTTGTTTCTGTTCTTTATTGCGAAATTTCACAATGGGCTGGTTTATTATCACACGACAATCTCTTGCAACCAACCATACTATGAAGTGTTTATATGTATGTGTGCGTGTAACCTGTGTGTCTTTGCATTCTGTTTATGCATTCGCTCGACAAAATTAAAATGCAATTCCGTTAATTTTATCCCAACGGAAAATGGTCACCCAACCGAGAATCGAGTCCGAAACCTTAGAATGTAAGATCAAGCGACCTAACCACTATGCCACCGAGGCCGTGTAGTGATTACAATCCCCCCACTCTACTCCTATCTATGTAAAATATTGCTGTGCAATACAGATATATAAAAGTACTATAAGAAGGTAGTATAGGTACTATAAGAAGGTAGTATAGGTACTATAAGAAGATATATCGGTACTATAAAGTACCGCTGCACTTAAACGTATTCATTATCCTCTTAAATAATATAATACGGGGCAATGTTTCTAGTGGAGCAGCCGAGCGGCTTGCGATCATCGATATATAAGGCATAGATATTCCCTCAGGTACAAATAAGTTGGGTCATAACCGTTGCGCGTAAAAACATGTGACAGAGAGAGAGAGAGAGAGAGAGAGCAATGCATTAAACAGTATGCGAGAGAATAGCACGGCTATATTCGTCGCGGGATCGCTCACACCGGTAAGTGCTGGCGGAATCACTACTGGCGGAGATCCGTATTGGTATTAAAGTGGTAATTTTCGCGCGCGAAAGGCCTATCTAGGCACTTTATGTATCGATGCTTGCGATGGGTTACATGTCACGGCAGCACAGCGGCTCACGCACACAAGCAGCGGCGCGGGCGGCTCGGCTTACATAGCCACGCTGCGCGATGCACAGCACACTTACCCAGTTAGAAATTACGTAAAGCATTCAGATCACACCGCACTGCACCTATGTACACCCACACAAAACACACAACACACGACATATACGGCGAAACGGCTCGAAACACGGATATTGACGATTCGCGCCGGAGGACTGTCAGTGCACTGGGAGTCGTCTGTTGTACTGTACCGAGGTCAGCTGTGTGCATGCGAGCGACAACACATGCACACAGCTGCTGCACAAGCAAGCACGGGGTTATGTTTAGGCAGGGGAGGGTGATCGCGGGAGAGAGGCCCACCAACGGCCAGGGGGGATACACGCGTACCGCGCTGCGTAGTCGTACCCTTGCTCGGCGTTGCCAATGCCACGGCTAATGGCCTGCACACGCATTGCTCTCCTAGAACAATACGGATATACCCGTGTAAGATCGAAAATCTACGACTTTGGAATAAAATGCTACCGAAAATAATAATAAGACGTGAACACTGGTATTTTATGAACCTAACGCCGTTTACAGAAAAAAACTAATGTTATATTGGGATCTTAACTATTTAATTGCTGTTTTTTCACACTGGCCACTTTGAACTTAGATAACTTTGGTTTGAGTTGGAATTTCAAATTCAAATAAATTTTAATTCAAGGCCATGTTATTCTTTTTTAAGAACCAGTTATTTATTTGTCTATCGGTCGTTTATTTTTGCTCAAATATGTTCGTTTGTGCAATCATGGTGAAGGTAAAAATTTGCATTATTTTCAAATAATATGAGATCCTGTGCCGGTGTTTTCTATTACAGCTTCTTGCAATCTAGCACACAGTTACCGTAAATGTGTACTGATAACAGCTGCAAACAATGGTGGAAAAGCTCGTAATTAAATAATAATAATAATAATAATAATAAAACTCTTTATTCTTAAGAAAAGGCGAGCTTATTATAAAATAACCGAGCCTGGTCAGCCGCTCATCGCCACCGCTTCTGCATGACAACGTATAACCACAGATTTTACTGCAAACAGTCGCAAAGTTGCAGCAGATGCGGCTGAAGACTCTTGGTCAACCACCGTACTTGCCAGACCTTGCTCCAATTGAGTTTATTTTTTTTTCAGAATTTAGATAGCTTTTTACAAGGGGAAAAAACCACTTAAAGAGTCGGCAAAAAACGCCTTGAAAGCATTCAATACTCACTGTCCACAAGAGTTTTACAGCAGAGGAATTAAGCAACTTCCATTAAAATGACAAATCTGCATAGATATAGGGGGCAATATTATTCATATTCTATTAATTAAATATATATCTTTCATACAAAGTTTTAGGACCCAATAGTTAGGCATCAATGACAGTTAGAAGGAACACCTTTGCGCTCCATAATTTATTAGAAGATGGAAACATTGCATCACTGAGTTTATCTCTCATTACGACGATGAAGCACAGATGTCAACAACAGTATATCGCTGTTATTCAGAATTCCGACATTGACGTGCCTCTCTTTAGTACGATAACATTCACAGTTCGACCAAAACGTAACACAAAAATACGTCTCTGCTGTACGCCAGAATACAAGTAAAGCAGATTCGGACATCTTTAGACATTGGCATGACTGCGATCCGAAAATCGGCGATCGGAAAATCGGCGGCTGGGTCACCATTTTCCGTTGGGATAAAATTAACTTAATTGCATTTTCAATTATGTCGAGCGAATGCAATAACAATACATACACATACATATAAACACTTCATAGTATGGTTGGTTGTAAGAATAAGAATATTTCAATTTCAATTTCAATTTCAATTTCAATTTATTTCTGCTCCAGTAGGTAGGCTTTCCTACACTTGGATGCGTCTTTGTCTCTAAAATTTTAAATAATGTAATTAATTAAAGAATATTAACTATCATTATATAGTTGTGGCAATATAAATTAATTTTAGTAAATTATAATTGGTTTGAAAACCATTGAAAAATAGAAAATAATCTAATAATCAGAATTGCTGGTCAAAAAAAGAGCTCAATGTCTGTAGTCATAATTATCAAGGCAATAATATGATGGTCAAGAAAATAGATGAGGGTATATTAAAAATATCTAAATTTAAGTTAATTGTCAAATCTAGCAATACAGCCGTCGTCGATAAAAATAAAAATAAAAATTACGTTCTTTGGCAAAGTTGATTATCATGAATTATCCGTTATTTTACATTAGGATGCTCTGGAATAAGAATTCAGCATTATCCAAATCTCTTAAGTCATATACAGGATTCTTGACTAGGCCATTAAATAAGACCTTTTTAAATTGGTTCTCTCCAAGACTTCTGATATGTGTTGGGACCTTGTTATAATAACACAGGCTTTGATGAAGGAAACTGTTGCGCACTTTACTAAGCCTGTGCCGATTTAGATGTAGATCAAATTTATTTCTTGTATTGTGTTGATGGAAATCGCTATTCGCCGGGACATCCGATATGTGCTTACGAGCGAACATAATATTTTGTTGGATATAGCACGAGTACATCGTCATGATTCCCGACTTGATGAAAAACGGCTTACACGAAGTTCTTGGAGAAGCTCTGTAAAGACTGCGTAAAGCCCTTTTCTGAAGGATAAGAATCCTCTTCGAATTTGCTGCCATTCCCCAAAACATTAGACCATATGTCATCAAAGAATGAAAATAAGCAAAATATACAGATTTAGCAGCCTCAAAGCCGCATAAATTTCTAATCTTTTTTATTGCGTAAACAGCCCTACACAGCTTTTTACTAAGCTCTTCTAAGTGATCGGACCATTGCAATTTTTGGTCGATCTGCAAACCTAGAAATTTAGTAGAAGAGACATTTTCCAATTCGTCTGTTCCAAAGAATAAGGCTATATTATTAGAGTCGGACGGCCGTAAAGAAAAACACACTGTTTTAGATTTTGAAACATTCAACGAGAGTTTATTAACTTGGAACCAGACAGCAAGTCTATTTATCGTTTCATTAATCCTTATTTCAAGCTCGTCTCTATTTTTATCGCTAAAAAGAAGGGATGTGTCATCGGCGAATAGGATAATCTCATCATCCACTGACCTAATGCAATCAGGGATGTCGTTTATATAAACAAGAAAAAGAAAGGGGCCAAGTATAGAGCCTTGAGGGACACCTTTGGAGATACTTTGTGGGGTACTTTTGCTACTTCCCACTTGCGTAATCTGGGTACGACCTTGTAAGTAGGACTGTATGAGCGCTAGTTCCCTATTCCTAATCCCGTAGTGTTCTAGTTTCTCTAGTAGAACTGAATGTTCTACACAATCAAAAGCCTTAGAGAGATCACAGAAAATGCCAACTGTTTTTTTGCTATTGTCAAGGCTTAGTAGTGTTTTCTTTATGAGATTAGCAATGGCATCTTGGGTTGAAAGATTTTTTTGGAAACCAAATTGCTTAATGCTGAGAATATTATTTTCTGAAAAGAAATTGGTCAATCTCGTGAGAATAATTTTTTCAAGAATCTTGCTAAAAACTGGCAAAAGCGATATAGGGCGATAATTAGTCATGTTGTCACAACATCCCTTTTTGTAAATGGGTATCACTTTTGCCAGTTTCAATTCCGTGGGAAAGAATCCATATTCCAAACAATGATTAAAAATAACCGACAATTCGTCTGCGATGCTAGTGACAGAACTCTTAAGGATTTTTGTGGAGATATTCCACAGATCAGTTGAATTTTTACATTTTATATCTTTGGCAACTTTGACTATTTCCTCGGAAGTGGTAGGAGAAAACCCTAATGATATTGGGTTTCTATTGCAGTAGCTATAAAGTAAGCTTGAAGCTGTGCAGTGTGCTGTATTTAAATTACTTAAATTTCTAGGTACATTAACAAAATAATCATTAAAGTGTTCTGCGACTGTTCCCGCATCGTCTATATGCTCACCATCTACTGTGAGATGCAATCCGTTATTTACTGGCATACTGCGGCCACATTCTTTCTTGATGATATTCCAGGCTGCCCTAATTTTGTTATTAGAATTATCAATACTATTTTTTAAGTATTTTTGCTTGGCAACCCAAACAATTTTTTTGTATGTTTTTTTATAGAATTTAATATAATCAAGGACAAAGCTGTCATTTGTTTCTTTTTGAATTTCATTTAAATGAAACATCCACGCTCTGGATATCTTAATTCCCGGTGTTGCCCAATCGTTAAAACTTTTTGATTGCTTTCGAGTTGACTGCCTCATAGGAATTGAGCTATCGAGCGCTGACAGATACCATTTTAAAAAGTCATGGTATGCTCGGTGTGAGTTGTCTGTAGATACGACGAAATTATTTTTAATCAAGGCTGCCTGAAAGTCGTCAAGGCTCTTTTTTGTTACATTTCTATTATAATAAGTGCGTACAGCATTTTTTTTAATATTGTGACACTTTAGAGTGATCATTTGTCCGCTATGATCTGACAGTCCGCAGTAAGCTGTGGTAACGGAAAAATCTTCTGAGTTAGTGAAAATATTATCAATACATTTACTACTGCTGGCTGTTGTCCTTGTTGGGAAATTGATGGTTTTGATCAGATCATAAGACAGACAAACATCCATTAAAGCATCGCCCTGATTACATTTCTCAGCAAAGTTAGTATTAAAATCCCCACATAATATTATGGTAGAAGTACTGTCTAGTTTATCTAATGCTGATTCTAAAATATTAATAAATGCTTGAAAATCTGCGTGCGGGCTTCTATAGAAGCAGAGAATGTAAGCTGAGAACTCAGGGAGTTGTACACAACTAATTTCTATTATCGTTTCAACAGACAGTTTGCAAATATCATCACGAACTTTAAATGATACACCTGATCTTACAAATATGGCAGATCCGCCCCTAATATGGTTGATTCTCGTAAAACAACTCGCTAATGTGAATCCAGATATAGTAATAGTATTTTGTTCATTTTCATTAAACCACGATTCACTAACACAAAATATGTTTGCCTTTCGGTTTTCCAGTTCCAGGCTAGCGTCCAGAGTTTTATTTCTTAAACCTTGCATATTTTGGTGTATCACTTTGAGGAAAGAAGCTTCAGAATCCGTTATCTTTTTCCTTGGGGCGTCGGTGGTCCTGGTCCGTTTTTTGGCGGCTGTTTGTTCATAATATCATTTAGGATTGCGTCTTTAATATTTGCTGTAAATTTTCTTTTTCCTCTTAAGTTAAGGTGCGACCCTCTCACAACATAGTCGATTTCCTCCAGACTATCTGCTAGTGGCACAAAAGTTACATCTTTGTTTGACAGCGCAATTAAATTTATATTCGTATTAATGTCGTAAATATCGTAATTGTTACGATTATCGTCTAGTCTATAAGGGACGCTGCACATTACCATATTTGTATTTTTTGTCGAGTCGAACAATTTTTTTAAGCAGGTTTCAAGTAGACAGTGCGTGTGCTCTTTCCTACGTTGGTTATTAAGGTAGCTGTAGTGTACGCCACCCATTACTATGACGTAGTCATTTTTGTCAAGGTTTGACACCATATTTTTAGTAACATTACACACCCCAAAAAGTTGTGCATTTGTTTTTGTAATGCTTGTTACTTGGAAGTTTTTAGGGAGCATCGCTTTTAAGAGTCCTGCACACATCCTGCCATTTTCATCTGTCAAGATCAGCACTTTTCTCTGTTTGATTAGTGCTTCTGGTTTCGACACGCGATCTTTGTTGCCCTTCTTTTTCGTGGTCATATCGGTAAGGCTGGGCTGACGCACAATACTCGATTTCTTTCTAGCGGGAGCTGCGATGTCCAAATATGAATAAGAATAAATTTATTTCCGAAAGCAATGTTCAAACTGGTAATTTACAAAGTCTGCCTAACTAGGCTGAAGCCCGTATCAAGGTAGACTCGAATAGGTTACTTGTAAATTTTGTATTGTGCGCAAAATTATCAAAGTATTATAACTGAGAAAAAGAAAAAAATAAATAAAATAAATACAATAACTCTAATAAATAAGTCGTACGAATTTCATGAGTTATTTTAATGATATCTAATATCTACTTCATAATCATGTTGAAAAAAAGTAATAAAGAAATGCAAATATAACCAGTAAAAATATTATTACAATGATAATATTCATAAAAAAATACAAAAGAATTGACATTGCAATGATAATCAGTAAATAGACAAATTAGCATAGTGGTAATAATTTAAAAAATAAAAAAACAGTAATATGAAGTAGTAATTAAAATAGTCAGGTTGCTAGTCAATAAATAATACAGAAAAAAAGATAATAATAATCCTAGAAGCAACAAATAAAGAGATTGAAGAAGAAACAAAAAGATTTTCGAATGTTTTTAGATCCACCAATTGTGAAATTTCACAATAATGAGTAGAAACAAATAAACAAACCATCCTTCGTACAGCCCTGACATATGTCCCATTTATTATTTTACATTTCCAGGAATCATAGCAAACTTACGTGGTCAGCGACTACGAGCCACTTTTAAAACCTTTATCAGATGAAAGCAAACAGTTTCACGTTTTTTTAAACAAAACATATTCCTATTTAATTTTTTAATCAAAATGCTACGCGATTTGAAGCCACACTCACGTTTTTATAACCCTCCTGTGATCTCTCATTGTTATAATACTTATAGAAGGGTAAACGAAGGGGTGAAATATTTGGGGTTCCGCTGTTGGATTAACGAATTCAATGAACGATTAAATAGATTGGGAACTGAAGCCTAAGCGCACACGTGGCGTTCATCGTTTTATTCGTCAGCGATTGTCATAAGGAATGTTTAGTCATAAGGAATGTCATAAGGAATGTTTAGGAATGTCATAATAATAATAAGTTAATAGTAAAAACACATTTTTAAAAACAAGATTTTATTAAAATGCTCTGTCCCGAGCCAACCCTGGGTCCAGCAGCCATATTATAGTGAAACTTAAAACGGGCTATCATAATTGAATGCGTATACAAAATTTCGTGTCTGTGCTGTTGACCGTTGAGGAGTCCCCTCGTCTTGAGCCAATCCTGGGCGCAGCAGCCATTTCATGGTGGAACTTAGAACGGGCTATCATAATTGAATGCGTATACAAAATTTCGTGACCGTGCTGTTAACCGTCGAGGAGTCCCCTCTTTGGAAGCCAACCCTGGGCGCAACAGCCATGTCATAGTGAAACTAAGAACAGGCTATCATAATTGAATGCGTATACAAAATTTTGTGACTGTGCTGTTGACCGTGGAGGAGTCCCCTCGTCTTGAGCTAATCCTGGGCTCAGCAGCCATGTTATGGTGAAACTTAGAACGGGCTATCATAATTAAATGCGTATACAAAATTTCGTGACTGTGCTGTTGACCGTTGAGGCGTCCTCTCGTCGGGAACCAATCCTGGGTGCAGAATCAGGTCATGCTCACCATAAAAATGCATTGTCATCGGAACTGAACCCACGTATAATATTTCAACTTTATAGGATAAGAGGAAGTGGTTCTAATTCTGCTTGCAAGATTTGACCTAAACAAACATACTGTCAAACATTGCAAGGTAAATAAACGCTTGTAAAAAATAGTGCATGGCGAGATTTATTGATTAAGGTAGAGGAGTCATGAACTTTAGCTCCCCCCCGACCCCATTTTTTATACCATACTTGCCAAGCTGTGCTGGTTTTTTCTATTGACAAGTCAACTAACTACAATTTATAATTTATATCTCGTGTTCTCACGGCCCCCGCAAATCACATTATTCGATCCGAACTGAGAAAAACAAGATAAAAAAGTGAGATATTTTGATAGGAAATTTTCGGGGGAATCAAATAAGTAATCGACCAAATTGCCGAACTAATTTTTGACCTTTACGCGTCATTCTAGTCGTTGCATAGTTACATTCTTGTACCGATAGGTATCATCGTATTATTAAAATTGATTCGTTATAATGATGCTAAAATTTTATATTACGACGCTTAAAAGGCAAAACTGACTAAGCGACATTGAGTAAACTTTATAGGAAAGTGATTAAAACCTTAAATATTTAGGTGACTTATTTTAATGTCTTGGATAGGTATAAAAATTATATTTCTATGTCTGTTGATAATCATTTCAATCCAAAAATTAGGTGAATTTAAAATCACAATCTTAAAATATGACCCACTTTCCTGTTAAGTTTACTTAATTTCGCTTAGTTAGTTTTGCCTTTCAAGCGTCGATATTATAATTTCGTTTACCTTTTAACCTAGTTTTCATCAAAGTCTATGGTACGGTTATCGCATAATTGGTAAACCTTAACTTAAATAAAATTTGAACTTTAAAAACATTGATATGTCAGTAATGTATAATCTATACTATAATAATATTATAAAGAGGTAAAGTTTGTGAGTTTGTGAGGTTTTAGGGAGTAATCTCTGGATCTACTGAACCGATTTTGACAATTCTTTTATCAATAGAAAGCCACGTTAGTTGTGAGTGTCATAGGCATATATTAATCCGAAAAATAAAAAGACTTTTCCGTGGTAGTCGGATTTGCAAAGTAAGTCCGAGAAAAAACGGTCGAACGAAAACGTTTCTTACGAACGCTGCCTTAACGATGAGAGATATATGATTGAGTTCTAGAGAACAGTTCAAGAGCTTGATAATGCCTACAAAAAGTCAACGACAGCATATGTCTAACTTTTATATTTAAGTCACAAAAAGTAGTCATTTATATTACAAAAAATAATTAAAATCGTTAGGTCATGTTTATTGGTCATATTATCAACAATTATGAATTCTTATCAAAATAAGTAAATTTATCGTCTCAATTGTTTAATTAAAACAAAATACTTTTCCCTTTTACTGCATATAGTTTCCTTTTTACTGCATTAATGGTTAAAGAGATAATACGACATAGGTACGGAACCGCGACCGTATCTTGGGTTGGAAATCCTGAAAGACAATATATTTTGGTACTAACTAATAACATTACATCTAATATAGTGAATTACAGAGAAGTTTTGAACAATTAAAATAAACCTAATTTATTCAATCATAATCATTTCATTCACTCATTTGAAACCTGGTAATATAGCCAAATTGGCATGCAAATACATACATACATATGCAGTAAAAATATAACCCTCCTTTTGGCAGTCAGGAAATACATTATAGCACTCAGTACTAACCGAACCACACTCATAATTTCCTCACAAGTAAAAATGTTGACAGCCTAACGAAGTGGGCACGGGTTAGCTAGTTACTTTATATAAATAAATGATATGATTATATAGGTTCATGGGATATTCTTCTTAAGATCTAGGTTCTCGGGAATGATTAACGGAAGATTGCATTTTTAGACGTATGCGGACCCTATCGACCGCATCGATCATATCTAAGTATAAGAGGAAATTTGGATTCTTCAGGAACCTCTTCTGGACGCCCTCTTCTAGTTTTTGATATACTATGTATTGCTGATTTCAAATAACTCAGCGAAGTCTATACATTTTATATTAATGACTTTGATATTTTTCTCATGACTTTATTCTTTCTTATCTTTCTCTTTCTCATATATTATTTTTACTTCTAGTTTTAAGTCTATTCTATTTTTCTTTCTCTACTTAACGGAATTTTATGCGGATTTTATAACGGAATCGCGATTCATTTTCTTAATGACCACATTTTATGGCAATTTAGTTTTATGAGCATTTTACTAGGAAGTTTAAATCACTAATTGTATTAGAGCCCTGCCCATAGAACGGGTCAGTTCGTCCCAGTTGGATGACAGAACCGAAAAAGTATGAGGTTATGGTTTTGCCTTTCGGTTCCTGTTATTTTTGTAGCCAAACGTCATGTTTTATATAAATTAATTCTTGAATAAATAAATTTTCATTAGTTTACAAACTGTGCACGTCTCCATTTATTATGTAGCTAAATTCGATTGGCTCCCTCTCGTGACTAATATTGATGCATTAGATTAGAGGCAGTTTGCTGAGTTCACAGTCAGCAAATAAACGTGTAAAGGTAATGCACGTGTTTTAAACAGTCTATCCATCTTGTTCTCGCACGTAGGTTACACTAAAATAAATAACGCGCAGCCAACATGCGCGACAGAGACTGCTAATGATGTTGCTTCGACTCATTGCGCGCTCAAGTGCGGTTTACGGAAATTTCGTTAATTATTCAATAGACCAAAGAATAACCGATATTATGAAAAATTATATCAGGTCATATAAAATCGAAGACTATCGCGGTTGTTTGACATTATAAATAGGATAGAAAACGAATTTACCGCGTGAAATTTGTAGGAACCGACGTTTCGGTGACGTTGCAGCCGCCGTTGTCTAGGGTAGACTGAAGAGCTGTCAGTCCGTTGTTTTGCGGGTAGGCCGCAAACCGCTGCCGCCACTGCGTAGGTTATAACGGTGGTGGGGGGCCGGGCTCGGAGCGCGGGAATTTTTAAAATCCGTCTTGCACACAACACTCACTGTATCCTGTTTTACGTCTTTGCGTTCGGCGTTCGGCGGCGGGAACATATCAGGTCAGTTTCTCAATCCTTTACTTAGGTGTGTTAAAGTGAAAATTTTAAAGTATATAAAGGGAAGAGGAATAAAAGAAATCAAGAAAAAAAAAGACTTTAATATTTTATTCTATTGAGAACATTTTTAGCAATTTTGTTTCTGTCAGGACAAAACCTCGTAAATGTAGTCTATTCTTCATATCACGTTTAAAGGATAGATACATCCGTAACTATGTAATATTGGTTTAAAATAAGCGCAGCTGACTTGGTACCTTCACTTGATTGACTACAGACTCAGATAGCTTGCACTAAAATATAAACTCCACAAAATTATGTCTGAGCCTTGCAACGATTTCCACCGGAAAGTTGTACTATAATTCCCCGAACAAAACTGGCAAAAGTACAGAAGAGCTACTTATACCTTAGCATTAAATCCTACAATCTACTCCCTACCACTATCAAAGAGCTGCGAGGACATAAAATTTAAAAAAAAAACATTAAGGAGATACTGATAGGCCACCCTTTCTATAATCTGACCGAATTCGCGGGCCATAACTGCAAATATTGTAACAATAACTGCAATGATAATTATATTTGTACTTTTAGTTTTTAAATGTAAGACTTAGATTTAGTTTGATTATTTAACACTTTACTTACTACTTTTGATGTTACTATGTACAGTTTTTAGTACGTATATATTCGAATTATTGACTATCTCAATTGTTATGTTTCTGGTTTGATATTTCAACTTTTTACTGACTATTTAAATTATTGCATGAGTGGCTTTTAGTAGGTAGCCATTAGAACTATTAACTATTTTAATTAAGAAGGCTTAAATTTGTTTTGTAATAAGATTTTACGATGAATAACTTTTAGTAGATTCCAACGTTTCTTTGATACTAGATATTTTTTTTCTTCGATATAATAGCTAAATTCTTGACAACATATGTATGTTAAGTAAAGATTTAAAGTAGTAAAGAGACTAACTACCTAACACAAATATTTTGAAACGTCGAAGTGCGGTTTTTAGCCGCCAATCGGACACCATGTAAATGTAATGTAATCTAATACCCTTGTTTATCGAGAACACGTCTCCAAAACTCGGTTATCCTATGTCCTAGCTTCAGGTCACGCGCCGACAAAAATCTATGTAAACAAGTCGACCTAGCAACAAACAATCGAATTATCCAGGACATATGGTAAATGTGTTTGGAAGACGAGACGGGAGCTTAGGACATAACTTTAGTGTCAACGTTCCGCACTTGCGGAGCCTCGCATACATATAAATAGACTCCGTTCGCCGAACCGAGCGACAACGGCGAAACTGCAGCCCTATTACGAACATATTGCAGCCCTACAATCGCGATCCAATTCGCTATTATAAAACTCTCGTTTAACTTTCCTGGCCATCCAACCGACGAGAAACAAAAGTATTGTGAACGCGGAAAGGTTTTTTTTTTTTCGAGATGACGGAAATATTCATGTTAAGTCCCTCTGAGATTAAAACCTGGGTGTCTGTCTGTCTCTGTCTGTCTATGTGTGTGCATCCCTCCACGATTGTGCCCAAACGCCTATTCCGATTAAGCTGAAATTCGGCATTTAGGCATCATTTGGTCATGGCAAGAAATGAAATAAATCCACCAGGTGCTCACTAGTCATATTTGAATCTCAAAATATTGGAATTAATGTCTTGAAATTTGGTACACAGATGCCTTGTTGATACGAAATCACATTGTGAAATTCCGATTGAAGTATCTCATATACAACTACACTAATAATATTAAGATTCCGCCATACATTTAAATCAAACATTAACGCCATTAACAACAGAAGTGAACCGCGCCGCCCGAGGCGGTTGCAATGGAACCCAACTGGGTTCGTCCGCTGGCCGAGAGAGAGGAAGCTGATCGATTTTATTTACGAAATTAATATTCAGATCAAATTAATAATCAATCCTTGGCTACTTGCCGGGAAAGTCTTGTGATGGCACAACCGATTTTTTTGTTGTCCCTATCGAAAAATTGGTAATCTTTTTCGTTACTGTATTATCAACATCAATTTGTATCGCTGAAGTGGCAGGTTGCGGCGATATATATAGTATCTTTGCTCTCGCGTTGCGAAGGTTTCTAAAGAATCTCAGTGTTTTCGGATAGTTTTTAAGTGAAAATGGAAAATGATCATCGTTGGTACCGTTTCTAGAGAAGGAAAACTGAGAAAACCCTTTTAAAATTCGTCCACGGAGTTTTCGCGATGTCGTGTGATCCCTTTGTGTCGCTTGTATTGTGCCCTTGTGCCGATTGACAGCAATTCAGTCTACCCTGGATATGGGCGGTTGCAAGATCGCCAAAACGCTGGGTGCTACAAACGTCACGCAGTAAATTCGTTTTTAATTTATTTATACATTTATACATTTAATTTATTTATAATTTATTATTGAACTTACAAGTACTAAAAGAAACAGGTTGTTGTTTCGAAATTCAGCGAATAGCGTTAGTAATGTTTCGACAGAATGTAGAGCCGAAAAGACGCTTCCTGTTGAGTCGGGTTTCTGTAGTCTATGAATTAAGTAGCGAGAAGAAAGCGAGAGACAGTCGTTATATTTCGATAGCGATAGCGAGAGTGTTCATAATGCTATTTATAGGGATTCTCGTTTTTCACTCACAAAAGCAATTCAAGAGTAATACACCGAGAAAAATATGGGATCGATTCTTACATTACCATTTTGTTATTACGGTTTTATACGAAATAAAGATGTTTCAATCATAATTTTATTATATTACAAGGAATTTGCTTGAAAATCCATTACTCGATTATATGTATCAACATTTTCCTTACGGTTAATACGGAAATAATAGTATACTGTAGTTTCAACATGATTAATGTATCCGACTATAACCGTACGTATACTACTACATGCTGTCATGTTAGAAGCGAGATCCCAAGGTCGCGACGTAATGAAATATCATTATGTTTTAATATTACGGCACGGTAGTTACCGTCAGGCCAACACCGTTACGCGTCATGTTAATTTATACGTATGAACCACAGTCCGAGTTTTATAAGTAGTCCTTGTTGAAACATGCGTATTTCTGTGTATTACAGTGATATATTTTTCTCAGTGTAATAATTACTAATTAAATCAACATTGAACTTACAATTACTGAAAGGAAACGAAATTTATCGGTTCGACATTCAGCGAATAGTGTTTTTTTTGGAAGCATTTAGAGCCGAACACACCCTTCTTTGTTGAGTCGGGTTTCTGTAGTCTATGATTTGAGTAGCGAGAAGAAAGCGAGAGACGGTCGTTAAATTTTCATAGCAATAATAGCGAGTGTTTATAATGTCGTTTAAAATGATTCTCGCTTTTCAGCCGCAAAAGCAATTGGAGAGTAATAGGGTTGCTGGTGTTCTGAGATGGTGTTCGCTTGCGTCGAAACTTCTGGCAACACCGCCCTTATTTGAGGCAAAGTGACTGTCGGATGCGTACGACGGGACGCGACGCGACGCCCCTGACCACGCACAACCGCCGGTGCGTTGGGGCGCGCGGCCGCTTGCATTGTGCATGTGCAGTGTGCAGCCGGCGCGGCGATGCGGGCCCCGTAATGATTTTAATGGAGGTTGCGTGCCGCGCTAACCCACAAACGGACTGATTAATGCGCAGAAATACTCTTCGCCGATAAGCAGCTAATTGTATATCGGCTGCGGGGCCGATGAGGACCCAATAAAGTTGTCGCCCATCAAGATCGATGCAGGAGAGGAGAAACGACTCACAGTGAATCGCGCGTAAGGTATATATTACATATATAGTACATGCCAGTTGGAAAAAAATAATCTCACAAATAACAATCATAATTATTCAAAATCCGGTGACAAAAAGTGCAACGGTTTTGGAATAGCTGATACTTTCAGATCAGACAGTATTTTAGCTATAGAATGCCAGTGTACACTCAGCAGGCTAGATTCCGGGACACCTGGCACTGGAGTACTAGAAAAGGTGTAATTTTAATTAGTTACCCTTAAAGTGTTTTATAAAAGCTGAACATTCATCAGGAGACAGTGGATGCAACAAAGAACTCGAAACATATAGTCAGACAGATAAACAGACAGTCAGAGTTCACAATCTAACATCTAAATCAGAATCTCAATCAATCAGCATCAGCATCTCCATACACGTCACGCATCGGCCTATGACGCGTCGGTTGTGCTGCGCAATATAATGGTCATAATAATGCAATATAATGGTATAGTGTCTATAGAAGGCGTTTTTGAGCGAACTGAGTTTTATTTCAATACTCGTAATCAAGGTGTCTCAAAATATTGTCGTTAGTTTAGTTATTCCAACGACCAATGGCCCCATGGATCTCCATACATAACAAGCATCGGTCTATGACGCATCGGTTGAGCCGCGCAATATAAAGGTCGCAATGGCGCAATATAATGATATGGAGGTGCTGATAGAATTTGTATTAATAGTTCTACTAGGTGTCTAGGAGGTGTTTTTGAGCGAATTGAGTCATTATTTTAGTTATACCAACAACCAAAGGCCCCGTAGGCCCCAGCGCCGGATTATTGAATTCGCCAAGAAGCCACGGACCTATCGGCCCAACGCCTTTAGGGGCCCCGCGACAAGGAATCATTACAATCATATTTTTATTGCTTCTAATAGATACAAAAAAAACATTGAATTGAAATTCTAAGGAGAAAGTGTTTAATAAACTTTTAGAACCGACTAATAGTATAACTAATATAGATTAACCGCTATTAGCCTGTGCAATTGTAGATCTCATGATTACGAACGCTACTGGTGACCGATCTTTTTGTTGAAACTGCTCAAAAATTGTCACCGATTGAAATTGTAATCGATGACACATGAACGACTGAATTTACTGGCCATTAGGGCCACTAAATACGACGTATTAGAAAAAGTGAATTTCCAATATGTCCTGAAAGAGTTTACCACAAAAAATAAGGACAGTGAATATTTAAAGTATTATCAGTTTACAGTTTTATAAAAGTACTAGCTGCGCCCAGCGGTTTCACCCGCGTGGTGATGGAAAATTGTGATAATGATGATAGAAAACCATATATCTTTATAAATTATAGCCTATGTGTTATTCTGATGTGTAAGATATATTATTGTAAAGTTTCATCCAAATCCATTCAGTAGTTTTTGCGTGAAAGAGTAACAAACATCCATACATACATACAAACTTTCGCGTTTAAAATATTAGTAGGATAATGTTTGTTTAATAATATTACAATATATTGTTTATCAATTTTTGTTATGTTTAAGAAAATTGGTTATCAAGATTTTGTTATTTAAAGCGTATTAGGGTATAATTTGCAAAGTGCAAATGTGGCGCCGAGATTTCGACAGCCTAAGGGCCTCTACGTGGGTTAATTGCACTGGTGGGCCCCCAAGCACTGTGGGCCCTGGTGCACCGCACCACCTCGCACCTCACACAATCGATAATGACAGGGCTACAGTCTATAAAAAATAGTAAGACAACTGACGGCTTTTAGCGTTTTGGCAGTCAGACTGCCAGACATGCATTACGTATACTACTGCCAGAAACACAAATTCGGCAACGACGTTTAACATGCCCGCAATGGTCTTACACCATTATGCTTCATACATTAGCTGTCAAGGAATAGTGTCTTTATGAAACAGTTATCCTTGTTTGGCCATCAAAGCAGTTAGGGAGATCGTTATAGGATCCCACGTACATATATTTTACCATTGTAGGCAGACTGGTTTCGTAGCGAATGGTTTCGTGCAGATTGGCCCACAATTAAACTCCTATTCAGAAGCCTCCTCGTGTAGAAGGTTACCCCGGGTAAGACTCTCGCGTCTTAAGCCTCACGGCTAATGGATCAGTTTCTCCTGGGGGTTGCCTCCCGGCACTACTGGACGATTTGAGCCACCAATAGGATGTGCACTCTGACTAATTGCTGAAGGAGTTCGGAGACTATGCAAATATACTGTCTTCTAAGCAGCGGGGGTGGATGTTGACCTGTCGTCAACCACTCTTTAGATGACCAAATGGCTACCTGATCCTGAATTCAGAGCCGGGCAAAAGATGTAATTGGTCCGCGATAAATTCTAACTGAATCGCCGCTGAATATACGCCAGGTAGAGGCCGCGCAAGCGACTTGTCCCGTAACCAGTCGGGAGAACGGAGGTATCCAAGATATCCTGCCAAAACTGGTAGCCAGGGGGCGAGGTGCCCCACTGGGTTACCTTCCTAGTGCCTCTTCGTATAGCGTTGGACTCTGGTGGGTTCGTGGCTTTGTTGGACGGTAGATTTGTATAGTCTCCAAGTCTTCTACGATCACCTCACGGGAGACAGAACGATCATTATCGTTAAAATTTCCCGAGGTGACAAGTTCCCCCGTTGTTCACATATCCAAACGTAAGCAGATCCTACATGCATATCGCCTTAGACAAAAGCGTTAGATGATGAATCAAAAATATAAACCGACCTATAATTGTCGCGACTAGCAAAGTAAGACTTTTGGTGGTGGTAGAATGGAGTTCCACTCTATTAGTGATATCACGGCGAAGAAAAGGTACGTTCAGTGTGCAATTTAACAGCTCACGACAAGTATGTTTATCGTGAACGAAAATGATCACGTGAATGAAATTGGACGCATATTGCACAGTAGGTTGGAAAAGAAGATTCACAAAGAAGTGTAGTAATTCGTAGTGGACGAGTAATTGTCTAAAACAAAAGTTAAAAACGCTGCTCTACAGGACAAACAGCAGCCGAGAAAACATTCCTGCAGTTCGATGTCTTTTGAAGCTGACTATCATTTGTCAGTGATGGAATTTTAATAAAGCGTTCGGATTAGATTTAGCGTAGGATTAGCACAGGGTTAGATAAGAGACTAGGCTGACTTCTTCAAATAGGATGATATATCCAAA
This sequence comes from Micropterix aruncella, assembly GCA_944548615.1. Lineage (NCBI taxonomy): Eukaryota > Metazoa > Arthropoda > Insecta > Lepidoptera > Micropterigidae > Micropterix > Micropterix aruncella. The sequence continues at coordinate 16,069,880 of OX155954.1, read as the reverse complement.
ATAAATTTTGAAGGTAATTTCATTTTATAAGTATTTTTCATGCACATTAATGGTTCCCTAAGTACAAAACAATTGGACGATTCACTATGCGACGATCACTCAGAGCCTACACCACAAACAATTGCTGCTCATTTGTGGCGACCCGTATCCTCAAACGCCGAGTAAATAGGCTAATATTAATATTGATTAACTACGTAACTCAGTTCCTTAAAAACTATCTACAATATTATGGCGTAATTGTGCGAGTAAGATTATCGGACGAAAAAATAAATATTAACGTTAGCAGTTTCAGAAGTGCCATATGTATGCTAGGTTCTAAAGGCAAACTAACAAAGTTTTCAAGACAATTATTATCCTCACTTTAGCTTGACGGTTTATTTATGCAAATATAATGTATGTCCGTAAAAATCTAAAGCTGTACAGTTTCCATGTTCCGATTAAAAAAATCTAAACTTCTTTTATGAGACAATATATACAATTCTACAATGGAATTCATCAGGATAAAAAAGTTGCAAGTAAAACAATTTAAAGATCGTACTAAACACCTACTTCATTTTTACTTAAAAAATCGTTTACACAGAAATTGCGCAATTTAAAACTCTGGAAAAGAACGACCAATCTAATAAAGAGTAACTTCATGATAAATAATAGACATTATGTCGAAAAAACTATTTATTCGCAGTAAAAGAGTTGAAACTCTTAAATTCACAGCTCTAAAAGGGAAATTCAAAATCTGGCCAAAGTACAGGAGATTTTGCAATAATAATTAATTGGAGTCAAAGAATATGAAGCCCTCGAGGCGTATACCTTGTTTTTAGTTTATTTTGTTTCTCTCATATTTGTGAGATATAATTTAAATGTTGATAGACGTAATATGAAGTATTTCACAAAAAGACCGCACAATATTACAGTTACACAATATTAACCAACATGCGAAATGTGCCTTATATAATAAAAAAAATGTCTTTACACTTTTTATTTACAATAAGTTTCGCTGATTGATGAAATTTCTGATATGTTTTGTAGATATTTGCTAACCAAATTCATTAACAATCTCATGTAATTTCGCGATGCGACAGTCATATTTTTATTGTGAAAAGTAAGTCGTAAATTCGTCTTTTTTTGAATAATATTGACAATGCGAATAAATCTCAATTTATATTCTTTTAATACTTGCCTTTTTTTAAATTCTACGAAAGAATGTTTATCTATATATATATGACCAGTGTTAGGAAGTTTACTTGTTTTTAGATCTTTAAATGTTTTTTTTTGCAAAATTACTGATTTTTTAAATGAAATTATTGCTGACCGATGAATTTATTATGTGGGTTCTTTATCTAATTCCTATTCTATAATATATAATGTTCCTTAAACATAATATAATATAATAATGTATAACAGAATTACTAAAAATACTCAAAATCGCGATCTGAAGACTCTCTTTACGAACATCGCATATTTATTTAACTTTTCTGCTTGGCGGTTATTATAACATAGTACAACTAGAGCTGTCGACTACAACGAGCGAACCCGTCACCTCAGGAAGTTTTAACGACATTTGATCGTTCTGTCTCCCGTGAGGTGAGCGCAGAAGACGGTGGACAAAACAGTCCACCGTCAAGCTCCGCCACGTGCCCGTAGGAGGTCAACGCCTTAACCACGAGATAGCCAGGCATGTTACCCAGTGGCCCGACTTACTACCAGTTGCAACTAGAAAACTCCGGTCTCCCGACTGGTTACGAGTTCGAGGTCGCTTGCGCCGTCCTCTCCCTTACGTAGCGGCTAAACGGTTTCTACCAAATCTATCGCGGACCACGGCATTCTTTGCCCGGCTGTTCACCCGGGATCGGGTAGCCGATGGTCGTTTCAAGATCAGTCGCCGTAAGGTGAACAACTACCCTTGCTCTATAGGAGACAGTACTGTTTCCCGACTCTCCCGACTGATAGTCAGAATGCACAATCGATTGGCTGACGCCGCACGGTGCGCAAACCGTCCAGGAGCGCCAGAAGATTGACTCTTCGTGGCCACTCCAACAGGGACCATTAGCTCCCTAAACATAACATAGTACAAGTAAACTCATGTAAGTATTCCAAATTATATTCAATTCACTAAATAATTTCTCTAGAAAAGCCCCGAGGAGCGGATTCGTCTGGCGCCATCGTGGCATCCGGCTAGTGAGACGAAGGGTCTCATACTTGAACGCTGCCAGCTCGTATTCTCAAGAGCAAATTTATGCAGAGGAGTGATAATGCCGGCCAACTCTCAAGCACGCAACCGTCGCACAGGGGGTCGATTAGATGAATCCCAAAGTAAAATATCAATAAATATACACGTACAGATTAAATATTATTTTAAACGTCAAAGTTATTATTATTCAAAATGGTGCAAAACATGCGAATCTTTTTTGATACTACTAAAAGTAAACACTGGCTAAAATGACAATATTTATTATAACAAAAACACTTTTCTGTGCATTTTGCACGCTATTTGTATGGTTTTTCAGATTATTTATTATTCCTTGGGTTTATGTCATTATGAGTACACGTACAGATTAAATATTATTTTAAACGTTGAAGTTATTTGAAATCAAAGACTGATTCATGTTGTTTGACGTTATAAATAGGATAAAAACGAATTTACCGCGTGAAGTTTGTAGCACCCGACGTTCGGCTGCAACGTCGCCGAAACGTCGGGTGCTACAAACTTCACGCGGTAAATTAGTTTTTATCCTATTTATAATGTTAACGTTATTATTTTTCAAAATTGTGCAAAACAGGCGAAGCTTTTTTATACTACTAAAAGTAAACACTGGCTAAAACGACAATATTCATTATAGCATAAATCACTTTTCTGTGCATTTTGCACGTTATCTGTATGGTTTTTCCGATTATTTTATTATTCCTTGGGTTTATGTCCTAATAATGAGATTTTCCTTCATATTTTCCTGGCAGCGATTGTTGTCTCAATATCATTTGGCTGAAAGGAAGATTAGATTTAGACGTCGTCGGTTTAAAGACGATATTTTGCATGGAGACAAGAAAGTCAAAAAAAGAAGAGAAGTGGTGATAAGACGCTACTTGTGGTACACCGGCGACGTGTGGTAGAATGTTAAAGAGTTGGTCATTAGTACCCTTCTTTAATCGGGCAAGGAGTATGTCATAATCTACAGAATAGAATTGAAAACAAACTGTCTTAAAAACCTGACAATATTCCCTCTACCTTTGTTGTAAGTCACGGTCCGGTGGCATAGTGGTTGGTCGCCTGATCTTACATTGTAAAGTCCCTGGTTTCATTCCCGACTGGGTTGCCATTTTCCGTTGGGATATAATTAATAAAATTGCATTTCAATTCTGTCGATCGAATGCAATAACAAGACACACACTTACACTCATGTTACACACACATATAAACACTTCATAGTAGGACTGGTTGGAAGATATTGTCGAATGACAATAAACTCGCCCATTGTGACATTTCACAATAAAGAGTATAAACAAATTCATAATATCTTTAGTGGTTTACGAGTTTAATCATTAAAATTTTAAAATGACGGCTGGAGGAATTTTAAAATCGAACCCGAAAATCGCGATTATTCTAGTCGAAAAAAAAATCAGGTTACTCGAAATGTAGAAAACAAAACAGTTTGAAAAATGAATGCAAATAAATTATCGCAGTAATTATATAGCCAATATATATAACAGCGTTGCATTAAAAATATGTCGCTTCATGACGAGGAAATCCGGGAAAGTCTATTACGATATTATGGTGTATCATATCAAGGACTTTGTCCTCAAAGAAATAAATAAATTAAAATTAAACAACTCGCGAAAGCTGTTTTATTTGGTTTCAGTGTCATCCCTTTAGGGGTAGGGTACTATGTACACAGTATAATAACACCCAGTAAGTTCACTCAAGAGCTACAAGGTAATGCGGGAAGACGGTGCGACGGAAGTGGAGCGAGGGGTAAGTCATGTCGTGTCCTTATGCCAATAGTTACGGCGCTGTGGGCTGTGACGCGCTGTGGGCGCAATTTGTGTCCGTTCTTACTATTACTTTTTTGTGGAGATTTATGAGTCGACGCCATATGGTATTCTCAGAACAAATCGGTAGCATAATAGCATATGCGTCGTCGGGGCACCGTAAATGTGGCCGGGACGATGCTTTAAAAAGAAGACGAGTAATTATGTTACGATTTGTGGTAGCCCTAAGATTCCTGACGTCACTTGCTTCGATTTCATTTTTTTTTTCTAAGAGAAGCTACTGTCTGGTATATACTGTGCTATGTATATGGTTTTACAAGAACTCCTCAAGGAGGCTCGCGATTTCTTAAAAATATATTTTCAACGTTTTTTTCCACAAACTTCTGAATTAATAAGATGCCCCATAGTGCGCCGTCCTATCTACTTTAGCACAGCGTATGTGCGTCGGAAGCATTCTCGTTTTCGCCGAGCCGCGAGAGCGAGATGCGGCTACGCCTGCTCGCTTACGAGCGAAAGGGAGACTCGCCGAAGATCATGGCTAAGCAGCACGGCAAACGAGCCGCAAATAAACGGACCGATCGCGAAAATATCGTATGTGTTGATGTTGATGTATGCAGCAGCGCAGCGTTCCAATTTTCGCATGAGTTATATCGCGCGTCATATGGAAAACTGACACAGCCCAAAAATTGATGAGTTAATAATGCAGTTAGATCCACGGTGCTTGATTTGGAGAACAGCCATGTTTGTGGTACCATCTCTTTTCCATTATACGAGTATAATGTTGGACTCTGGTCTTCACTTTCGAAGTTACATGCTATTTTTACAAGCTTTTATTTACCTTGCAATGTTTGTCACAATAGAATAGAATAGAATAGAATTATCTTTATTTTATAATTTATCATACAATTTTGTGGCTCGCCAAGTTCGAGCGGTGTTGTTTACATATATGTCTTGGGGTAAGATCTAATGTAATAATATATTGGGCTCAGTCCATATGAGAACTGGCTCATGCTTACGCTATATGTCTTATTTCTATTTCTAAGGCTAAAGGATAGGGATGCGAGGAGGGACCGTTCGCTTGAAGAGCGGTTTACCTCTTTCTTTTTTACAAATATAATCAATTTCGCCGGTATGCAGGCCGGGCAACATAGGATTGTGATGGTTCAACTTATTGTATCTATCCCCAGGAAGACAGTATGTTTGTTTAGGTCAAATCTTGCAAGCAGAATTAGAACCACTTCCTCTTATCACATGATGTTGAAATTTTACATGTTGGTTCAGTTTCGATGACAATGCATTTTTATGGTGCGCATGATCTGATTCTGCACCCAGGATTGGCTTCCGACGAGGGCACTCCTCGACGGTCAACAGCAGTCACGAAATTTCGTATACGCAATCAAATATGATAGCCCGTTATAAGTTCACCACGCCATGGCTGCTGCGCCCAGGGTTAGCTTCCAACGAGGGGACTTCTCAACGATTGACAGCACAGAAACCAAATTTTGTATACCATTCAATTACGATAGCCCGTTCTTAGCTCCACTATGACATGGCTGCTGCACCCAGGGTTGGCTCGGGACACAGCATTTTAATAAAAGCTTGTTTTTAAAATGTCTTTTTACCATTAACTTATTCTTAATATAATAGCCACAAAATAACCGTCGAGATAAATAATATCGTAGTTATCACACTTTTCGGCAATAAAAAACTACATTAGTAAGGTTGTCATCGAGTTATTTAATGTTGTGACTATTTTATAAAAAGGTGGATTTCACTTTTGTATAATATTAAGAGGAAAAGTGAGACAATTAGCACTGAGCATTTACTTTAAGCTCCCACGGTTACTATAGTATTCAATATACCGGTGAGTTTCAACCAGTGGGTCGTGCGTGACCCCGTGAAAAATACAAATCGAAAATATTACAATCATTATGTAATATGCAAACAACATCAACATAAATATCATAAACAGCTTCGGTAGAAAAACATATTTATTATGTGTGTTGCTATTGCTTTTACAAAACTTTGTTGGTCTAAGATGGAAACAGTTAAGTACAGCGTTGAAAGATAAAAACAGTTAAAATTAAAGTGGATTTCGCCATTTTTTATACTAACACTTTATTTATTGGATGCTTACAGTTACAGCTGTGGAAAAGAAAACTTGCTAAGGGAGGGCACGAAAGAGTTTTATTTTTTTCACTAAAAAGGGGGTCGTGTTCTAAAAAAGGTTGATAAACACTGCAATATACCAAATAATGTATTATGTAAAATTTGAAAAAGCATGCGGACTCTTCCTTATAACCGTAAAATTGTTACATTTCTTCGTAATTCCAGCTTTATATACGTACAAAGTATTTTGATTTAATTTTTTCCCTCCTGAAAAAATTAAGTTTTTTGACGTGTGTCAGATTTCCATGTGATGTGCGATGTGATGTTCATTCGTCGTGACTTAGTTGGCAACACGGGCCCCGCTCTATAATTGATTGAAATTACCTGAATGTCCTGATTTTATTAACGGTCGAAAAACCAATTTAATTAATGACAAATGGTGCAAACGTGTGAATTATATTGGTATAACTAAACTTTTACAACTAAACTATAACTTTGGAAGTCTAATGTCTATGTATAGTGTTTCTTGTCGAAGTTTCAGGCGATTTATAAAAGTGCGCATGAAACGTTCATTTTTATGCGTGTCGTAGATGTCATCTAGTGGCTGTCTGGTTAGTATATTTTGATCATGCTTTAAATCCTGATAAAATCCTTTAAAAAAATCCAGGCACAACAAAATCTACCAAATACCAAAGTTTCAAAACTTAATTGCCTTGTCGAAAATCAAGAAGTAACTTTGTCCGTTCAAAGTGAACGAAGTAACGTTAGCAATAATAAAATACAAACGTAGCTGCCATGGAATTCACCGATTGAAGTCGGACCTATTTATTACGCTTCTGGGAGGTGAGCGGTGAATTCCGGACTAAAGACCGGCTGTGGTAGGACAGCTGTCTTGCCACATGTGAGCGTTCACCTTACCACCCATTCACTCCCCATTCGAAGCCAAAGAATTTGAGATGCGGAAATCGCAGTTTTAATTATTTTTTTTAGGAAGGAGTTGATTATTTTCCTGAGGAGACCAAGATCTTTAAAAAGGTGAAAGGTTTCGTTCCGGGTGACGGCATTTGAGAGATCATGGTATTTATTTAATTTGTACTTGTAGTCTTTTTAGATATTTGATTCCCACGAAACAGTTAATTCTACGAATATCCTGTCCAAACAGGATATGACCAGGATTTTTGAGTAAAATTAGCATGAATTTGCCAATTTGCGAAAGATTGGTGCTGAATAAGACCGGTCACGAACGCGAAGGAATAAGAAAACACTGTCGTCACTATAGACAGACGACATCAGGCCGATCGTGGGCCTTTAAAATGAGCGAGAAAGCGACTAATAGTTAGAATCTTAGCTGCGGCAAAGTCCCAATATCAGTGCGTTTTCGTAAATACATAAACGTGTAGCAATATTTCTTTGATAATAAAAAATAAAAAAATTTCGACGTGAAATTGTATCCTGAAATACATTTGGGCCCAACAGGAAAAACGTGCACTTAACCGGGGAAAGGTGAATGACCGCAACGATCTTCAAGGTCAAGTGGACTATCTTGCGGTGGACAATTTTACAAAACGGAGAAGTCTGTTGTTGACTGTCACACGCCCCGATAGATAAGGCATGCGTGCAGCACAGCTTTCTAGGAATAAACTAACTTACCGAATTAACTAACTAAAAATAAACTTGAAAGAAAGAAATTTAGCTTTGTTATAACAAAACACTAACAACGATAACGAAAGCTTAAATTATATTTTTAATCAGTACAAACGTCGGGCTTATTGTTTCATGATTCCTTAGAGTTAACCGTTGCAATATTAAATAAAAATCTAATTAAACAGCTTAGCAACTTAATATACATATATACCTACATATAATATGTTACATAATAATATAAAAAATAAATAATATATTTGTTTTTACCCACAAGACCGGCGTCTTATCGTGGAACCCGCCTTGTTACCTATTGGCAACATCTTCTAGGTGGGCATTTATAGCATCGGACACCCATGGCTGTGGCCGTGTGACTGTCGTGTGACATCGTGTGACTATTGACCGCGCCCAACGCTGCTCAACTTCTGTGTTCAACGAGGAGAACCGGTGTCAACGTGGCTACGGACGCTACAATAAATACATAGTATGCGCGCAAGCTCCAAGGAATCGGGGGCTGGGTAAGCGGGCAGATTACGCCGCCCTGGCCGTCGTTTCTTACTCCGCACTCTCCCAGTACTACTGGGAGAGCGTTTAGTATGAAGCGACGGTCGGAAGCGGCGCAAATTCGTTCGCTTCCTCAGCCCCCGGTTCCTCGGAGCTTGCTAGTTTTTTAGAAGACCTTATATAACACATTATCACACATTATCTTGTAAAAAGAATTTGACTATGCCAAGAGTAGGGATTCATACCAACTGGTTTAGTTGACGCAACTAAAAATTTTGGTATTTTCGCAATGCCACACGCCCGCGCGCTTTCGATATATACATAAAGATGTATAGGTATACCGCGGCGACAAGGGAATACGTCCCATCGTTAGCAGTCGCCAATTACGAATGACGATTTCGGCTTCGCGCGTCGTCTAATATAGTCGATTTGGCTTTTCAATTATAATATAATAAATTATCAAATGAATAGTTTTTTATAAAGTAAAAATTAGATTACAATAATAAAATAACTTAAGATCACTGTGTTATTTTTTATATCACTCAACAAAAGTATCTTTAATAAATAGAAAAAAATATATGTTTGGCTATAACATTTCTGGAAATTACGTAATTTCAAACATTTTTTTCTTATATTTTTTGTATGAAAGTTCCAAAAACTGTCTTGGTACTATGCAAATAGACCGTACGCTGGTGTCAACAGTATTTTTTAATATTGAGAATCATCTCTAGGTTTTTCAAGAACTGAAGACAAATCTCGCTCGTTTTTATTTTTTTGGAAAACAGTACCAGAATAAAGATAATTTACAATTATTATGGAAATAAATTTACCAATTTCGTTTTGGCGAAATGATAGCTTAAGGACCGGATTTTTAAAATCCGGCATAATTGTATTAAAATTCTTTTTGGTGTTCTCAGAACCAGGCCACAAAATTATCCTTTTTTTATAGCTTGTGGCCGCCATAGCCGGCACGGCCTCTTAGAATAAAATGAAATAAAATAAAAAATACAATTTAAGATATAAATGTATTCGGTTGCCATGAATGAATGCCATTTATATCATTCTGTATTCCAATTGAAAGAACAAAAAAGCGCTGGATCAACGGAGTGCATCATCACGCAATATAATGCCTTAATATAATGATACATTTTATTCCACTGAATTTGGTTTACAAGAATAGCTAAAATAGCGATATATTGCATCATAGTCAACTATTACGAAATTACGAGAATGCCACAACGAATATCCGTGTTGCCGTTCTCACAGTTATCAGCACTTTATAACTAACGCATAAGTAAATGCAAATGCAATGATTATGGCATACGGGAGTGTGTATTGAATTATCGTGGTGAAATATACAGGTAGGCACTGCGAGCAGTCATGCAAAACGACGCATGCTATACAATGGTGAGAGATATTATTCAAGGGCGAAGATAACCAGAGCAGTGTGTCCGTGACTAGCGGGCTGAGTCGGTTTTAAAATGGCTAAGCGCATATGTTTTGTCATTATATAATCTGTAGAAAGTGTAACAGGAAAAGATAACCTATAACTCACACGCCGAAGAAAGAACAAATGACTGAAGTTTAGTTTCAATTCAATCTTTATTGATCACAAAGTATTACAGAGTAATAACATTTAAAAATAAAGTATACAGATTTACAACAAATAAAACCGGTTATGGATTTCAATAAAATTACATGAATTACGTTTAAAAAAACTACTTAATACTAAAGTACTACTAAACTACCCTACTACTACTAAAGTACCCTAAATTTTAGTATCACATAAGAGTCTAGTATTTAGGGTGTGTGTGTGTTTGTGAAAGTGTGTTGAGCGTGTGGGTATATGATATTATTAATGGCGTATATAAAATATAATAATATTAATAATAATCAATAAAAATAGCTAAAACGAATAGTAAGCTTATTGTATCGGTTAGGGTTTTAATTACGAAGTATTTATAAGTGATTATGGAATTATTAAACATATTAATACCGTTTCAATGGGTATAATAAAGCTCACAGCAGCGTGTGAGTACCTACTCCATTTCTTGATGCATTAGTTTTAAATATTATAGAAATGTTAGAGCTTGTAGCTTCGTATTTATATCGAAATAGTATTTAGTATTACAAAAACATCTATGTATCTAGAAATACAGATGGCTAAATCCACCTGACATTAAAATTCGTCAAACTGAGTTTATCCGATAGTTTGATAGACCATCTATCAGCATATCGTCTTTGTTTGAAATGAATAACACATTATTCCTTGTTATTTTAAGTTTTCTTAAGTTTATTCAAAGCTTCATCATTTTATCGCGTGCAATCGATTTTGGTTATTGCTTAGTAAAAAAAAACGGAAAACACATTTTTCTCGAAAAATGTCTTTCGAGCACTTAGCTGTATTTATTTCTAGGTACTTATTTCGACGATTATAAATTGATAATTATTTAACAACTATATAAAAACGCATTAACCTAGCAAGGACTGCTAAAGACCAGGTCCCTTGATTTGTATACACAGGTTTGATTACTCATCTTTTGTCTACACCCAATTTATGTAAACAACATATGTATAGCTTGTATAACTTTTCTAATTTTGCCTTTGTTGCTGCAAATAAAACATTTCAATTTTGAATATTTTTTTTAAAAAAAACGAGGCTACTGCATGAGTTTTATTTTAAAAGGGAAATATTTTACTTAAGATAAAAATCGCGCTCGGGCGCATTTTGAAGGACCATCTTCATATTCGACTTGCACAGTTCACATTGTGATAGGTTTAAAACGTGGGCGAAAGAATTATGACGAGTCACATCGCAGTAATAGTACGAAAAATCAACAAATTCATTTTGATTATAATTCCATTTAAAGTTGCACGATATACCTAGGTGACTGAGATATCTTGTGAGTATCATCTAAGTATATCTTCTGAATGTTCAATAGCTAACACGAGCATTTACGAATGAAAAAGCTGTGTGCAAGATGTTTCATCCGCGTGTTTAGGTTGCAGTGTTGTTACAAGCGCGACTAAAACGATTTGAGCTGTTTCATTATATAGTTGCAAAGACTTGAACCTACCACTGCACGAGGGCAACTATGGGGAAATCCTAAACATAATAAAAAAGAGTGAAAGGAGTTGTACGCCGATCTTGATGAAATTCGTTCAAATCAACCGAAGAAACATCATATATGAAGTCCAAGGAAATATTTCAATTATTTTTATTTTCAATATTATTCTGCAAATGAAAGTCAAGCTCGCACAGTCCAAGTTCCACAATGAAACAGAACAGAACTAATATCGTCCCACACATTGATAGAGACAAAGTATACTGACATTTCTCTACATACAACAATACAAGTGGACCTGTCTGATATATCGTTGTGATCTGAAACGGGCGGTTAGTATTGGCAACCGTAGTATATTAAAACTGTGCCAAGACAGAAATAAATATGTGCTAGTGGCCGACGGACACGGAGCGACGGACTACACCGATGCGACTCTGTGACGATGAATTCTGCACTCGAAACACAGTCATTTATATTGTTTGACATTCAGTAAAGTCTCACCTATAAAATGATTCAGCAAAGTCTCCTATCGGGAGCTTAGCGTTCATCATGGCGTAACATGGTTCACCATGTTACGGCTCTAAAATATGTTTAGCAATGGTCAATTAAAGACTATTTCTCAAAGTGATACACGGTTTTTTATACCCTAACAAAGTCATTTAACAACCAATAAAATCTCCCCTATAAAACGAAGTTCCTCTTCTTGGAGTGCCGTCTCCTATCGGGAGCTTAGCGTTCATCGCGGTTTTAGAACACTTGATGCTACGGTTCTAAAATAGGTTTAGCGATGCGCAAATAAGGACCATTTCTCAGAGTGATACACGGATTCCACACTCGAACATTTTCATTTAATATTCAGGAAAATCTCCCTTATAAAACTATGTTCCTCTTCTTGGAGTGCCGTCTCCTATTGGGAGTTTAGCGTTCATCGCGGTTTTATAACACTTGATCCTACGGTTCTGAAATAGGTTTAGCGATGTGCAAATAAGGACCATTTCTCAAAGTGATACACTGATTCTACACTCGAACAGTCATATTCAGAAAAATCTCCCCTATAAAACTATGTTCTTCTTCTTGCAGTGCCGTCTTCTATCGGGAGCTTAGCGTTCGTCATGGTTTTATAACACTTGATGCTACGGTTCTAAAATAGGTTTAGAAATGTGCAATTAACGACCATTCCTCAAAAGCGATACACAAAGATTTTACAAAAAATCACTTTTTAACGATTTCGTGTACTTTTCTCAGAGAAACATAATTGCCTACAAAATATTTCATTTAAAATAACGTCATTTAAAAATTCCGCTTCCCCTGCGTTAAATCATCGCCGTTCCACAATGTTGACCATGCATAAACATAAAAGTAGGCAAGTAACAATGATTTCGGCGTATTTAGTTAATAGCGCTGAGACAGAAGAACACGCTCGGAAGCATTTTATAGGGGGCGTTAGAAGCATAAATAATTTGTTTATAATTTTGGGGTTCCTATCTGTTCGACGGTCGACAGGTCAAGCACCTTTGTTCCACGAGATTAAAATTAACAAGTTTTTATTCAACGTAAATGACTTTCATATGCTAAAAGTCAAGAAACAATAATAGTGACATTATATACGAGTGAGTATATTATAAAATATTTTTTTTTCGATGAATCCTTTGAGCTCTACTGGACAGAACCGTTAAAGAAAACCAGAAAGAAAGAATAGAATGAGAAACAGAAAGAATGACAAAAATAAACAAAATAACATGAAACAGAAAGAACAGCGTAAGAAAATGAACAGACAATAGGTAAAGAAACAAAAAAAATATTTATTGGTTTTTGTAGAATTAATAGCGAAATACATTTGAAAAAAACAGTCGTATTAAAACTGGACATATTTTAAAATCTTTTAAACTTGGTAAGTGAATCCTTATTTATCTTTTTGATATTTATATTATTGCGGTCACTGACTAATGCACAGCTTCAAATTGTTAAGGGTATTTTAAAATAAATGTTGAGAATATTATTAACTCCTTTCGAAAAGTTCCAGCCACCTATTCCAGTAATATAATGAATGTAGTTAGAAACACTGTTTTTACCAGTAAAACCCATACTTACACTTTCGGAAAAAATCACAATAAACATACTCTTATCTCCCAACCAACGACCTGGAGTAATTAGCATTATTGAAACGCATTTTTTTTATTAACAGAGTTTTGCTATATTGAATCTAGTGTTTTCCGTCCCAAAGCAACAAAAAAAAAAGAGCAAAAGTGATTCTCATTCATAAAAAAAGTATCTCGTGAGAACAAAGATAGCTTGCGACCTACTACTACCATATATCAGTTTTGCCAATTTTTCAGTAAAACATTTGAAAAAATAATTCTGCAAGGACTAAGCAGTTTCGTAGCAAAGACAAGATCCTTACTGTAAGACAGCTCGATTTCCGTATGTCTCTATCAACCAATGATGCGATCGCTTCGCTAAAGTGAAGTGCGAAATAGTTTCCTTTACCAAAGCAATTTATTGTACAATAACATACCATTGAGCGTCAGATGCCTTCGAGATGATCACTTTAAAGAAACAATCAGACTTAAAAAGAACCCTATCTAATGCCATATGGATGTCATATTAGTTTAAGTACCTCTCAATTTTTATGATGATATTCGCATATTTAATTACTTAGTGACTTTTTATGATAATATTCGCATATTTAATTACTTACATTTTCAATTTAATTTTGTGGTTAGCATGTCATGACTACATAGATATGTTGTATTTTTTCTCCCGAAGATAATTTCTCTTTCATTACTCAGACAATTGTAGCTAGGTACCTTTATTTTAACTCCTATCGGGTATCTAAAATGAAACTCAAATTGAGTTCTTATGAAGGTTGTTTCAACATTTGCGTAGCCTTACCCTATAACAAAATGTCATAACACATAATGCTATGAAAGTAGCAGAGGTAAACTAATCAGGCCGTTGATAAGTCAGTCAGTTGTCTGATTTTTTCTAACAATAAATGCTGCAGTGCTAAACTCTAATTGCTAAATTGAGTAGATACATGTGGACCTATTAAATAACAACAATTTCGATTATACTTTTTAGAAGCAAACCACTTAGGTATGCCACCATGATTCTGTTAATTTTTATTGATTTTACGAAGGATTTCAATACTTTTAAAATAATTTGTATAAAATTAAGGTATTTTTAGAACTGTTTAAATATCCTTTGTATCACAATTTTCACGGCGAATCATTTGCTTTAGGCGATGATAACACTTTAACATTTGTTTTAGTTTTAACACTATTTTATCTTAGTTCTATATCTATAAGTAAAATGCAGGACTATTTTGTTTTAATTCTTATTCTAATCTTGACTATTTGAAATTGGTTTGTTTTTTCTGGTTTGAATTTATTTGCTGACAATTTAATTTTCCACTTCTAACTTTAATTTAATTATTTAATTTAACTATTTAGTCAATTTTAGTATGGTTTTGCAATTTTATTATTTTGTGCATATATGCAATATATGACATTTTTATAAACACGGTATTGTTGCAAGCACATTCAAAAATGTTTACCTTAAAACAGGTCCCGGCCTAGTTAGGTGACGTTGCCACTAGACTATGCGATGTAATCTTTTTTCTGCTTTTGATTCAATTTTGTAGTATTTTTGCTTTTGAAGTATTTTTGTGCATAATTCCTATGCTGAAATTGTTTACTCTTTTTTTTAAATATTTGCATAACTTATATAAATAAATAAAATGAAAACAATTTAAAATGATTTATTTTCTATGTGGTAAGAAATTAGTGTTGATTTTTTTAAAATTATTTTTTATCAGCGATAGAAATTATAAAAGAAGCTACGAATCAAAAACAGACCGGAAAAATATAGTATTTTATTTAGTTGTTAAGTAATTAAATGTGAGCATTTTTAAACATTTCCTTTATTCTCCAATCTAATACATAAGTAATCAAGTATCTGTTCGTACGTTTTCCTATCTTTTTAAGCGCTTTATCAAAAACCGCAAGATTCGCTATCAGTCATTTAGTTTCACTGTCCGCAGAGTATTCAGCCAAAACAATGCGAACGTAATCGCAAAGGTAGGTGACCTAGATTACAACGGCATTAAATTTGATGATAAACACAGTGGATTGTGTTTGCAAAACAGTGAACAAGAAACGAAAGCAAATTGTGCTATTTGAAGAGAAATTAACGCGGTTTTCGAAACTATTTATAGCGTTCGCATTAGCGTTACTTTCCTTTTTTGTTAATGTCTGGTATATCGATTAAATTCTCCGTCGTAGTGCGAACACATCGAATAACCATGGAATATTTTTATATTAGGCTCGATTGCGTTTCTTCGCGAACTAAAATCGGAAATTAGTCCGTGTAAACGAGACAGGTCAATACGGTAGAGCGGAGTGTGAGATGACCGGTTGTCACTTTTTCGCATTAAAACTGTTCGCCAAGGTCAAATCTTACACCGCACGAAATATGCTCGAATTTATTCGGACGAGTATAAGTTCGGTAGGTAGTATTTATCGACGATCGTTCCTTTCATACTCCGCTCTAACGTATTGCTCTGTATCGTTCGCTTGGACTAATTTTAGTTTTAGTTCACAAAGAAACGCAATCGGGCCCATTGTCTATGTTCAGGTAGAAGTCACTAAATGAATCTTCATTCAGCGTCATTTGAATAGCAGCCAACATTCACCATTTAGTGATTTAGTGAGTTTTGGCTGTGAAGTATTTCCCAATTTCACAAAATTTAGTGAAGGAAGAAAATTCCAATTATTTATTTATTTAAAAATAAAACCACGAAGTGTACAATCCTGCAGCATATTCGTTACAAAATATTAGTCATTACAAAATATTCGCGTTTGGACCAGTAGCAAAAACGAAAGCACACTGGAGCATCTTGATCACTACATCAACGGCGCCTAACTAGGCCTACGCCTTAGTAGGTCTGCCTTGGTACAGGGCACTAAGGCAAGCGTACCAGAATAAGATCAACATTTTTCATTATATGCATTGTTTGTATTTTTTTCAGAAAAATCTCTCCAAATTCAGTCGAACATCTGACAAGCATTATTTTTCAACTTCAAGTATTAAATGATTAAAATAAACATTTTCTAGCCTTTTGTAAAGTTCACGTAATGGCTATTCTCTGGCGGATTCATTCGGACTCCAAGGAATAAAAAACACGTCTGTCGTTACAAAAAACTGAACTACTGTATTTACAGTTACTTTTTTACGGGTTTTTCATGAAATATTTGTGGTTTAGGTATTTATCCATAGAGATATTTTCGGAATTAACTCAATCAGACCTTTCATTTAACACTAAACACGATTTATTTATGGTAATTTATTGACATTTGGAGATTTGGACATTTAAACAACAATTTACTTGATATTTTGACAGTTAAGTTACCATATGACACTCTGGATGACATAACGATTCTAACAGTACTACATACTTCTAAATCGTTTTGAGCGTTTAGAAGTTATAGTGGAATCAAGAAACGGAAAACATACATAGATCAACCCTGTTCACATTACCTTCCTTTTCATTGAGCAGTCGTGTAAAAAGTTACAAATACAGAAACATCACTTTTCTTTGAGTGGCCTGAAGTAACAGTAACATATTTTTGTTAATTGAAGAATTGTATTAAAATACTTGATTGGTTATATATTTATTATATAGGTTACATTGCTATATACAATTGCTAGCTACATTGGTTATATATCTTTTTAATTATAGAGCAATTCACATTTGAGATGAGAAAAAAAAACAAATATCTCCGAACTATCAAATTGTCGTTTGGTGACTTTTGGCAGAACATGGACGAGTCTGCAGTGTGATTATCTGTACCTAAAGAGCGAATAAATTGATTTGCTTTATGAACAATAAAAAAAACAGGTTTGGTCCAAAGGCCTCATACGACTTTCACCTCTGAGAC
Source organism: Micropterix aruncella (assembly GCA_944548615.1). Taxonomy (NCBI): domain Eukaryota; kingdom Metazoa; phylum Arthropoda; class Insecta; order Lepidoptera; family Micropterigidae; genus Micropterix; species Micropterix aruncella. The sequence continues at coordinate 16,052,641 of OX155954.1, read as the reverse complement.
GCACCAATTCGTCTAACGTAGGAGTATATTTTATCTATGTAAGCATGCAGTAGGCGGCAGCTCTACTGTATTTGGATTTGAGAAGTATGAACGGACACTATAAACTGCAAATACTTTCACTATCATATGAAATCAAACATGCCTTCAGAGAGTTTTAAGGCTATTCTATGCTCGTCTACAAGGTACAATATCTTTTTGGGAAGATAAATTTGAGCTTTGAATATTCTTTTGGTCTGATCTTTAGGTTTAATATGAGTTACAGACGATCCTAAATACCGCCTCGGTAAGGACCTAATTCAAAAAAAATGGTGTAGTGGTTTTCACTTTTCTTCACAACGCTGTTGAATACCTTGATTTTGCCGACGAATGCCTTGATTCTTCCATGTGCAGTCTAGAAACGAGGATCCCATTTTTTAAAAGTCAGCAGATATTAAGTTTGCAGCCACCTTGCCAATATGACAGATGGTACATAGCAATGAAGAAGTTTTACTCGCTGTACTGCGACCATTTCTGACCTTCAGTCTACTCCGAGATTTCTTATAAATCTCAGGACCCTCCTGGATATGGATAATGATGCTGACCTCCTCAGGTATAAATACCTTTATTTCCAAATGACAGAGTCTCTGATAATCCATTGGTTAGCATTTGCGTATAACCTAGATGCATTGCGATTTCAGCATTTTGTTTGTAAAACTGAACAATTCATCCTCAGCAATTGCAACAACGTGGTAGCTCACAGGATAGCGACAGGTCAAAAATAATTTTATTAACCTGAGATAAAGTAGCTTAATTGTCTTTTTCGATGGAAAGTTTATGGTTTTGTTTAAATATATTTATCCTTAGGGAAAAAGGTACTTAATAAATCCGCATAAATTGTGAATATTTTTGGTGGCCTAGTATATTCCAACACGTAAAACACATATTTAACCTACGAAGAATGTATTTTATATTAAAATAATGATAAGATCGCAAATGACGTTCCCTGTACATCAAACCAAAATCTTTAACAATTCATATCTTGCAAGACGCTGAAACAATACCGCTATCCGTTTAATCTCCTACAGGTGCCTATAGCAATTTTACATCTCCTAATATCATCCTAAATCCAGTCCCGTCCTTATACTGTTTCTATCCCATATTTTCACTGCTGGAAACTATAACTGTAAGTTAGTAACAAGCTCGTCTCGCCTTTTTGTAACAATAACGATTATTATTATCATTAAATGTAGTATTATCAGATAAAATCATTTTTTTCCACTAAGATTCCGATTTACAGAAGAGAAAAACCGATTCTCATAGGAAAAAATACCATTTAGTAACACGAACTTTGGCTTAAAATACTATAAATATACCACATTTGTGATTTATACCTATTTTTACACGACTGCCCAACAAAAAAGGAGTGTAATGTGTTCAAGTTTCATCTATGTAATTTTTCCGTTTCTTTATATAACTTCTAAACGCTTGCACCGATTTGGAAGTGTGTGGTATTGTTAGAATCGTTATGTGATCCCGAGTGTCACTGGGTACCAGAATTGTCCAAATATTAAGTAAGTAGTTGTCTAAATGTCCAAACGTCACTAAATTAACATAAATATATCGTGTTTAGTGTCAAATGAAAGGTCTGATTGAGTAGGTACTATCCGGAAATATATATGTATATATATATATAAGGATAAATAGATAAACCACAAATATTTCATTTAAAAACCGTTATGGAAATAATTATAAATACAATAGGTATTTCTCTTTCTGTAACGGCAGTCGTGTTTTTTATTATTTTTAATATATTTACTTGGTAATAAGATGCCTTCTTCGCATGTTAAATCTGTGTTAATGCGTTCTAGTGTTGACTAGGCCTTCTAAAAATCTTTTTAATTGGTGGACTTCGTTCTTCTACCCAGGATCTTTGAGTTATTAAGCTGGGTGGCTTAGGTCATGCTACAGAATGGTTTAGGTCCCTATAAAGGGCATGTTGGACTGTCTTTGCAAGATTGTCAGCGCTGAGTCTGTCAGCAAGAGCATCTCAACTCTCATAGCGAGATGGTCCGAACAGAGCAGACTTGGAAGGATTTGATATTATAAAGATATTACTTACAATAAGATGATACCAAAAGCAGGCAGAGGAGTCGTTCCACAACAAATCCAACACACAAACTTTTCAATTTTCTATCACTGTCGTGCGTTATTTTCGCAACGACGATAGTTAGCACTGTGTAATTTTCACTTCACAAGGTCCACGGCGGCGACGATGCGGCTGCCACAGCCGAAATCACTCTATACCTCCAGCGCACTAAAAGTAGTTTGGCTACGCGGGCACGTAAAAAACACTGTCAGGCACGATCACTCACTGATTTCGGGGGCACAATTCAGCGGCAACGGCGGCCGTCCTGGCACTCGGGGATGCCGTCGTCTGTCAAGATTTGTAGGTTATGTGTCGCGAAGTGTGTCGACGCGACTCGTCGCGACGTCGAGCGACGCCCGTGGCCGAATGACTGAACGGCGGCCACCACTACCAGCGGCGGCGGCGCCATCCGCCACGATCGTACCGTACGCCCGTATCAATGCACGTCGAATTATCGTACAGCCACCACACCACTGAAAAAAACGAAATAAATACAGTTACATCGATGAAGCACGGATTGATCACGCATAAGAAAAAAACTAATACTGAAAATTCCGATTAGATTCCGTCGAAATCCAATTATAATTTTCTGCACGGGAAAGTTTGATGATGCACGTAAACATACTTACATTATAAGGCATTGCTACCAGTTCTAAATTTTTGATTTTTTAACGTCGCCAGATTGCGAAGCTGATTGCGATTGCGAAGCTGCAATAATATTTTATCGGACTCAATAAATAAGAGAGATATAAAGAAGAGATATAAAGAGATATATAGATAGACATTTAAAGAAGGTTCAAACACCTACATATCGGTAAGTTTTTTTTTCTTCAAACAATGCATAAACACCTTAATGTCAGTAGATTAGGTTAGTTTTTTTTAAAACCACATTATGAAAACTAATTTAAAAATTAAAAAAAAACCGACACGATTTTTAGCAGATTTAGCATTAAAATGATCGAATTTAGTAATGTGTTTTTTTTTAAATATGCGTGGTAGCAATACCTAATAAATTTCCTTACATTAATAATAATAATATTGTTTTCTTTGCAGAATATGCCTAACTAGGCTATAGTCCGTACTGAAATAGAATCCATGTATGGCGATGATTTGTTGATATGCGCGCACATATACATCAAAATATAGCAAAACAAAAAAGCGAATAAAAAATAAAACAGGTACCTAATTGAAATAAAATCAAATTTATAATTATACTTATACTATATATTTCTTTGTGGACAATCTTAGACGTTTATCTCGTTAGTTAAAAGTAAGTTTGTATTCCGTATCAAATCTAAGCTTATGCTAAAAAATAAACAGAAAATGGGCTCGATTGCGTTTCTCTTGTACAAATATCGGAAATTAGTTCGTGTGAACGAGCCAGAGCAGTAGGTACGTCAGAGCGGAATGTGAAATGAACGGTTGTCACTTTTATGGATTAAAACTACCCACTGAAGATAAAGCAGCTAAATTTAACACCGCACGAAATGGTTTCGAACTTATTCGGGTGTTTATTAGTTCGAAAGGTAGTTTTGTTGCGAGGAAATGGACGACAGGTCATTTCATATTCCGTTCTAACGTATTGCTCTGTCTCGTTCGGTTGAACTAATTTCCTTTTTAGTTCACGATTCACGAAGAAACGCAATCGGGCCCAATATGTCAAAATCTTTTTGTAGCTGGCGCCAGCGTGAAACTGGGCCTCGAATAGTATGACCTGCAGGGACTATGACTAGGGACTAATCGTATTTATTAACTTCTGAAATTTCATTTTCTATTTTTGCCAAGCATGCACTCTTTTCTTATTAGTATTGCAAAAAAAAACAAATTGTAAAATACTGCTCCTGTTTCTCGAGTATTTAGTTTCAGACGCTACAGCGCTGAGAGCGGTACTATCGTACGAAATATCGTACGATATTTGAGTGAGCATCGCTGGGAGCGGGCGGCGGGCGCACGCACACCGATGCAGATAGGGGCCACCAACACAGGGACGGCGCGCACGCGATCGCCGCGTCGGTGTAGGCCGCTTGGCACGCACACGCGCGCGCGGCGACCCGCCTACACGTGTACGTGAGACGCGGCGCGCCCCGCGCGGCGCCGCCCGCCCTCCGCCCGACGGTCAGCTTGACGGACTAAAACATCACGATCCGAAGAACGGCGGCATGACCAAACTGGTTATTGGGGTACCTAGCCGGCGAGTTTTCGATATTAGCCGCCCGTGCGCCCCGATGCGCTTCCCGGCGAGATCCCGCGCCTCGCCATTCTGGAGCGTTTCTAGACCATTGGCAGCGCACCAGCGCACTCGATGCCAAGGGAAACGTATGGCGGTCCAATCAAACCAATGAATCAGTGGACAACTATAACAGCCACAACGGGCGAACCCGCCAGCCCAGGAAGGCATAAAAGTTATTATTTTTTATGTTATGCAATTATTCAGTCTATATAAATAAACATGAAATACTGTTCGTTGCAATATATATAAATAAAAATGAAATGCTGTTCGTTGGTAACCGCATATTAGGTTGAACCGTTGAAACCAATAAGCTATTAAAAAAAATTGTTCCGTAACAGTCCAAATAAAGTCCTAACGAAAGGGAAAAAGTTGCCGGGGTGGTTGATTACCGGAAAAGTATATGGGTGACACATCCGATTTTTTACATTGTTTATATATTCGAATTCTCATAAAAACAAACTATCACAAACAAATTTATTAAAATTTGGACAGGACATCGTCTGTCGGGTCAGCCAGTTTAAAAATAGATTTGGCAAAAACAAAAGTAGAAATAATACAACAATATTTTTAACAACTTTTTTTTTGCGAAGCAGATGAGATGCCATTTCTGTGGATTTTATCACCCCACTAGATTTTATATCTGCTCTGAGATTTTATATCTGCTGCTGTATTAAAAACAAAGTGACTTAATTATTTTTTTCATTCTTTTTTTATTTTTTCCAACTTTTTTTGTTGCGATATTTGTTTAGATTTTATCACCCCACTAGATTGTATATCTGTTTTGGGGTGATAATATTCAATACATAGTAAAAACACACTGACCTAATTTTTTTTATTTCTTTTCTAGAACTTTTTTTTTGCGAAACAGATAAGTGACTTTTGTTTTACTTCTTGTTTTATTTTTCACTTTTTTTTGTTGCGAATCAGATAAGATGACATTTTTGTGGATTTTATCACTCCACTAGGTTGTATATCTGTTATATGGTGATAGTATTTAAAACATATCGTTTTTTTTATTGTGTTGCTCATTTATTTAAAAAAAATATAACTTAAATATATAAATAAGTAAACATTAATAAATTGACCAATAATTGAATTTCATTAAAAATGTTCCTTAATAAAAAGGGTCCTTATTATAGATTCGTTGTTTCAACCTGGGCTGAGTGTAGAGGGATCCTGATCCCCCAGAGGATGTTGATCCACCAGCATGATAGCATGAGACACGGAGTTCTTCCCGGGTAGAACCTCATTCGAGGAGTCTACTGGATTACAGCTGTACCGTTAGTTGAGCCGACCCCGAGACGAGCATAGTGGCAGAAACTGCACGGATACCATTAGCTACACAACCGACAGACAGACCTGTAAACCCGGAAAATGACAGCTGAATGTGTCTTTAGACAAGTTATATTCTGGAAACAGAAGCGTCGCCAGTAGTTGATTGAGGATGGAGTATTTTTCGGTCAATGTCAAGAAAATTAAAGTGAATCGAAATAATTTTTCTACATCTTCTTCATGTGCCATGTCGTCACAGAAGTAGCAGTCCTAAGTGCGCGTCTCGCAGAGAATACCAACATGCTCTATAATTTAATATTCTAATCGTTAAGAGTTTTCTGAGGAATGCCTGAATTCCACAAGTTCATAACTTCCACTCAGCACACACAGATATGGTCCAATAGTGGACTATTTATAATATTATTTGTACCTGTTGATTTGTTCCAAATTACATATAATATCAAGGCATTCGAATCTCCAATAGGTCCCATTTTTCAATGATCAAAAATATAATACGCTGCTTATCAAAAAGGTATCGGTACCTAACCTAAACACACTGACAAACAATACAAGGTAACTTGTTTATAAAATGAGTATTACAGTGTTTATAAATGAGTATCTAAAGGAGAATTTTCACCCTTTGGGAGGCCACGGTCTTCCACTTCGATCAAGCCGGGATAACACACTCGCCATTCCGATACATCATTCTTCTGTTTACACGCACTCTTTTACAGTCCATTCTGCTCGTTTATGGAATCAGCTCCCTCACTCTATCAGGCATGCACCTTCGCTGCATACTATCAAAAAATTGTTGAAGAAACATCTATTTTTACACAGCCACTAACCAAATACCTCACCTTGTCCTCTCCTTTATCCTTCCCTGGGCAACCTTAGCATATGTTACTGACATGTATCTGTATAAGTTTATTTTAAATTTAACTTTACTACTTCTTTGTGTATTGTACGGTGAAAATTAGGAATTATTTTATCAAATGGTTGACTGTAAGATATCGCTATAGCGATAAGTCCACCATTTGTGCATAAATTGTCTTTTTTATAAAACCAGCGTAATATTCATTAAGTTATGTTTTTATAGCACAATAAAGTTATTCTATTCTATTCTATTCTATTCTATTACATGAGGATTCCGTCGAGGTATTCGCTTCATTGCTATATTAGAATAAAGAGGGGGTAGTCTATTTGTGGCCATAAGTGGCTATAATGACCGTCGACCTTCGATAGGAGATGGCACTTTAAGAAGAATAAAAGTTTTGTTTTACTTTTTTATCGGTTTTAAGAAATCACTTGACAAAATCGCCAGCAACCAAGCTGCGTGGAATTGCCACAAATAAAAAGAAAGACGAAGAAGAAGAAGTTACTTCACCGGTAGGTAGTGGATATATCAAGAGCGGCGTCTACACAGATTAGTCTGCGAATCAAAACTGCGTTATTTCACGCAGATGCGCGGCATAGCAACGAAGCTCCACATTCCAATAATAGCACTGCGAATAAAAAGTAGCTCGCGATCACGTGGCCGCGTCGCGTCGAGGTACAGATCAAGTTCGCAAGGAGAGGCCGTAGCGCAGAGGACGCAACTCGCGCCGGCGCTGTGTAGCTTGGGTAGAGCACGACCACAGCCTACAGATGTAACAGTCTGATAACGCTCATTTTTGCGATCTGCGAAGGTGCGTGTGATCATCACAGCGACGGTTTAAAAAGTCTTCCTGGTTTAGAAAGCCCAAAAAATCATGTTTTTCATGCTTTTTTTTTAACCTAAAGTTGAAATCTATTTATGAATCTTGCATATTAGTTTGATTAACATTTGAAAGATAAAAATATTTATTGTAATAGTAAAAAAAAACTATTTTTGAGATATTGAATTGCAAACTTTACTACCGCTGCAGAAATGACGGCATCTGCTTGCGCCGGTAATAGCGACCGTAATTTTGCATGAAACAAAAAAAAATAACTAAGATATGAATTTTTACATACCTAAGATGTATTATATTTTCTAGATGAACTAAAAAAAATAAGTAAAAGTTATCATTTTTGTCATTTTTTAAGGATTTAAAAGCATTAAATCGATTTTCGCCCCAAAATGTTGTGTTTAACTAGTAAAAAATATATATAGAAAACTTTTTTTCGGATTGTTTTTAGTTTATATAGAAGGGAAATTAATAATATTTAATTTTTTATTGAAACAACTCCATCAGTCAAGTAGTTTTTTTTATTACCAGCGCAATACTGAACAATATGGTTTTTGAGAAAAACGCGGTAAAAAAAATCATTTAAGATAAGTAGTAAGTTTTTTACACTTACAGCAATCTGAGAATATCAGCTATTCCACAGGTAAAAGATTCATGAATAGATTTGAACTAAAGTAAAAAAAACAATGAAAAACATGTTTTTTATTACTCGTCTAAACCAGGCTCCCTCCTTAAACCCAGGACATTTACTTAATATATAACCCCCCCCCCCCTCCCGTTTCCTTGCTTGTCCTTATCCTATTCCTCCCTTGAGTTGACATGTGTCTTACTTCCATTATTATGTTTATTATGTAACTGTACTGTATTTATTACGACCATTACTTTACAAAATTCTCTTTAGATGTTAATTTGCCTACATAAACATTTAGTTACTATAACCCTGACGGTATCGTTGTAAGATATTGCTACTTCACACTAGTCAATGGCACATGTATTATATTTTTTAAATGCAAATAAAGAGAATATTATTAGTCCCACAATTAAGCAAGAAGGTAAGTGGAAAATAATAAAAATATGAAAATTGTGTGTGTGTAGTATGTATGGTATACCAGGTCTTTCTCAACATCCCATATATACAGTTATAACGGCAGGTTATCAGCTGATCTTGGCGGTTCTTTCCAATGAAGGATTCCATATAACCCGTCATTAAAAATATATATAAATATTAATGTAGGCACGCGACCCGGTGGCATAGTGGTTAAGTCGCCTGATCTTACATTGTAAGATTCCGGGTTCGATTCTCGGACGGGTCACCGTTTATCGTTGGGATAACATTGACGTAATTGCATTTCAATTCTTTCGATCGAATGCAATAAAAAGACACACTTTTAAACGCATGTTTCATACACACATACATAATAATATAAACACGTCATAGTAAGGTTGGTTGGAAGCGATTGTCGTATGATTATAAATCCACCCGTTGTAAAACGTTGCAAGAAAGAATAGAAACAAACAAACAAACTATAAATATTAATGAAGGTCTATTGACGTTGCACCGTCTTACACAAAACTGGGACAGTGAAGTGGAGATCAAGACTCGCATCGAAATTGCACGCAGCGCCTTTGGAAAAATGAAAAAGGTCTTTTGCAACCGAAGCCTGAAAATTCCTTATAAATTTGCGAAATTTCTATATCTGGCCCATACTTCTAGATGGATGTGAGACCTGGACTATTAAGGAAGATCTCAGGAATATTCGAAGCATTTGAGATGTGGGCAAACAGACGCACGATGTCGATATCTCGGACTCAGAAAGTTGGAAGTTGGAACCAATGAGGAAGTTCTACGGCGTGTCAGTCAAAAACGCGAGCAGACCATTAAACAGCGCAAAGGTGCATACCTGGGTCGCGTGCTTAGGTAAGACAGGTACGAACTCCTGCAACTCCATATGATGAGAAAAGTTGCAGGGAAGAGGAGACCTGGCCGTAGACAGAAATCTTCGGTACGGAACATTTGAGAATGGACAGGGTATACGAGTGCCGCCGAATGCCTGTCGAAGGACAAAAAGAAGTATCCAGAGCTGACTGCCAACCTTCAATAGTTAGAGAGGCATCCTAAGAAAAAGATTGACGTTGCATATATGTAAGCATATAGGCTAAGAGGCAGCGACAAATAAGTGCAAGAGTTTTGTAAAAGCTGATACTTTTAGATCAGACAGTATTTTGACCATAGAATGCTGGGGTATTATAATTAATAACGTATGGAGGTGGAAAATCGAAGACGTTTTTATTAAGGTTTAAAACAAACGAATTACCATAAGGCGCGTGGTCGTTATCTTGACTTCTATGGGCTGCTGACTGAGTGGGTTCTATGCAATCGATGTATGTCTGTTTGTTTCATAAATAGGATTAAATAAATTGATATATTTCCAAATTTCAGCTTTTACAGATCAATTGCAGGAACTTCATTTTTGTGACATGTATGGAGTAGTGCTGACGCCACGAGTTCTATTATTAATATACCAAAAATGTTAAAAACCTTGGAATTCTAATAGATCAACATCTTTCTTGGCAAGATCAAGTAAACCTAAGTCGTCGCATTTTCCATGGTTTTCATAGTCTCCGGCGGCTTCAAAGATTTCTCCCCATGTCACATAAAGAAATGATTGTGTCCACACTCTTAACGCCTATACTTGACTACGGTGATGTTTGTTATATAGATGCCAGTGAGGTTATTTTGAATAAGCTGGAGCGTCTGCAAAATATCTTACTCAGGTATGTTTTTAATTTGCGAAAGTTCGACCACGTTAGCTGCTTTCGTGAGCAACTTCATTGGCTTCCTATTCGCAATCCAAGAAATTTTCATACGTTGTCGCTACTCTACAACATACTCAATAACCCCACTTCACCCTCCTATCTAAAGGAGAATTTCCACCCTTTGGGAGGCCACGGTCTTCCACTTCGATCAAGCCGGGATAACACACTCGCCATTCCGATACATCATTCTTCTGTTTACACGCATTCTTTTACAGTCCATTCTGCTCGTTTATGGAATCACCTCCCTCACTCTATCAGGCATGCACCTTCGCTGCATACTTTCAAAAAATTGTTGAAGAAACATCTATTTTTACACAGCCACTAACCAAATACCTCACCTTGTCCTCTCCTTTATCCTTCCCTGGGCAACCTTAGCATAAGTTACTGCCATGTATCTGTATAAGTATATTTTAAATTTAACTTTACTACTTCTTTGTGTATTGTACGGTGAAAATTAGGAATTATTTTATCAAATGGATGACTGTAAGATATCGCTATAGCGATAAGTCCGCCATTTGTGCATAAATTGTCTTTTTTATAAAACCAGCGTAATATTCATTAAGTTATGTTTTTATAGCACAATAAAGTTATTCTATCCATTTGTTTCGTTTCCTTTATTGCATCCACTGTCTATTGATAAATTTTCGCAACACACATTAACAAAATACATTAAGGGTACTAATAAAATAGGACCGTTTCTAGTACGCCAGCGCTAGGTGTCCCAGAGTCTGGCCTGCTGACTCTACTCCAGCGTTCTATGGTCAAAATACTGTCTGATCTGAAAGTATCAGCTTTTACAAAACTTTTACAAACTTGTACAAAATTCTAGCCCCTTTTTGTCGCTGGCTCCCCAACTAAAGGTGCTATAACTCAATATTTGTTTTAAGTGACCCTGCGCTTTTCGAGCAATCAAAGTGAGCGAAGTGGGTACAGACAGAGTTTGCGCTGGTCGTCGCGGGGCGTCGGGAGGCGCCGCGACGCGGGCGACGGGCGCATCGGCATCGCCTCGCCCGCTCTAGCCTTGTGTAGATGCATTGCCCTGCTTAGCGTATGTAAGCAATATCGCTCCACTGGTCTGCGTTATGTGTTTATTGGCAATTATAAGTAGGCACGAGGGGCGCACTAAAAATACACGGACGGAGCCACGCGAGATCGATAAATCGGTGTCGACCGTGCAAACGGTCTTGACTCTTGAATTTGTGACGTCACGAGAGTTAGGAGAGACTATCAGTTATCTCGCATGGGATAACTGCGATCTAGTCGCCGAAAGCGAAGGTCGAGGTCATACCTACATAGGTCTCGTCTCGTCATCTCATTTTATATGGATGAGACATAAAGTAGCAACTTTAAGGGAACTTATTCCAAATTCGCTAAAATTACCGCCAGTCCCTGATTTAGGATCGATTCGCAGACCAAACCACAAGTTTGGAAAACATATGAATTACCGAGTATTCCCACCCAAGACGAGCAAAATTTGAATATACCGCAGCGAAATAAGGATATTCTATTTAATAAATAAAGGACGCAATCCGTATTGCCCTTAGCTTAAAACACTAAGCACGCTGAGACCGGTCCGAATTAAGCATACAATACAATACAATACAATCAACTACTCCAGTAGATAGGCATTCCTACACTTGGATGTGTCACAAAATTAAATGCTTAAAATTTAATTATTAAAAATACGCCGAAAAACATACGCCGCTCACTGCGAAACGGCCGAACCCGGTCAATCAGAACACGATATCGGGGTGGGAATCACGTGGGAAGTATCGAGTTCCGAGATTAGCTAACGATTCTGAAACAAAATCAGTCAGTCAGTCAAACGATATCGAATCCAATGTCGTGTCGCGTTGACGTATTGTATCGCCACTTAAGAATTCTGGACAGTGCTTGTGTGTTAATTACTAATAGTCCTGGAACCGCTATGCATATTCCACCCGAGTACGCGAATATTTATACCTTGCCGTCCTCCCTAAGCATAAAGCTGGGCGGTTGTATATTTAATTGTGTAATCAGCGGGAACCATCACTGCGGTCTACTTCCGTCAATATCTTTGAAATGATATATAAGAAGATATTTCGGTGTGTTCTAAAAATCAGGTCGTTTAATCTGAGGGAATGCTTATTTAACACGTTTATAGTTTCATCGAGTGGTCTTTGTCATTAAGCAACTTCTTTTTACTCGACTGTCCAACAGTAAAGAATGAAATCTCGTAATCTCACTTTATATGGATGAGACATAAATAAGCAACTTTAAGGTTCGCTAAAATTACCGCTAAATTCGCAAAATTCGCTAAAGAACTTATTCCAAATTCGCAATCCGGAGGCTGGAGAGAAAGAATGAGACATGATGACGAGGGATGCTGAAACAGCAGAACTAGAGACAGTAATTTTGAACCCCAGCTCAATCGACGACTCAATACACACAGTCATTATCTCTCATCGACAAGTCTCCCTTCAATCCGAGGCCTTCTTTCTCGATTCCTTCAGACGAAGAAAATGTTATGTTCTGAAAACAGATTTGCAGCGTGAATACAATTCCCGAAAATCATTAATTTTATCAAATTTCCTTTTAATTGCGTATCCCAATGTAGGACACGATTGGTTTCGGATAAAATTAAATTGGCATGCGGTTAATTCGTCCAATTCGCTTCAGTGGCGAGTTCACGGCTAACTCGTGCCGATGCCGCCGAAACGAGTTAGCAACGATTTTGCCAACAATTTGGTCATCTCTCGATTTCTTCAGTTATGATTTATCGCAAACGGGTTAGGCCTACGTAGTAATTGCTTTCCTCGGGGCGATTGCTCAATTCATCTTGTCGATTCGCGCCCGAGTAACTAGCGGGAGTAAGTAGCCTTGAGGAAGGCGTTGCGTAATTCAATTAGCTAATCCGGAGTAAAATACGATAAATGAGGCGGACGATACTGGGGTGGTGAGGTGATTGTATTACTGACGTTACAGCGGGGCAGTCGCTCTTATATAGGTCCTAATCCATTAATTGATTTTTATTGTTAAATTACTGATAATCTTACAGTTTTTAGATACATGCAGCAGTGCTCTAATTATATTTTACTTTCCCGGCAGAGGGAAAGGCTATATATTAATCCGAAAAATGGTAGTCGGATTTCCAAAGTTAGTCGGAAAAAACGGTCGAACGAAAACGTTTCTAACTAACGCTGCCCTAACGATGAGAGATATTTGATTAAGTTCTAGAGAAGTGCTTGATAGAGCTAGATAATGCCTACAAAAAAGTCAGCGACAGCATATGTCTAAATTTTATATTTAAGTCACAGAAAGTATTTTTTTATAATAAAAAAATTATTTAAATCGTAATGTTATTGGTCATGTTTATTGTAATATTATCAATAATTAAGAATTCATATCAAACTAAGTAAATGTATCGTCTCAAGTGTTTAAAACAAAAGACTTTTCCATTTTACTGCATATAATTTCACTTTTACTCCAAAATGTTTTAAGAGATAAGACACTCACAAATAAGACACTCACAAGAAGACACTCACAAATAACGGTAATATAGTCAAATTAGTATGCAAATACATACATACATATGCAGTGAAAATATAACACTTCTTTTGGCAGTCAGGAAATAAATCATAGCACTCAGTACTAACTAAACCACACTTATAATTTCATCACAAGTAAAAAGTTTTACCGCCCAACGAAGTGGGCACGGGTCAACTAGTATAAAATATGGCCATTCAATAACTGTTTCGTATTCTTAGTGTGTGTTAACATAGCTAAAACTACTACTTCTAAAATACAATATTGTTATGGCATAAATAAATGTAAGTTTATTTAATAAAATAGTCTTTGTTTACTTTCAAAATACATCTTGAAATACATCTTTGGTGGTCAACACAAAAAAAAAAGGCGCTAAGGGGGGTGGGGGAGCTTCCACCGCCCCACAAAACTTTCCTGACCCTTTTTAATTAGACAAAAAGTTGGCAACTCTCGTATTAACCCTGTTTAGAAAAGCCTCAATATTGTCTACTAAATAGTACGGTATCGTCTGCATATCCAATGCCCGTTTACACGATGTCTAACTACGCCATCGAGTGCCATTTTAGACTAAGGGTTTTCAATCCAGCGCTGCCTTTAGATTGAAGGAAATTGAATTGAATTTCTAATTATGAGGGTCTAGGCTAGGAGTCGCCGCGCCGATGCACTTCGTAAAAGTGCATATCCGCTTGAAAGAGCGGTGCGACCTATCTCTAGGGCGGTGCATTGTCTTATAGATGCCGCGCGGCCGTGCGCGGGTCGGGTTATTTATAATGGTAGGGTGCGGCCAAGAGAGGAGGGGAAGGGGAGGGACGGGGGGCATCCACAGCAGTTACCCGGTGCCCGCGCGGTACCCGGCAGACCCAGTCGCGCAGTGAGGCACTCGGTTACTGCGGACTGGCGAGCGCTACGCATGCAAGCATCGCTGAAACTACACCCGGCTTTTATAGGTTGCCCGCGCGGAAGGTTGCATGTAAACACAAAGAGGGCACAATAAATGCAGCAACGGATGTCGCGACTCCACCTTCCGGGGAGAGTGCAACAAAAACACCTCCCTATGAAATCTTCAACCACAGTACACTAAGAAAAATATTGGATTGATTCCTTCATTACCATTTTGTTAATACGGTTTATACAGAATAACGATGCTTCAATCATAATTTTGTTGAATTACGAGGAATTTTGTTAAAACTCCATTACTCGATTATATGTAACAGGATTTTTCGTACGGTTAAAACGGAAATAACAGTATACTGTAGTTTCAACATGATTCATGTGTCCGACTATATCCATACGTAATCCAACTACATGCTGTCATGTTAGAAGCGAGATCGCCAGGTCGTGACGTAATGAAATAGCATTACGTTTAACATTACGGCATGGTTACTACCGTCCCGCCAACACCGTTACGCGTCATGTTAATTTACACGTATGCACCACAGTCGGAGGTTTATACGCAATCCTAGTTGAAATATGCGTATTTTCGTGTATAACACAGTTATATTTTTTCAGTGTATACCGAGCTAGATCAGTAAGCGCACTCTCGGGTTTGAAGGTGTTTTTGGGGTAGGGTGCGACGAAAGTGAGCAGAGTGATACGTTACGGCAAACACCTGTGTTTGACGTTACGCGGGTGGGGGATGACAAATTTATCGGACTTGCTCAAGTGGTAAAGTGGTGACCCATATGCGCAAGCGCGTCGTCATCGACGCGCTTGCGCCTTTACATCTGGGTATTTCGCTCATCTGTGGTTGCCCTTAGGACTCGTGACGTCGCTCGCTTCGATTTCAATATTTGTTCTAAGATAAGCTACTCTCTGTATACTGTGTATAAACTGTGAAGTAAACTTTTTTTGTTATATCTATCTCTGTGCCGTCCGTCCCCCCCCCCTCCCCCCCCCCCATTGTGTGTGGGTTCGCGTAGACTACGTAAATTAAAATTGTTGTCACCACACTTTGTACCATTGACAAATACAGAAGACAAATAGAGAAATATTTAGATTTTTGGTATTTTTCTCATTTTTTTTCGAGAAAGTGCAGATCTGTAATGATCCCTCAGTACCAGCTAGAAGTGGGATGCTGATTAAAGATCCTTTATTCTAGACAGAACAGCATTACCGGGGTGGAAGGCAAAAGTAACACACCGTTTCATTTCCTAGTCACAATATAGCAGCGATTCGATATGATATGATATGATAGGATAAGGAGGTCAAAATTGCACTCATGGTCGCCTGCGTCATATATTGGACACTGCACTCGTAGAAGACTAAATCGCCATCACAATGGAAAACAATCGTATTCGACAATTTGGCTAGTTTCGGTTTCATAACACCAAAAATGTCTCATTTTTGACGATACACAGTCACGATACAAACTCTCGTAGGGGGAAGTCCCCTAGGGCCGGAACGCACCTAGCGTCGGACACTAATAGTATCTCGACAAGTCGCACTGATGACAATCGCCTGCGTTTTGGAAGTATTTAAGAGCAGACAAAATGAAGGAGTCATGTATTTACACACCTTTTGCATTTGCAGTTATCGAAAATTATTTATTTATTTATTTATTTATTTATTTATTTATTTATTTATCCTATTTTATATAGTTACATAAAAAAGATTGCGTTCATTTTTTTAACACATTTTAAAAGAATACATATGAAGAAAATCGCGAAAGGGCATTAACTTGTCAGGATTACATCACCCCACTAGGTATACGCCTGTGTTGGGGTGATGGATACATAGTTCTGTGGTATTATTTGCTGAGCCTGTACGCCTTGCCTCCTGTCCTTCTTCCGTCTTAAAAAAAACAATACGTAATATAATTTAGCATAATATAATATAAATAATATAATATAACATATTACAATATAATATAATATCATATGTTATAACATATAAAATAATGTAGCATATTTATATATAATATAGTATAACATAATAAAATATAACATATTATAATCTGTATATCTGTATACATATCCATAATGTACATCTATATATCTTATATTTTGTGGTTAGAAATAAAATATTTTAAAATATATCATACTTTCGCATTCATCTCTAGTATAATTTGAGAGCCAATGAGACACCCGTCTCTTGAACTGGTTGTCGGTTATGTTTAAGATCTGTCCTGTGTACGAGTTAAATATATTATAGAGTTTAGGTCCGAGATATGCGTAGTGTCGTTGTCCGTATACAGTCCTCATTTTTGGTTGAATCTGTTTGTCTTTGTATCTAGTGTTGTGTTTGTGCTCTGGTTTGTCTTTATCCGTGTTCCTCATGAGGTCCCTCCGTTATTAAATATTAATTTTTAAAAACAGTTTATTCTTCACCCTGAAAAGGTTCTAAATTTCAAATACGATAGTTTACTATTGTGCTGACGAGCTTATAGCATCTTCGGGTATACTAGGATAAAGCCTCGCAATCACCGACCACCGCTGCCTCACTGTAATCAGGGACTCAGCAATGGAAAAAAGGACTTTCAAAATCGCAAAAGCAGAATCACATCAAAGTGCGAAATTGCTGGATTGACGTCCGAGAACAGAAAAACTAATATCGGTAAACAGATGGACCAATGAACAACGTCAAATTGCTGTTCTCCCATGGACGAGCGGACTGGCGTCAACTAGTGGAGGAAATCACCAAACAGTGGAGCATTTCTAAAAAAATGAGAACATAACGAAGAGTCGAATCTATCGCCTTCAAAAAGACAAATGAAAAAAAATACCTATCTAGTATACCATGAAATGTACCCTTGTAGGAGGTGACATCGGAGCATATGATCCGTGTATGCCCACATTATTCACAAGAAGAGAGAGAATACCAGAAAATGACTTAATTACTCGATACTGACGCGACCTTCGTTGATTCAGCAAATAGTAGGTATATGTTGTGATCTGGCTGCAGGACTTGTAGGCAAGAAAGTATACACGGGGTCACGTACAAAGCCTCCACGTGAAGAGTTGAGTGCGGGTGTCAGTCTACTGACAATAAACTACAAACTCGTTCATCATCATCATAGACCTTGCAAGTATTCTAATGTCAGGTAAATTTTCGTCAAAAGAGAGGAGGGTTGAACAGCCATTTGGTAGATTATATTATATTTCAAGTTTAATCGTAAAGTTTCAACACAATATTGAATTAAGTAAAATTGAATAAAGAAGACAAGGAATAATCAATCTTGATTACTTTTTTCATAATAATATGATTGCTGTAAAGAACATTAGTAATCGTATCCGGCGGGAGGTATCCTTTCTATTTACTCTTAGGGAGGAGAGAATTAATTTTGCAAAGTTAATGGGGAATGGGATATTGTCGGAGGTCTTCGTAGAATATTATCGATTGATTAGGTTGTCAGTTCGGATATCGGCATTTGCTTCAATGCATTCTAAGAGATTCGCGATTTATGTGGGTGTCATTGTATCGGTGTCCCACCACGGGGGAAATGGCTGTAGTTTGTTGACTTGGATCTTTTGGAATTCTATGAATCGACTATTTCGAGCGAATGCCATTTTTATTTTGACAAAAGAAGATCGACGCCACGGTGATGGTAAACCATAAGATATTATTAGTACTTTTTACACGACTGCCCAACAAAAAAGAGTGTAATGTGTTCAGGTTTCACCTATTTATGATTTCCGTTTCTTTATTCTACCATAACTTCTAAACGCTTGAACCGATTTAGAAGTGTGGGGTATTGTTAGAATCGTTATGTCATCCAGAGTACCACACTGTACCGTAACTATCCAAATATCAAGTAAGTAGTTGTCTAAATGTCCAAATGTCAATACATTAACATAAATACGAATATATCGGGTTTAGTGTCAAATGAAAGGTTTGATCGAGTACATTCCGGAAATATACATGTATCTACATGGATAAATACATAAACCACAAATATTTCATAAAAACAACCGTAATAAAAAAAAACTTTTAAATATATTTACTTGTAATGGGTATTCAATTGGATTTGAGTGAACTTGACTGTAATCGAATTAATGTCATGTATTTAGAGACTACGTATAAAACAACCCTCGACAATGGATTCATGTGTCTCCTCTTCCTTTTCGCGACACGTCACTCCGTTGCGTAGTTTATGATCGGAAAGCGACACGGACGATCTGTCGAGGCCATACAGAATATCTTGATCTTTGATCGAATAGTTCTCAATGGCGACTGATGTGCCGTCAGTTTTGAATGCGTGGCGTTCGTCGGCGACACATTATGCGCGGTCGCGCGGAACGCCATTTTGAATACAATCTTCGGCGTTGTTTCCACGTCCTGTCGCATTTGCATTGAGCACGATGCGAGACGATGCATCCGTTCGACACGCCGCGCCGCGCCGTAGACTTGGAATACAGATACAAAGAAATGCGTTAGCCCATCGAAAACAGACTAATCCGTGCTGGCCAGATATACAGGATGAGTTTTTACTTAGTGACATACTTGCAGTGGATGAATCAGTACGACAAACTGAGCAACTGTTGATAAGAACGTTTTTTTTAAATATAGATATATTTTTTTATTTTGTTATTTTTTAATAGAATAAAAAGCTATAAGCACGATGCGCTATCTAGTGGTAGGTAAAATATCGCTAATATTGTTTATTAGCTATATTTTACCTACCGCTAGATGGTGGAGCGCGCGCAAAGATTCTCAAACTGATCTTCAATAGATAAGATTTACAAATTTTAAAAATAAAACATAATGAAATTAAAAAAAAAGATTTGTCATACTGATTCACCCACAACAGGTATGTCACTAATTAGAAACTCACCCTGTATAGCAGTCGATCTAGAAGCACCATTACCTATTTACTTATATGTAGTAGACGAAATATAAGCTAGCGTATTTGTCATTACCCGCCCTACCTTTGGGTTATTATTCATAAAGTAGGTAAAAAAATCGTTATTTTTTTTTCATGGCCCTTCAGGCCTCGGCCCCTCAGCCGATTAACAAGTTGATGTCCTAAAAATTTTAGTAAAAATTAGTAAAAAAATTGAATTATGACACTCTCTCACCAAAACATTAATTAATGCCAAACCACTGTATCCATAATTAAAATAAAACATATTAACATAATAAAACATAATAAAATAAAATAAATTAAATTAAAATAAAACTAAAACGGGGTCGTCACGCTGCATCGTGTTTTGGCCGATATCGGCCAATCGGGGCTTGAGGGGTTAATACCAATACTTGTTTACAATATAGCAGACAATTTTTTTACACAAGAGACCCATTTATTATTACCCTTTTTGTATTTATAATCGTAGGAACAATTTGACGCATCACGTACGCTTTGTTGGTTTCGGAGTTTTTTAATTTTAATTTTGTTTTTGTTTTTGTATTAGAGCGTACTCGAGCGTACGTGATACGGGTTGTTGCGTTCGGGTGATAATATAGCGGCCGTATCACGTACGTTCGTATAGGTAGGGCGATTAATGCCCGTTATAAAGGTTGGCCAATGTTGGGCCACATCGACACACATTGTATGGTTACTTTTATTTAATATTACAACGGTTGGCTGTAAGAAATCGCAAAACGATAAGCCCGCTGTTTGTACTAAGTTGAAATAGAATTGAAGTTTTCTTTACCAATGTAATTATTTTTAGTACAATAAAGGTATTTTTCATTTCATTTCATCGTTAAGGTGGAAGCGAATAGGCACCAATGTGACGGGAAAAATGTGAAAAATGTACGGGAAAGATCGAGTAGACAGGCAATGGCACATATGTTAGCCAACGTGTAGAGCGCCCATAAGACTTCGGGACATTTTTCACACCTATCGTCAAGAGTCTAAACACCTGATATGGTTGGAATAAATTGTCTTGATGCGAAACGAACACACACACAAATAATAAAATCGCTGCTATAATAAATGAAATCATTATTATTTTACGGCTAGATAAAAAGGGAAAACAGTGGCGAGTTTCGAGAAAGCCTTCATCTGAAACATCCTTCGAGTCGTCAGAGAATTGTGACGTCACAAGTTTTGTGACGTCACACACACGCTTCGTGTGTGATTTTTGAAACTTTATATCTCAGGAATCAAATTTATTTCATATTTTATACCTTACATTTTGCACTAAGAGTACACAGGAAAAAAAGACTTTTAATTTAAAATAAAGTGACAATTTGGTTCATCTCAATCCTATGCAACCCGTAGAACATCTCACATCAAACTAGGTTTATGCCTGTAGTCTGTACCTAGATGTGCGATTTACAACTAATTTTAGATTGCTGACATCAAAAATTAAGTTTATTAGTATATATCCTACTAATATTATAAACGCGAAAGTTTGTATGTATGTATGGATGTTTGTTACTCTTTCACGCAAAAACTACTGAATGGATGTTGATGAAACTTTACAATAATATAGCTTACACATCAGAATAACACATAGGCTATAATTTATAAAGATATAGTGTGAATTATCTAAAATATAACGATAACTATCAAGTAAGTAGGAAAAAATCTAAGAAATTGACATTCGAAATTTAAATTCTATCCTACTATCCTACTAATATTATAAACGCGAAAGTTTGTATGTATGTATGGATGTTTGTTACTCTTTCACGCAAAAACTACTGAATGGATTTTGATGAAACTTTACAATAATATAGCTTACACATCAGAATAACACATAGGCTATAATTTATAAAGATATAGTGTGAATTATCTAAAATATAACGATAACTATCAAGTAAGTAGGAAAAAATCTAAGAAATTGACATTCGAAATTTAAATTCTATCCTACTATCCTACTAATATTATAAACGCGAAAGTTTGTATGTATGTATGGATGTTTGTTACTCTTTCACGCAAAAACTACTGAATGGATGTTGATGAAACTTTACAATAATATAGCTTACACATCAGAATAACACATAGGCTATAATTTATAAAGATATAGTGTGAATTATCTAAAATATAACGATAACTATCAAGTAAGTAGGAAAAAATCTAAGAAATTGACATTCGAAATTTAAATTCTATCCTACTATCCTACTAATATTATAAACGCGAAAGTTTGTATGTATGAATGAATGTTTGTTACTCTTTCACGCAAAAACTACTGAATGGATTTTGATGAAACTTTACAATAATATAGCTTACACATCAGAATAACACATAGGCTATAATTTATTAAGATATATGGTTTTCTATCATCATTATCACAATTTTCTATCACCACGCGGGTTTAACCGCTGGGCGCAGCTAGTTAATAATAAAGTAATATTATGTAGAGATTAAAAAAATACACAATATATTTACCATCCATTAAAGATTAAACACTATAAACACAATAATAATAATAACAATAGATATAATGATATCTTTCATAAAATTCTAAAAACTACACTTACGATACCTATAAAAAAATAAAGCACCGAAAATTAGGGCCACGCTTTAAAATATCAATTAAAAATTACTGGAATTCGCTACTGAGACGCTACTGAGGTAAAAACCTCACGTAGTTAGGAGTGAAATTTTTCTTCAGAATTAAATACGATTTTATTTCAAATGTATTATCCCTCAAGCGCATTATAATGAACATGGGCATAAATTATAGCTACATACCTTTTGTTACAGAATCAACCACAAAACTTCGAAACCACTGCAAAGAATTAAACAACCGTGTTGTTAAACAAAGCGTTGGAAAGTTACCATTATGTCACCGCGAAACACAGTAAAAATTTACCCTACATTTAAAACCCTGTGGATTCATTTCTGGTTGCACTATACAAACTTTATGTACTTGGAATTTTCTTTATGCAAATACCTATTTTCGTATCAACAGTAACTAAAATCACTCGTGTGATTGCGATAGAGTACATTCGTACTTTAAGTAGGTACTTTGTTAAAGGCAATTTGTTTGACCATGAATGTTCCGACCATATCAATTAATCCCGAACCACTGTATAATTGAACAATTTACTGCGATAATACCAAAGAGAATTATATCATTTCATTCATTGAGAACACAATAGGATACAATTTTAAATCATCATTCGTTTCTAAACCCTTCTTGATGATCAAACCATTGATTACATAGGTAATAGAATGTTAAATGCCATAGAGCATTTTAACAACCTTTCTACGCCAGCAACATGCAGGTAGTGCTGATAGCATTGTCCGGCGAAACGAATAGCAGTCTTTTCTTTGCCGGCACTAGCAGTTTTTATTTTTCCATCTATAATAACATTGATAATGAATGTTTTTTTTTTCATAAAGGACTGATTGATTATAAAACACCCAATAATTTAACCTATGACAACAATATTAACATTACATTATTAGTGTCATAAATCGCATTTCCTTATAGGCTGATTATATCACAGAAATAATACGAAGATATAGAATGCCATCTATTACTTTATCTGAGAATTAAAATGCATAGCTATTACGTCATGAAAACTGTGTACCAAAATAAAAATTGATATCTTTATGTAAATCATATTAAACTAATAAGAGCTATGATTTTTAATTTCGTTTTTTATTACATTATTATTCTATTTCTGGATAGGATATTCTATTTCTGCAAAGGCGTGTTTAGAGCGCCATCTACAGTGAGTCATCATACTGCTATACAACGAACGCCGATAAATTCGAACATAAGAAAAGATTTATTAATGTTTGGAACTATGAGTGCCATCTATAGGTACGTTGCGTTTCGTAGTAAAATCCTAGCTGCCAAAGCGTATTACGAAATCGAGCAATGGAATACGCTATATAATCAATAATCAAACCAAGAACTAACTGTATTAGCACTGTTATTAGTCTCTCCTAGTCACCAAGCTCAATCATTAATTATTATTTACGATGGTGACTTCTCGGATGTAGAATCTGGGCCACAGGCGAAAGAATCTCAGCCGCATAAATTCATCGGTTGATTAAATAGAGAAAATAGAAAATATCTGCGACGACGTCGGTTAATTCCGTAACTGCGGCCATTTTAGTGTCGAGTCGGGGACAGACTCGGCGCGACGATGTCGCAACGCCTAGAGAAGCTGGGTCACGAAGAAAGTGAAACCATGCTCGTTTTCAAGGCGTAGGTAGGTGTATACGCGCGGAAAGTTTTCTAGCGCAATTTTACTTTTCCATACAAAATCATTCAAATTTTGAGATTGAGAAGCATTGAAGAAGGAAAAGGATTCTCCGAGAACTCAAGAAGGATTCGAAATTCGGTACCACTGATTTGCGTCAATATTGTTCTCTTACAGTTTACAGGAATTACAGACTCGAGTCTGTAATTCCTAGTCTAAAAGATGGCGACAAAAACTTTACAGCAGCAGGTGGTGCCGATGAAAATGCAGCGCATTTCCTTTTGTGTATCATACTTTAGCTCCAACTCGCCAATCTACCTCACGGATGATCAAGTTTGGTGATCCATTTCAAGCGAGAGTGGTCAGTAATGACCTCCAAACGGGCGCCGTCAATATAATACATATAATGTTGCACGGTGCGTAGTACCGCAAACGATTCCCATTCAGTGGCAGAATATGTTTTCTCTGCAGCTGACGGACTATCGAATAGAATGAGATTGTGTGGCTATCGTCAGACACCTGCATCATGACTCTCCCTGTGGTGTCCTAGACACATCACATTTCAGCGCAAACTCTTTACCAAATATCTGGATAAGATATGACCGGGACTATCGCGAGGTCAAACTTAATCGATCATTGAACACATCTTCAGTCTGTTTAGTCCGACTCAGATTTCCGTTTCTCTCATATCTTCAAGGATAATAAAAATCAGTAACAGACTGTTGTTATTGTTACATTTTAGTAGATTTTAACTCTAGATTCGCGCCTACACAATTGTTCCCGGAAACCAAACAGCCGTTTCATATCAAGAGCAGCTTATTTCTTACGCATTATTTGCAAACCACTAAAAGGATGTTTATTTTTTAATAATTGCCCTTCATATTACTATTTGAGCCTTTATTGGAGATGCCACGAATACAAAGTGGTTTTGGTAGAATGTCGCGTTGCTCACTAAAAATATAAACAAGCTTTCTCGCCTTAGTGGTTAATTGTTAATTTGCTCCTTCCATGTCATGGGTCTACTATAAACCTTTGGCGTACTATGATACCGAGATATTTATAGGAGTCCCCCCGTTTAATACTGAACGTGGTTAAACATGAATAACTTTTAGGACATTGATCGATGCACGTCAAATTAGCAGATTTGATGCAGAAAAACATTATTTTTGCTGTATTATTATTATAGATTTGTCCCTGACTAAGAAATGAAGACCATTTTTGAAAGCGAGGCGATTAACCGCGTGACTTGATCTTAAGCGTTCGTTCTCAGAGATCTTGAATTCGTTTTTGCAGCTTCTAATTGGAGTCACGGCTCTACCTGGCTCCGGCCGATTTAGGTACGAGATGGTCTCGTACATTATCTACTTGTCTGCCGGCCGGTTCGAGAGCCTAACATAGCGCACGCCTCTCAGTCCAAAAGCTGCGCGGGCGCACCAAACTGGCTTTTTGCAATCCCCCACCTTCCCCACCTCTCTTTCTCTCCCTCCTCCTCCTCCTCCTCCTCCTCTTTCATTCTATCCGCAACTCGGACTTTTATCTGCGGAATGCATGCAACGTTGTCCGGTGGCCTTGTAACCGGCTTTTAGCTTGGGCGGTTTTTTTTGCTTATATGCGTCGTCCGCCCCAGACTCCCCCCCCCCCCCCCCTTCCCTCCGCATCCCGGCGAATGCATCCTGCAGCCACAGATTAATCGAGAGTTGTGCGTTTTGACAACAGTTGCGGCACAGACGACATTTACCCGATCGATCGTGCAGCTATTTATTCGTCTACTACGCCTGCGAGAGGAACAAAATCCATTCCCAAAATGTTTGGAAAATTAACTTAGGGATACGGTAGTCGCTTTTGGCTTGGCTGAAGATGTCTTCAGCACCTAAGCAGAGCCATGGTTGATGCCGATTTTCGAATCCGGCCGGGTCCCACGTGGTTAGCCAACTTTCTAAAATGTTAACCCCCGCGAAATTTAGAATTTGCGAATTGTAGGACTAGGTACGTTCGCGAGGTGTATATTAAAAAAAAATCAACCCCAATAAACTTTAGGCGATTTTTTTCGCAATAATATGGATAAATCGGAAAGCTAAAACAATGCGGCAAACGAGAAAAATGCGAAAAAACGACTATATTTTATATTAGCACAAAAACAATTTTTTTTTGGCGATGGGCATCAAAAAGTTATGAAATTGACATGTAAAATATTTGCCGATCGAAGCAAGCGTGTAAAAAATAAATGAAAATAGTCGCATTTATTCCCTGCTGCCAATAGTTAATTTGTCGAAGTTCAATATTTTGTTGAAAGTGGTTGTTTGGGTCTTTAGGTAAGAGTTATATTTCATCGTACTTTTTTCAGGCTTCATTTAAAAAAAAGGTTTTTGATATTTGTATTTTTTCACAAAAGACAATATGGTTAAATAAGTAGAGGCTTTTCCAAACGCAGGACAGTAGAAAAGTTAGAATAGGTACCTACTACCTGGGAAATTATAGTTTTAGTGTACTTAGTTTCTCAGTTCCCCTGGAAACCGAGTGGCGTCCATTCTCGTCAATTAATCGCTTTCTTGTGTTGTTGTCAAAATTTTGTGTTTCTTTTAGACTTGTATTTTTTATATAATTTATTTTTATGTTATATGAAAAAATATTGCAAAAGTATCGTGTGACATTATAGGAACTGTCAAATTGATAGCTCTGTCTCTTAAATACTTGAAAATTACATAATTTGCAAAACTTATACACAAATATAGGAATGCGGCAAACTAGCTGCTCGTGTAGTTTCTCAAAGTTCTTTTGTATGTTTCTCAGTTTATTTCTAGCTTTTCCTTTTTTGTTTTATCAAACTGGTTCCTAAGTTGAGCCCTCAATTTGTCTCGCTCAAACCCACCATAGGGTGTGGTTTCCCTTATTATATGTTGAGCTTTTGAGGAGACACGATTCCTAATATGATAATTTTGCACAGAGGCATGTCTATCTACCGCTTCTTCAGCTGTGTCATAAATGTATGAGTTTAAATTGACCTAGGTTCTCTTTGAGCTCCTTAATTTACAGGAACCTATCAGTGAGACTTATATTTTTAGTAGGGTTATCCCCCTCCCAGTTTAAAACATAACAATCTGCGATCAGAGCATGACGGAAATGTTGATATATGCCAGTCTGTAATCAAGTCTATGTCCCTGCTAGTAACTAGCGTGCGATCTACATCTGTCTAAAACCGTGATGTTACAACGGACTGTTCCGACCCCTGATTTGCAATTTGCATTTCTGTTGTAAATTAGCATTCTATGAGGACCTCACCACATTTGTTCGTGTTTTTATTACCCTATGCTTCTTGATGTGCATTACTGTCACATTATAAGGTTTAAGCGCCACGTTGTTCACTGTAGATTATTAGAGCCATCAAAAGAGGTGAAAAAATTAGCGGTAATATATCTTGTTGCAATACTTTCAGCTTATCCGTTACTGTGTCCAGTGTTATGCATATAATAGTCTGATCCCCGTTTTTTTAAATGGATCATCTGTAAAACTATGTAAGGCTTTGGTATGTATTTACATGCCCTGACTTTCTCATATATTGCTACTGTTATATCGGTAGACGGACAGATTTCTACGCTAATATCGTAGATGTTGTTTTCAACGATCAACGGATTTTGCATCAGCGATATTTCATTGTTTTTCTAGTCCGAATGCTTGCGCAGCATGGCCGTGCTCACTGCGGGGTGTTATACATTTCCCTGTACTATTTTAGTCGAAGGAGTCTCTGCATCGCTTTGCGGGAAACGACCAATGCCAGATGGTCGTATCCACGAACCAGCGAACACTTTGACACTCTGCAAAGGTCGTCCCATTTTCCCGCCGAGGGTTCGACGGACAATGCTGTCTCGCCTTGTGAGTGGCGGCCGGCGTCCGACTGAGCTCTCTACTGACGACCGGATAATCCTGAACTGTCCCGCGACAGGCGACTCCAGCTGCTTTCAAAAGCATGACGGATCTAGTGCAACGGTATACGCAAGTTTTTAATCTGTGCCGCAGCCTCCGCAGCTCGGAATTGCGTCCTGCAAGTTGGTTTATTTCGCTGGAAACGCTATGAGGAAAATACATTTCTATTCTTTCCATTCGGCTCTTGACAAACAATGGTATTTCTCGATAGCATATAAATTTATCAAATACTTGTGATGATGTTGACGCGAGGTCTATCGGAAGCAGTCTACTGCATGCAATTAGGAAATATAGTGTGATATTTCCTTCGGTAGAAAGGCACCTTTATAGGTAAATATATAACATTTGGAGATTTTTTTAATAAAGAAGTTGCATTTTTTATTATTTTGTAGTGATGAACACCGCGAGTGCCAGAAGAGTAGCACAGGTGCTGATATTGCTTTCCATAGGTAACCTAATGAGTAAATTCCCAAGACGTTTCAAAAAATGACAAAAATATAATATACGAGCAACGTATCTTTTAGGCTCATACCGCTACCGACGTTTTCCATCTCTATCCATCCCGTGGCATAAAAGAGGAGGTCTCTCTCGCCACGCCGCGCTGATGCTAGAAAATCTATGTTTCATTGTTGTATGCAAAGATGGCTCAAAATATCTAAAATTTAATTCATACTAAAACATCATATAACAAATATCTACTGTTTCTATATTTTCTTGTCTAAGTAAGGAATGCTATTTCAAAGTATATTCGTCTCAAAGGATAAATATAGATTTTAGTTTTTATTTATTTTCGTAATAAAGAAAAGCAAAAAATCAAAAAATTGACTCGGTATGTAGGTAACTCGGCAAGGATTTGAATATTCTAAATCAGATTTTTTAATACTACCGCAAATAAAGCCGCCACTGAATGGTGTTGACATTAAAAACTGTGAAAGCGGTTGTTCACACCGGTGGTCGCCTTTCTTCTGTATTGAGGAGGATTTTTGTGGTGCAAAATATTATGTACATACATTGAGATGGTTTTTTGTTCAGGACTTAATTTTTTTTTAAAAGTTATGCGACGAGTGTGTCCGTCCGTCCGTCCGTCAGTTCACCCGTCCCTCTGTCCGTCCATTCAAACCTAGGTCTCACAATCTCGGTATGGTCTGGAACGGGTTCTTATTGCATTTTATTTATTTACTTTTTAATATACTTTTTTATTTTATGACTTTTGAATATAAAATATAATTTACATCGCGCGCGCACGTCGCTGCAACTTTCTCCCATCAGAGGACGAGCGAGCTAGCGAGCTTGTTCCATCGTTGCCATATGTGCAATTTAAATCTATTTGCATGGCTATTTTAGCAGTTTTAAGATGTGCGATCGGAAGATCTACCAACTAGATCGTACATTGTACAACATTAGGTATGTACCATTTCAATCCTTTTAAAATTACTGAAATGTATAGGTTTAACCTACGACTTTTTCGACTGCTGTACGATTTCATAGAAACATTCCTGGCATCGCTGGCTTGTAACGTATTTGTATTTCTGTATGTCTCAGGGTTACACACTGAGAAAAATCCGGGGCAGAATGAATACTATCTCAGACGGCGATGGGTGAAAACAACGAACGCAACAATAAAGTTGTTGTATATCCTATTAAAATAATAGTTACCATTATATTAGTAATTATTAATAGACTCTATACAATTATAACAAAATGACATGACATACCTATAGGGCGAGATATAATCTTTAATGTGATTGAAACAATATTTAGTAACTTCTACTACCTGAACACCATGTCTACTATTTGGTACGTCACACAACTATATAGATTTTTGTGAACTACATTTTCCTTTGATATATTCTTATAAGATCAAGCTCCGTGATTTCCAACCTTGATTTTTATTTAGAACTTTTTACGAACCAATATGAAGAAAACCCATTTTTCAACTCCGAAGACTCTTTTTCTAATGATAATAATGAAATCTTTCGCACTGAAGGTATGACCTAGGGGCCCAGAGTCTGATTTCCCACGATGCCCTTCGCGCCGATCGGTACCTGGCGTTGTTAGCTCGCTGGAGATGTTAGATTAACTGCTCCAGACGCTGGTAGCCGGTTCAGCGAACCAGCGGCGCCCATGAAACGTTCGCCTTTAATTCTTCGCGACTATGTGGGGGCGATGATATCGCTGCGGTTGCAGGGCCGTTTTACAAATTACAAACGATTCAATTGTACCGGCGGCTGAAGGTCCTCCACTGTCTCGTTACATTACAAAGAGCTCGACTGCACGCGCAGCGATGCCAGCGCAAAGGCGGCATTACGCGACGCGGCGCCTTCAAACGAGACACACGAGACGATCCTTAGGGGCCAGTTGTCTGATCCGTGGTAATAGTAAAAATCTGTGGGAGTAGTAAAACACTGTGATAATAGTTAAAATATGTGGTAATAGGGAAAATATGTGGTAATAGTTAAAATATGTGGTAATAGTTAAAATTTGTGGTAATAGTTAATATCGGTAGTAATTCTGTAAAACAGCGTTGTTTGATCGAGAGCTACCTCCATTCCCTAGTAATTGGAGTTACTCTAGTAACCTAAAATTTACCAGCCAATATCGAGTGATAAAAGTAACTTTCGCAAGACGGCGGCTCCGAATCAGCTGTTTCAGCGCGCGCGTAGGTGTCGGTTTGCTAGGTAAGTTGCGTCAAGTCAGTCAAGTGTCAACGGGCGGCCAAACGCTCACGTTTTGATAATAATTATTGTAAGGAAATATTTGGAAATAGATTTGGGATGCATCGTTTCTTCTGACGACAGTAGTTCGGATGAAGATCATAGTTTTGGGCGCGGACATCTTTTTACACGACTGACCAAAAAAAGGAGTATTATGTGTTCAGGATTGATCTATGTATGTTTTCCGTTTCTTTAATATACCATAACTTCTAAACGCTTGAACCGGTTTAGAAGTGTGTGGTATCGTTAGAATCGTTATGTCGCAAATATTAAGTGTAATATTTGCGACATAACGATTCTTAGCTGCAAATATTAAGTAAGTAGTTGTCCAAATGTCAATAAATTAACATAAATATATCGTGTTTAATGTCAAATAAAAGGTCTGTAACGGGCCTTAAGTCCATTACATGCGATCAACAAATGCATCGATTTCCAGTGAAATCCACAGACACAATTCAGCTATTATTTTGACTCGTGCAGCTATGAATCAGCACGATGAAACAATACTTTTACTCGGAATATTTTGGATTGCTTCATTTCACGGCCTATAGAAACCGGCGAAAAAGCAACCAAATTATCATTCCCCGAGTGATCACCTTCCCGCAAGGTTGCGACGGCATATTCGGCACTCTCTCTCACGAGTTAGGTCAACGAATCCGGCTCCTTGGTTTCCTTTCCTCATTCTCCCTGAGTCTCGAAGCATCAGTCTGTAATCCCACAGACTCGAGCCGTGCCCAGTACAAGATACTAGGAGCACACATACAATCCTCATCCGTATATCCTCGTAACCGCAGTCCCGCCTCTTTACACTCGCGCCAACGTAAACTATTCGGCAAGCGTTATAACTGGCAATATTCAAACCTTCGATCAATAAATTCCTTCTACTTCATATCAAAACCGCCTTTCAATACGGAGATAACTCGTAAGTTGATACCACCGCCTCACACCGAACAACCTGGAGTCTTGTGAGGGGTGGTCCCTCACAGGTCTCATTGAATACCTACGTTCCGGATGTATGTATATGGATAAATATATAAACCACTAATATTTCATAAAAACCGCATTAAAAATAATTATAAATACAATAGTTCACTTTCTGTAACGGCAGTCGTGTTTTTATTCCTTTTGATATGATTACTTGTTTGCAAATGTTCGTAATAAATCGAATAATTAGAGCGATGAAATGCTTTCGAAGATGTGCGATGAAACGAAATGACATTTGACGCATTATTGCCAGCGTCAAAAATAAAATAACGCTAGAATTCTGTCGGGAACGCGATTTTCTGGAATATGTCGTTTATCACGCTGGCAACTCAAATTACTTTCGTAAGATTTTTACTATGGTAGTTTTGACGATCAAACAACCGAGCTATCCTATTTACCGTGGTATTTTAAAATTCTTTGGTTATAATTCCTACGGTAAATTAAGAATTATTCAACTGACCCTTAGGAAGTTTTAATTTACCCGCCCGGAATGCTTCCGTTGGACAAAATATAACACAACGAATCGCTCAATAATGATGTTTTTCGATTGCAACAGAAGCGATTACACTGATAAAAAGGGCTCCTTTAAATAAATAATGTGTTTTTTCAAATACACATAAAGATGTCGGTCGCGGAAATTTTCCTTTTCACAAAAAATGTCTACGGGCAAGGCAATCAATCGGCATAGATCGGTCCATTGTATAAGAATTTATAGCAACCCGAGAGAACAAAGTAAAGGGCTGTTCTTTCTGTGGTGGCCAGCATGGCCGGACTTTGTATCCATGTAACTCCTTCCGAATCGGTAATCAAACATTTAGTATTTTATTATATTTAGAATGACACAACAAACCGGTTCTTTTTTAACATGCTATTAAAAGCGATAAAAAATATATAAAAGTGGACCACGTTAGGCAAAAAACATCCAACCCACAAAAAAGCAAACTGAGATAATGGCAGTTAAAGCATTTTTTCTTTATTTTGATTTCAAACCCAAGCAAAACATTTATTGGAACTTGATTCACCAATATAGGCTTCCGTTTAATTGCTGTAATTATTCCTTTAATTTTATGATTAATTTGTATGTAATTTTTTTTTGTAGTTTAGATGGTTTCTCCTAAATAGAAGAAGACCTAACCGTGTTCATGTGAGATGGAAGAGTAACTTATTTGGACGCTTTTCGCTGAATTAAAAAAGAGGAAAAAACTTTTTTATAATGTTAAGTTAAAAGTAGCTCAGATGCTTTCTACTGAATTAAAAACAGGTAATCACTGCACTTATTCCAAAATCACTTGAAAGTTTTTAGTTGAACTAAAAACAGTTCTTGTTCAATTTGCGGGTTAGCAAATAAAAACAATTAAAGTAGGTCACGATGGGTTGAATTATTATTCTGACATTAAAGTAGATATTTTTAACCCAAAATTAGAAAAAAAAACTATTTTTTGGGTGTTTTCTGCTTAACGCGGTCTAAGTCGCATTCATTAAAACTGTATCAACGTTAAATCCTCCGCGTGCGGTTGCCTTTTGTACATATACCAGTTAGAGTAAGTCATTACATTGTAAAGTTGTAAATGTTAGGATTTAGCACGTAAGATTTAATGTTACTATATATGTATATATTACGAAAGTATTGGGTCGAAGTTATAACGGGGACTATTGCAGCTGATTCGTGATACAGAAGATGTTATTGCAGCTGTCAAATATACCTTAGATATACTTTAAAGATGCTAAACAAATTATAATTGTACCTTCATTGAAACCCAAAAGAAGTTGAAAAGCATTGTGCAAGACTCAAATTCACAATACATAATATAATTGCATGATCTTCAATAAGGATAAAAAGATGCTTATTCCTTTCATAAGGACGTCTCTACAAGAACTTTATGCTCTTATATAAGATTTCTAACACATTATAACATCTATAGCGACCATTTTTAGGTGATGTTAATCGGTTGAGTAGCAGCTACTGCATCGCTAATTAGTTGTACTATATATATTGATGTATTCAAAAATATTTGACAAATAAAATGTTTTTTATTTAGTTAAAATACTGAAAAATCAAGGGTGGCATTAAAAAAAACACTAATATTACACAACTAATATATCAATAAAATTGCAAGTTATTTTCTATGACGGTGAGTGACAATGATGGAATTCGTTTATACACGACCGCCCGTCAAAAAAGAAGTGTAATGTGTTGAGAGTTCATCTGTGTATGTTTTCCGTTTCTTCAATCCACCATAACTAATAAACGCTTGAGCCGATATAGAAGTGTCTGGTATTTTTAGAATAGTTATGTCATCCTGAGTGCCATAGGGTACATTAACTGTGTGAATATCAAGTAAATAGTTGTCTAAATGTCCTAATGTCAATAAATTAACATAAATATATCGGCGTTTAGTGTCAAATTAAAGCTCTTATTGAGTATATTCCGGAAAGATACATCTATCTATATGAATAAATACATAAACCACAAATATACCATAATAAAACCGTAATAAAGATAATTATAAATACAGTAGTTCACTTTATGTAACGGCAGTCGTGTTTTTATTTTTTTAAATATATTTACTTGTTTATTTATATCTCAGGCAGGACTCAGTGGATAAATAAGATATAAAAGAATCCTAATTATTACTAGATCATTAAATGACTGATAATTATCAGTGTCGCTGTAACCTTTTCGACACTTTATTGTAATACAAGTGATTAAAAATCTCTGATTTAACACCAAAAAGATACAAAGGACAACATAGATATATCACAAATATACTATGTATATCGGACTAGTCCTTAGCGGAGCAACAATAAAATGTTTTACATGAGGGGCGCTGTATAGAGGTTTCTAACAAACATATAGGACCAATCATGAACGGCATTTTGAGTCCTGAAAACGTTCTCGTGACCGATAAACACCTACGGTTTGCTAGTTGGGTAATATGTAGAAATGTTTAAATTTTATGTAGATGACCACATTCTGTAATAATATAAAGGCTATAACACCCTATAGCGAATAATATTATTATGTTTAGTACAATATGATGCATGTTACCTCACATTATAAAAAACAGACAAAAATACATTTTAAACAAAAATATCTCCATTTATATAACGCAGAGATCGCTCATGTCATTTTCTATCAAATAGAAGATCTGGATTAATTCATCATTCAAATCTTTCAAAAAAATTATGACAGCGACGTGTCTGGTATTTATCCAAGATACGTCTTGAATGAATACGCCGCTCATACTAAAGTTTGGCAAAACCACTTGAGTCTGTCGCATTTATAATTTCTTAGTTATATAAAAAAAAACAGTACACATACAAATTCACTTTTGCGTGCCTTTATATACGAGAATAATTAATTATGTTTATAGCGAGGACCGAACATATGAAATGGCAAACGAAATGTCGTGACAGTATACGAGTTGAGCGTATCGGATGTAATCAGGTTAGAAAATCAGCCAGAAGGTAATCAATTTGTGAACGACAAACTTTGTTGCATACATGCCATGTAAATAACTTAATTATCTGAAGAAAAAAAGACTCATAGTAAAACGCAATACTCTTTAAAATTTGACGAAAAACGCAAAAAAGATTTGAAATTTGTGTGCTTCAGCTTATTATTATTAAATCCCCAGAATAGGTTTCGATATCGAAACGTTGATCAAATATTCGAGGATAGAATTATGTTGATTTAGGATGGCCAAGCAGCAAGACGGAGGTGAATTGATTGATATAGCGCGGGCGCACTCGATCGGCATTGGCGGTATGTCAACATTCATCAGCTCTTTTCGGGAAATCATTCGCCGTGCAGGCGGCGTGCCTATGGAACTCGTTGTCCCCAAGTTTATGCAAGGCAGTATTAATGAATATATTTAACAAGTAAATATATTTAAAAGAATAAAAAACGCGACTGTCGTTACAGAAAATGAACTATTGTTTTTAAATTATTTTCATTAAGGGTTTTTGTACGATTTTTTTTTGTGGTTTATGTATTTAACTCTACAGATAGATGTATATTTCCAGAATGTATTCAATCAGACCTTACATTTGACACTAAACACTTCTTCTTATTTTTCCTAGACCCTGTCCCATTTACTTGGGATCGCCCTTCCTTGTCCTTCTCCTCCACTGAGCACGATCTTGTGCTGTGTCGGCGTCGAGTTGAGCTTCTTTCAGGTCTTGTTAGACCGTCGTCAACCATGTGGCAAATAGTCTTCCAAGAGCGCGTTTCATTGTTGGCAGGTCTTAGGCGAGCTTTACCACGTGGGCGTCGCTGGACGTAACCGTAATACCGTAAGCGTCTTTCTTTAACTTTATCAATTATCGGAACGACATTAAAACTTCCCCTTATGTGACACCCGCTAACCAGCGCAGGATGCGCATTTTTGTTGTATGTAGTTTATTAGGATGTTGTTTGTTGTCCAACATTCTGATCCATACAAAACAGCAGGTATAATGGCTTTCTAATAAATACATTTGCGCTTTTGTCTTAAGGGTCATTTTTCTATCTCACATAACGCCTGTTAGTTGTCTCCACTTCATCCATCCCGTTGTAGATCTATGTGTAACATCGTTGTCAATTTTGCCATCGTTCCTTAGTATTGAGCCTAAATATTTAAATTGCGTCACCGTCGGTAAAGGCGTAATTCCTAATGAGATCTTGATGTTATTAGGGTTGACAATAAACACGATATATTTATGTTAATTTATTGACATTTGGACATTTAGACAACTACTTACTTGATATTTGGACAGTTAAGGTATTCTATGACACTCTGGATGACATAACGGTTCTAACAATACCACACACATCTAAATCGGTCCTAGCATTTAGAAGTTATAGTGGAATAAAGAAACGAAAAACATACATAGATGAACCCTGAACACATTACACTCACTCCTTTTTTGTTGTGCAGTCGTGTAAAACAGAACTGCTAACCCGATAAGTAATTGTCTTAAATACCCTTTCTCTCGTGTGCCATGCCCAGTTCTGAGCATTAGCGACCCTCGGTAGTCAAGTCATAATAACTCCACAAGTCAGTCCCTCTATTCTCGGTCCCAATTCCTACTATACGATTTCTTTGCGAAGACATAATAGGCACCTATGTAGGTTTACGAGTATATGTATGGTTATATATTATTAAAGTATATGTTTTAAAATGTCATTTAATTGGATACTGAATATTTCCGAAGCAAGAACCTTGAAGAACATTCCCTTGTTATCCTTCGAACGCCAAAGAAATGAAATCAGTGGTAAAAAACATATCATGTTATCGTAATTTTTCTTACTTTCCAAAGTCGTAAATTATTAATTCCGTCTATTGAAGGCAAGATATACAGCATATAAAGCATGAGTTATGTCTTTCGAATATAATGAATATCAATTGGAGGGATAATCATGAAATTATAGTTGTCGGCCTAATGATTTTTTATGGACCAATTTACCATAGAGTCATAAAAGAAAACGTAGACATAAAGCTTAA
The DNA here is from genome assembly GCA_944548615.1 of Micropterix aruncella. NCBI lineage: Eukaryota > Metazoa > Arthropoda > Insecta > Lepidoptera > Micropterigidae > Micropterix > Micropterix aruncella. The sequence continues at coordinate 16,015,817 of OX155954.1, read as the reverse complement.
TAAGAGAATTACCAATCAACTTATTATATCTGACTTCTGATGGGGAGAGGGTTTGGGATTATATATACCCTTTTTTAAATGGTTAAGCCAAACTGGAGACGATCGACGCACTCGATTAATATAAATAAACACACGTGTGATATTTTAGAGCAACCAAACCAGTAGCAAAACGCACCTTAATAACTTATCATTACATATTTCTTACATTAAATTAACTATGACTGGACGCCAGAGATGCTGAAATTTTATTTGAATGCCTTTCAGCATACACTTCCAGACCCCAGTAACCTCGCTCGTTGGAGCTTTGCCGAGGATAGTTCTTGTCCCCTCTGTAGCAATACCCCTTGCACAGCTAGACACATTCTAGCTGGCTGCAAGGTGGCCTTAGATCAAGGACGGTACACTTACCGCCATGACAAAGTTCTCGCTGTTATTCGCGAGGTAATTAGTCTCTCAGTGGCTCGTGCCAACAAGGGTTTGACAGTATCCTCCAAACCCCCAATACAGTTTGTGCGGGGTGGCTCTAAAGGCAAAAAACATTTAACTACAAAACCTTTCTCAATAATCGAGAAAGCTACAGATTGGATTCTGGAGGTTGATTCGGTCTCTAAGCAGTATAAATTCCCTGGAAGTCTCGGATGCACAGCCCTCCGTCCAGATATAACTCTTTACTCTCTATCTCGGAAGGTGGCTCTTATTGTAGAATTAACTGTTCCATGGGAATCAAATATCCCAAAAGACCACGAGTACAAATTAAATAAATACCATGATCTTGCAAATGCCGTAACCCGGAACGGCTTCACTGTTCACCTTCACGCGGTGGAAGTTGGCGCTCGTGGCCTGCCAGCTAAATCTCTATTTCACCTCTTTAAAGATCTTGGCCTTTCCAGAAAAATAATCAACTCTTTCTTAGAAAAATTATCTAAAACTGCGATTTGCGCATCTCAAATTCTATGGCTTCGAAGGGGGAGTGAATGGGTGGCAAGGTGAACGCTCACATGTGGCAAGACAGCTGTCCTAAACCTACCACAGCCGGTTCGTAAGTCCGGAATCCACTGCTCACCCCCCAGAAGTGTTAAAAAAATAGTATTATGATGGGCCCGACTCCGGTCGGTGAATTCCATGGCAGCTCCGTTTGTATTTATTGTCTATACGATTGGTAACTAGGAAAGAAAAGAGACACGAGTGCTTATTGTAAACATACCTCTCTTTTCGTAACTGTATATGTTTATGAGTCAATTTCGAATATCAAAAATATTGGTTGAAATTTGACAGATTAATGCTTTTTATTTAAGGGTTTGTTTTCAGCGTACCCTTATTAGCCCTGAAGATAGGAATTGAACATTTTCATGCAATGATTTTGTTTGAATTTTAAAGTCGGCCTAAACGAAATTGACTGTCGACGTCGACTTCTATCAGTATTTAGGGATCTTGCTCCTGCCCCAGAAATAGTTTTTCATTGGTTTAATATGACCCAGAAATAAAACTGCAGTCGACAGTTTTGGTGTTTCCAAAGGAGGATCCAAGAAAAGTCAATGGTCGACGCAGCATTGGCAAGAAAATTATGGCGTCAGGTTATCATGTGGCGACAATTTCTTCAGAAGAACGTAAAACGATCAACACCGTACTGTTTCCTATAGAGCGGCGGTGGGCGTGAGTGTAAGCCCGCTGGGTAACACTCCTGGCTATCTCGCGGAGCTAGACGGTGGACTGTTTTGTCCAAGTCTTCTGCGCTCACTCCAGGGAGATAGAACGACTAATCGTTAAAACTTCCTGAGGTGACGGGCTCGCCCGCTGTAGTCGACAACCCTAGTTGACGTAAGCGGTTATTCACTTTGAATATTTTGCTGACCGCGACGCCATGTGCCCGCCATGGTCACTCGGGATCGGGTCGCCGACGGATCGATTCAAGGGTTGAAAACGTCAGGTCGACAACTACCCTCCGATGTCATAGGAAACGTACGTCTCCAGACCCCTCTGGTTATTTTCCAGCTGGGCATCACCTAGCAAACCGGATGGTGCACCAACTGCCCAGTTCCGCCCGAGGTATTCCCGCGAATCAGCGATCTTCTGATCCCAACCGCCTCCGAATGCAGGATTACAAACGTGGCAGAAGCTCACAGCGGCCCTGACAGGGTTGCCCCCCAGGGGTGAGCCTCTCTTCGAGGAGGCTACCATATTGGAGTTGAACCGCGAGCTGGGCAGGCTAGATGACATTGATTTTTGCACAACACCCCACAAGCTGCACGTAATCATTAGGAACCATAAGTATGTGTGAATCATAAATGCAATGAAGTTTCCTTGCCATTTGTCTTGCCAGTTGAAACTAAAACCTCCACGATCAGGATTGAGAGGGCTTCTTTTCTCACAAAACCATTCTCACGAATGATTTTTTGAAGACACCTAAGTTCAACAGCTATTGCATCCGCCTTACAGCACCCACTTGGCTTCGCGTGACTTCTTCCTCTTCTCAATAATCAAATTTGAACTCCTTGGAACTCGCTTTGACAGCCCTGAAGTTGCCTGAAATGCTTTGGTGTCTCCAAAGGATCTCGATGACGTTTCCATAGAAGATTTCCGTGAGTGTTTTAAATTTAGTTTAGGCGAATGAACTCGTGTATAGAAGCCGATAAAGAAGCTGATGGTTAGTACTTCGAAAAGTTGTAATTAAAAATATAAAAAAATCATCAACATATTATATGTATCTCACTTATTTCATAGTAGCCAATGTATGCATTCATGCCATACCTGTTATAGTGAAATTATCGGATGAACATTAGCCCATAAAACATTAACATTTTAGGAATTAGAGTCCATAAAACATTAACATTAAATTATATAACAAAAAACATTGACCTAGACTAATCCTACTACTATTATAAACGCGAAAGTTTGTAGGAATGTATGTATGGATGTTTGTTACTCTTTCACGCAAAAATTACTGAATGGATTTTGATGAAACTTTACAATAATATAGCTTACACATCAGAATAACACATATGCTATAATTTATAAAGATATATAGTTTTCTATCATCATTATCACAATTTTCCATCACGACGCGGGTGAAACCGCGGGGCGCAGCTAGTAATTAATAATTAAACATTTCCTGCTGTTGTCTAACTCGGAAAGAGATTCAGATCTGATAGTCTATGGTTTTCCATCTAACTAGGAATAACCCGTGTCGAGGTGATACCAACAGAAATTTTGCATTGCCTGCCGAAAGGGCATGCCATCTCCGCTCTTAGGTTTTTCTCCCCAACAAAAAGGAGTGAAATGTGTTCAGTATTCATGTATGTATGTTTTCCGTTTCTTTATTCCACCATAACTTCTAAACGCTCGGACCGATTAAAAGTGTGTGGTATTGTTAGAATCGTTATGACATCCCGAGTGTCATAGGGTACCTTAACTGTCAAATTATCAAGTAAGTAGTTGTCTAAATATCCAAATGTCTATAAATTAACATAAATAGATCATGTTTAGTGTCAAAAAAGGTCTCATTGAGCGCATTTCGGAAATAAACATGTATCTATATGGATAAATACATAAACCATAAATATTTAAAAATAAACCTTAATGAAAATAATTATATATACAATAGTTCTCTTTCTGTAAAGGCAGTAGTATGTTTTATTCTGTATAATATATTTACTTGTTAATTTGAATAGTGGAAAGTTATTTTTAATTTAACAATTGTAAGAATAAAAAGTAGTTACTTTAAACTCAAAATGTTGAAGGGACAACCGTTATATGATCCAAGAAATAAAATAAAATGTTATTATTTACTACAATGTTACAAATTGTAACTAAATTCGAACCAACGAATATTTTTGCATTTATTAAAAAAACTATATTATTATACAGTCCGGAAACGACAAACGCGACCTCCTACAGGGGACATAATATTCGAGATTTATACAAAATCCTAAATAAATTGGAGCAAACTGGAAGAAGAATAATCCGAGAGTTCCGTTTAACCTTCCCTCTAGGTTTTCCTAATATTTTCTCGTAATACTATTGACTCAAACGATACGCCGCGTTTACACGATATGTCATTGAACCAAGAACGGAAAAGAAAGATAAGAGTTCATCGATAGCGCGCCGTTGCCCGAAATGGAGCGAGAAATCCACCCTAGGCAAACAACAAGTTTAGCGTGTCAATAGTGATCCGGATTTCGGTCATTTTTATTACATTCCAGGCTTATCTATTTATTTTTATGTCTGGGCGGGCGTTCAAGGACACGTAGAGATAAATAATGTTAATTTCGAGTACTATTAAATGTTATTTCTATATCCTACAAATAAGTTCTCACAATAGATTTCACAAACCAAATATTAAGTGCTACGTAAAAAGATTTTGTGTTTTTAAAAAAAAATACCTTAGACAGTTAAAAAAACAAATAAAAATGTAGATTAGGAATCTTGTTATTACATAACGACAATACCGTAAAGAAGACCAAATGAACTCCCGGTAGCATAGTGGTTAGGTCGCCTGATCTTACGTTGTAAGGTCCCGGGTTCGATTTCCGGCTGGGTCACCATTTTCCGTTGGGATCTAATTAACGGAATTGCATTTTCAATTCTGTCGATCGAATGAAATAACAAGACACACACTTACACACATGTTACACGCATACATACATATAAACACGTCACAGTAGGGTTGGTTGTAAGAAATTGTCATATGACAATAAACCCGCCCATTGTGAAATTTCGCAATAAAGTGTAGAAACAAACAAACGATTTTCTAGGCGCTCGGCGCTATTTATAGGTTAGTAATTTCATTTTTAAAATTGACCTTAATTTCGTTAAAAAAGAATCCTTGTACACTTTGATGATTTACAAAAAATCTAAAACGTTACTGGAATACAAAGTATTCAAGTTATAAACGTTTAATAATATTAGCAGTTTTAGGTTACTGAGATTTACGATTAGACAAATTTATCATGGGGAGAAATTTAATTACCAAAAACATGAAATTCACTCAAAATTTAAGTACCAGAAACTTGAAAGCTTACTTACATAATTGGATTATCAAGCTTATTTTCCTTTAAAAAATTAAAAATAATAATTATAAAGAAAACATAGATTATCTTGAGAATCTGAGACGACCACACTCAAAGCCACCACGATCAAGTCTTGTAATAATTTCACAAAAACAAAAAAAACTTGTAATAATATCAAATCTGCTGATTCGAAAAAAATTGCGGGTCATGTTGATCAAACCAAAGGTCAAAGTACATACTGTGTCTATGCATTTAAATCACTAGAACATGCTGTTTTCTTTAATTTTTTTAAATAAAGAGATTTTAAATTTGTTATATATAGATTTAGGACTTGGAATTTTCAAAATTAAACACTTTGGGTTGCTCAAATGTTATTTTAATATGAATATCCAAATTGATCAATCTCCACTCGTTCCAAGGTACCCAAAAATAGATAGAGCACTAGTACTTACATATGCTTACGTAGATAACCCATGGCAAATAATGTCTGAAAGATAACACACCACGATAGTGTTAATACCTTTAGTCCAGATAAGTATATTTTTGGGCGTGAAAGCTATTACTGACTAAAAGGTTTGATGATGGAGTTACGATTGCTACTTACTGTGTGAAAGAACTCTTTTCGTCTATTTTATCGTTTAATATACGAATATTTCTGCAAATAAACGTGTGTGGAAAATCATCAAATTCCTATGAAATTGAGCAAATCGCTTTTTCTTTTGGGTATTTTTTTAGATAGATTAGCGTCGGTGCGGCTACTTTAAAAATCCATTGGTCCATACTTTTTTCCTAAACCGCCTATTATACTTTAGGGTATTTTATTTTTCATCATTGTCGAATAAGAACTAATGGATGAATGTTTTTATGGCATATGGCGTTTGAAAAAACAACAGGTGGAAATGATTATATAGAATTATTTTTTTTGCTATATATGTATGTATGATGCTATAGTCGAATTTCTCGATAAACTCATAATTTATATAATACTGAAAAAAATATCTCATTCGAATTGTCAAAATTGAGTATTGAGACTCTTGATTATTTTAGTGTCAAAAATGCAATAATTCACCAGTGCTCGCATAGCTGTATATCCAAATTAGTTAGAAAGTAACACGGTTTAAAGGTAACATAGTTATAAATTAACAAAATTTAAAAGTACTGGAGATAGACTTTTCCATTTTGAAGTTGAAGGAAACCCTCGAGATGCGCTCCTTTCGTGCGTCTGGTATCCTACAGTGCGAATTAATCTAACATGAATTTTATAATTTAATTTGCATAATTCATTTATTTATTTATTTTATTTATTTAATCAATCAACTCATTTACAACGATTGTCTTACTAATTAATATTCATATCATAAATGTCAAAAATTATACCACTTATTCATATTTTAAAAAAATAACACCGCCGATATGAGGATTAATATGGTGAACTGCTGCCTCCCAACTAAGTTCCAGGACTTGTTCTAAGGCAGCGAGCTCTTAAGTTTTTTTTATGTACGTACGTATATTCATATATATTAAATAATAATTAAAAATACATTTAAAATACCACACCATCACAAATAGGTTATAACTAATAATAATAATAGGAAAGAATAAATATAGAATACGGAAAATAGACAAATTAAAATAGAATACGGAAATAGATAAATTGAAATAGAATACGGAAAATAGGTAATCGCGTGAAATTAAATAAAATGTTAAATAGTAGTAAATGGGAGTCAAAATTAAATACTAAGAAAAAGTCACAAGAATAGTTAAGGATAATAATGAGAATAGTCAATGATTATATTTAATATTAGATACTACTTATTTCAAGGTTTAATACTTTATTTATTTATTTTTTGTACATTTAGCCCCATTGTTATCAATTTTATAAGTAACTCGGAAAAATTGAACACCGAAATGCAGCTAATGCTCAGTGCCCACCTAACTAGGACTAAACTGTCCCGTATCTAGGCGGGTCAGCGTAAATAATTAAAATAAGTAATACAACTTATGTAACAATTAGCCTAATTAACGTTATATCTGGATATAGCTGTGAGTTCCTTGTAATAATGTGAAAATCAGATCTTTGTTACGATGATCGAAGTAAGTAATAGCCGAAATTTAACCGACATCGATTGAATACTGAAAAACACTGCAGCCACAGTTGAATGCCGCTGTCACGAGCAAGCGGCAGAACGGCGACCTTGCTGGCGAGTAGTGCCTCGTTTGAGCATAAATAAATTACACACAATACATAATAGTTGACTCTGCCAGGGACGTGACGAGATATCGCACGGAATTCGACTCGGCAATTATGTTTCGCTGAGCGTGAACAAAACGATAACTTCCTCTAGTGGCGAGCCTGCAGATTCTATAAGCCGAACGCGCCACACGGCGCGTTACATCCGTCCATTAGGATTAACATCCAGATCTGTTCATTGATAAAGAAAAATGAAGTATCTTATTCTAGTAGAAGTACCCAAGGCTAACGAAGCCCCACATCATGCCCGCTATCGTCACACAAAATATTATCATAATCGGTGTAGCTCCTCGAAAAAAAAAGCGTTTTTATTTTGTTGTCAACGATTGATACCAACTATTTCCCTCAAAAATATACAACAAAAAATAAATGTATATTTTGGTAATCTCGAGGTAAACTTAATAATTTTAAAGCTTCACCAAAAATTTACATCTGAAAATTTACATCTGTACTTTCCGAAATTTCAGTAGTTTTTTAGTCGTAATGTCCAGTTACAATACACCTTTGCTTTGGCTAGATTGCGGTTCGACGAATCTAGTTTTTATTATTATCGGCCATATTGATATCCCTTGAGTTACCTATTAAAAAAAGCAAAACTGAATTGAAAAAATGTTTAAACCACAATAATAAAGCACGAGTAGACATAAGAAAGAGAAGAATAATTCGAATTGTGATTTCTCTATTCCGAGCTGCAACATTCAGAATAAAAATTATAAATGTCTCGAAGAGGAAACGGCACTTCAAGAATAGTCAAACTGATTACCCTACATTATTAGTAGGTACGAGAAATTTTGTAATATATTTTAAAAACAACGGAGCGTTGTTTGGTGAGGGGATGTTATATCTAATAAAACGAGGCAGCATCTAGTATTTGTTTCGGTTGACTCACTTTCTAGTAGTTCATCTATAGCATGTCATCTACATTTATATGGATATGGTCCTCTCCTGTATTATATTTGTGTGTACTAATATATTCAACCAGCGTAAGTCAAAATAATGGTGAAGTAATACTTAAGTTAAAATAACCTGCACGTAAATATTAAAATATGCATTTGTTGTTATGTACTTGCGAATGCCGGTTTCTGTCATTAAATTCTGTAAGACAGTAGGTTGCTGCTTCGCGATTCTGTGAAGATGTTGTTCCTACTAGCCTTACTGACTTTTAAGAAATAAAATCATAATGATTTGATTCACCTTCAGATCGTGACCTCACTTGTGAGCAACAAACCGAGGCCGACAGTTAAAAATACAAAAAAAAGTCTCGGTGCGATAAAATCTCTCTCGAGAAGATAAATGAGAAAAAATGCCAAGTAATATGACTAGAAGCAACGAAGTGTGAAATTATGATTAAAAACAAGTGGGATGTGTTAGACACGTTGCACACCCAATGAAAGAGATCACATAAGACACACTGTTCATTGTCTTTACCAATGGATACGGCACGCGAAGAAGAGGAAGCTGTAATTGTTTATTTTTATTTTATTTTGTACAAAACACAGACTAATTCAAAGTACGGCCACGTCCAGCGACACCCAGATGATCACATGGTGAAGCTTGCCCTAGACCTGCCAACGACGAAGACCATCCGCTACCTGGTTGACGACGGTTAAAAAGAGCTGAGATAAGCTCAACTCGACGCCGACAGAGTACAATATCGTGCTCAGTGGAGGAGAAGAACAAGGACCCCGAATAAATGGGACAGGGTATAGGAAAAAGAAGAAGAAGACAGACTAATCCAAAGCATTGTTTTGATTACATTTACTACATTCTAATAAAATTAAATAACAATATGATATTTCAATATTCAATATTCGAAATTTCAATGCAATCATTGTGCAGTTGTTCTTTTTATGATTGGTGTAGTAGTTTCGTAGTTATAGTACTTTAAGGTCGATGTCGCCGAAAATCCTGCAAAAGAGACAGATGCATCCATGAAAATACCTATTTACTCCAAGGGTTAATACATATATGAATATATATTAATTTTTATCATGTTTTAAAATAAAATAATATTGACAATTTTCATGACATTTTCCTACGAATTTTTATTAGGTAATTAAGATATTTCTGTTACATTATGTATGATTTTGTTTATTTATATAAATATAATATTATAGATTTCTTAGGATAATTAAAATAAATTGTCTACCTTGGAACAGGCGGCAGCCTAGTTAGGTTATGACTTTTGTAAATTGAATGTACTCATAATTTGAACTCAATAAATAATTTTGAATTTGAATTTGAATATCCCACTAGGTAGGTATTGTAGATATTAATAATACACAATCCAAAACAACATATGACTTGAAAACTTGAATAGTCAAAAATAGATCCAAGGAATACCTCTAGCTTGATTTTCAAGCTATTGTGATATATTTGAAATACGTCTATATGCGTTGGTGACAATTCTTGTCACCAACGCAATCCGCCTGACATCTATGCGGGACGATGACTCCACCAGTATTACGTGTGATATAAGCAAGGCCAGTAGCACGGCCAGAAACAAATTTGGGTCAGCATATACGGATTATCCACTTTACCATGCACTATCTTACGAACGAGCATGGTCCAATGTATCTCGCTTCTCAGGTGGATTTGTACCCAACCATAACGCGAACAAAATTTATTGGATTTAACAATGTATAACATCCGTATTCCTTAAAACACGGTTTTGTGCTCTCTCTAGCATCAAATTGTACAGCTATTCATTAGGATTCTAAATAGCAGCATTGACTCCCAGCATGATCCTCAATACCGAGCTATACAGCATATATACAGCTATACACACCTTCACATCGCTGAACCACTTCAGATTACGGAGCACAAATCCGAGCAGCCAATAGTCATCACATGGTCGCGATATGAGAGCTTACAATCAACCTTCACTCCGAGATCAGACATCTGCGTTACTCGATGGAGTAGACCCCCTGCAAGGGTGTAGTCGTGAATGAAGGGGGCGACCGATCTGTTGAATTTCAATACCGCACATTACCAAGCATTTTGATATATTGAAACTCAAATTGTGAGACACACTCCAGCTATATACCATGCTGGAGATCTTCACAAGTCTGCTGGCTGCCGGTTTTGATAAACAGTTTCAAATCATCAGCAAATAGTATAATCAGTGGCGTGCCCGGGGTTGGTGAATGGGGCAAGCCCGACATACCTTTTTGTGTTTTTTTATAGTAACAAAAAGTAGTACCTCTTTCCTCTTCAATCTTCAATTTGAAATTTACTGCTTGTGTCGTAGATTCAATAAAGCACACTGAAGGCATACTACTGCTAGACAGAATTTAACATACACTTATCAGCAGTCGAATACCTCCGGTGGCTTTAAGAAAAACCGTTTTATTTGCTTGAGCGAGTGACATCGAGTTAAGAAGTTGACCCTTGCTTGTATGAGCTGTAAGACTTTTTTATAAAAAAAGGGAACAAAAAGTAATTAGGTGCTAGGTACATAGCTTTAACTAGCTTATTTATATTCTAAATCGAAGCGTCTATCTTTTTTCAAAAATGAGTTTATTACGTCTGAGTAAAATGATGGCGAACGCTTTAATTCTATTAACAACTGTTTTTCAATAGCAACCATTGATAACTCAGATAGACGTTCCTGACCCTGTGTATTTCTTAGGTAAGTATGAATACGTTTAAGAGATGAGAATGCACGTTCCGCGGAAGCACTTGTAGCAGGAATAGTTACGACAAGATACGCTAACTTCAACAATTGGGGAAAGGCGTCTTCGAGGCTATTCTGACTAATGAAAACAATTAGTTCAAAAACATTGCAATCTTTCAATTCAGGAGAGGAGTACAAACAAATCAATTGGTTCTTTAAAACTTGTTTGTCAAAATGGTTTGCATAAATATCAAATAATGAATCTAATGCCTCTGTAGGAAAATCTAAACGGTATTTCTCGTATAGTTTGTTGTTGAAGAGTTGGAAAAATTTCAATTTGAAAATTTCCGAATATCGATCCTCAATCTCGCAGAATATGTTGTCAATTACCTGGACAAAAAGTCGCTTATATTCAGTATAAGCACAGCGTACGTTACGTCTCAAACGAGGAGCTGAGTTATTTTGCAGAATGTTTTCATAAAGGAGATCAAATTCTGATTGAAATTCAACACGTAACCAAGTCTGAAATTCCTTTATTTTATTGCTACAATAACCTACATCGACTTGTGATTTTTGAAGGATATTGTACAAGCTATCAGTTTTTTCAAAAATTCGGTGGAAAACAAGGAGAAAAAAATTTAAATGGAATGATCGCAACGAGTTTTCAAAATTCTCCGCTGCTAAAACCGTATCCCCGTCCCAGTCCTGAGGGTTGTCACATATGTCAGAAAACAATGTAATAAGATTATTTTTTTGCACAAAAACTGTGTTTACAGTTCGCGAGATATACGCCCAACGCGTAGCGGGGGCAAGAGGTAATTTTTTGCTACAATGAGTATCGTAAAAGGCAGATCGTTTTGTACTGTGGCTAAAAAAATTACACAAAGACTGTAGTGTTGAAAAAAACGAACTGATTTCTCCAATTCTGTTGCATGATTTAGACAACACCAGGGCTAAAATGTGTGCATTGCACCAAATGTAAATTGCTTGTGGACAAACATCTTTTATTTTTGATTGCACTCCGTTTCTAACACCCGACATAACACTAGCGCCATCATAGCTCTGTGCTACTAATTTTGCGGTACACTCCTGTTTATTTAGCAATTCTAAAATAATATTACACAGTGTGTCTGCTATACGACTTTCAGATACATTAACGAACCCCAAAAAACGGTCATGAATGTCGTTTCCAAAATAATATCGAAGAATCAGGCATAATTGTTCTTTGTGACTGATATCGGGAGTTTCGTCAATAATAATTGAAACAAATTTTGTTGTTTTGATTTCAAATTCAATGCGAGTTTTCATAACAACCGCTACGGAATGAATAATATCATTTTGAATTTTATTAGACAAATAACTCGGTCCTCGCTTATCAGACTGTTGAAGCTGCATGTGTTTTTCTAAAACGATATCGTATTTCGAAAGAAGTGATACGAGTTCTAAAAAATTTCCCTTATTCAACGAAGTTTTGGACTCATCGTGACCTCTGAATGGAAGTTCTTGTTGAGCTAAATGACAAACAATATCCACTAATCTCTGAAAAACACTACGATTTTGATCAACGCGAATATTGTGCTTCAAAATTTCATCATTTAACTGCCGAGATAAAGATGTCTCAATTCGTTGTTTACCAAAATTACTAAACGAAATAACCGCATTCATGTGTTTTTGCGAATTCATGTGTCTTTTTATCGCGCCGGCTAAATTATTTAGATCATCATAACCGGACGAATTCCAAACATTTAAGTCGTTTGAAAAAAAAATACAACAGTAACAAAACAATTTATTGACATGTGAGCATCCAACTACCCAGTGAGTTTTGTACACTGATCTATTAAATTGTCTTTTATGCGATTTACTTGTCTGAGAAATACACAAATCGGGTGTAGGTTTAGGTCCAGAAATTAGTAACTTCTTTTGCTCAAAACTCAAAGATTTTACTTTGTCTTCGCCGATTAAAAGTCGTACACATAACTCACCACAAGGGACAATTTCCTCCATTGTTTATCAGGCACTAAAAACCACAAATGAATTGAAATTCCACAATAAAAAATACCGTGATGTCAGTCGCACAAACCTACACTAACTACAGTCAAGTGAAGTTCGCGCTCATCGTCTCACATTGCGACATTTGACACGTTCGCTGTCACCTTCATGGGCAAGCACGGCTTTGGTTTCCATAGTAAAATCCTCTATATACTTATAATTGTTTTGCGTAATTTGCCACTGGTTAGAGCGAGAGGTACACTGATTTTGAAAGCCACATTGAAAGCCCACATGTGCGAGCGAGCGAGAGGACACGTCGGTACACAGCTGCAATCGCACGCTGCTTTATCGACGCGCGGCCATAACGAATTTTGTCGCGTGGAGCGAGCTCCGTCCGCTAGATAGCACTCGTTAGATAGCAAATTAATTTATTTAATTGTTTTTTTTTACGAATTGTGTTATTAATTTATTTAATTGTTAATTACGAAGAATAGGCAAGCCCGGCTTTTCGGCTTATATGAAGAGACCGCCACTGAGTATAATAGATGCCGCTGTTATTCTGCTGCTGGTGCCGTTGACCATTAAAGAGAAGGGGGGTCAAGCTGAAGCTTGATCAAGGGTATAACCTTAAGTAACGCCCGACCTAGTGAAATAATGGGACGACGTGAAGCCATTGTAAGGAACAAACTGCTGACGATCTTTGAAATAATCAGCAAAGAAGAAGTTGAGCTTTTCAGAAAAACCAAAAGAGGATAGCTGACACAAGACACAGTATACCAAACAGTAGCTTAACCGTCGAGCTCCAGGGCATTGCGGGAAGAGGGTGCAAGGAATGTGGGCAGAGGGGTACGTCTCGACTAACGCCTTTGGTTAACGTTACGCGCAGGTAAAGGCTGGCAACAATTTCGAACGTTTGGAGCCAAGTAACGGACATCTGGAGACCATATCCAAGTTATTGCGACTCGTGACGTATTCGCTTCGATTTCAATTGTGTTCTAAGAGAAGCTACTGTCTTGTATACTATGCACAAGATAAGAGCATTGTCGACCCGGTCGAAGGCCATGTCACCGCCATGTATCAAAATTAATTATTATTGTCTTTTTTCGGTCTCCATTACCGCGTCTGAATTCTGCCCATAACCCTAAGTATATTTTAATGGCAAAGTTCTCGGGATTCGTCAATTTATATTTCTTCTAATGCGGCGCGGTCAGACAAAATGTGATTCAGCGGCTGGGTTATGGGCTTAGTTTTTACGGCCGTGTTAGTTTTTTACGCGAGAGAATTATTGCCGTCCGTGCTTGTAGACTTGTGAGCTCGGTGCAGTCATAAAGTGATCATCAAAGGCAAAACAAATGCATTGTTATAGAATGGCGAAGGTCAAATATGGTGGGAGTAGCAGCTTACTCATTCAATACACCTACTGAGGTTAAACATAGTTCCATGAGTGATAAACTGAATGGTTATTATCACTGATAAATGCGAAAACAAGATGGGCGTTCCTTTACTTTGAATTATCAGTGCAGATTATGCTTTAATTTGCTAGTTTTCGATAGAGTCTGCTACTTCTGTATACCTTGACTAGCTGTTACCTGTGGCTTTGCTTCGCGTAAAGTATCAAATCGAATTGGTTAATTTAAGTAGGTAGCGTTTATTTGCCTTATAAAAAGCTACCTTTAGATATACAGTGCAAGACGTCCCCCCTCCAGACGTCCCCCCTCAGACGCCGCCGCCGCCGCCGCCTGCTAGGTATTTCGAGGTGCTTGCACGCGTTACTAATTTCATGACATCTCTTTAACTATATCACCTAAAAAGTAACAGTAAATGGCTAATTTTATCCCTATTTAACACTCGTGATAATGGATTAATTTATTTTGGTAAGGTTTTTTATTGTATTGCTAATGTCCTTAAAAAAACACTGCCAACTTATTTTTCTTATTTTTGATATATATAAGCAGTTATTGTAGCTTGAATATAAAAGTTGGATATATGCTGTCGCCGACTTTTTTATAGATATCTTTGAGGCCGATGTTTCTGTTATATATTGTTTTCACATATATCAAACCGCTTCAGCAGCTCGTTTTTCTCCGACTTAATTTACATATAGTGATTTCCTGATTTCGTATTGAAAACCAATATTTATCACAATAAAATATAGCCTATAGCACTCGTCGATAATGGAGCTTTCTATTAGTCAAATCGGTTGAGTAGTTTCGGAGATTAGTTCCTACATACAAACTTAAAACCATACAAAATTACTTCTTTATAATATTAACATTAGGTACTTCTATATAATATTAGTATAGAAGTATAAATAATGAATAACGGAAAAGCAGTCATGACGTTCGCAATCGTACCTATACCTAAACATGTTTCAGTGTAGATAAATGAATTCACTGTTCATGGCAATATTCGTGGCATTGTTCATGGCAGATAGTTGTGTGCGTCGCGCCAGAGCGCCAATTTAAATCCGGTGCGCAAAAGCGGCGTGACTGGCACTAAGACCCTTATTATTAATTAACGAAAAGCCGCTTAAAATACGTTAAATGTAGTAAGTATACAATAAACATGCCTTCGTACGTATTTGAAGATGTGCAATTATTCAGATTAGAAATTTAGGAAATTGTGAAGTCTTTCGTTAAGAAGAACCTCAAGCTATGACAGGATTTGAAAATAAAATAAAAAAAATGTATAGAAGTTATCGTGAAAGGAAATAGGCCCCAAACTTATATTATAATTTCTTATCAAGAAATCGACTGACTGCTGCATCGTTGGAGTTCCGTTTTCAATGCTTAGAGATCAATGCTTCAGAAAAGGTCGATAGATATCTATCTACCTAGATAGGTTACCTATAAATTGGTGAAATGCAGTTATTCCATCGTCAGCTTTTCCATCTATTTCCAAACAAAATAAAGATAATGCCTTTCTTTTGTTAAAACTTAAAAAAAACATGCTTATTTCTCCTCAGACCTCAAAGGCATAGTAAAAAATCTTCTTACAGTGTACATATATGGAAATATTTACATAGGTGGGATGTGGAAATATTTCCTAAGATACGTACGATTGGGGCATAATATGGTATGGATGAAATATAATAAAGATAACAAAATATATATATTTACACATCTACCCATCATCAAATCCGCGCCGATTACACATCTAACGCCACCGCCGCCGATGATTTTGCAATCAGACGCCGCCGCCGAAAAATCGGGCACTGGCGCACACGACTTATCCACAAAAGTATTCCATATTAGAAATGCCAAGCGCAGTTGTATTATAATCAGTAATACTTCGTCAGAAATACGAAAGGGCACTAATCACATCTAATTCGTATATTACGTACATGGTGGGCTTAAATAAAGTCTCGAATGAATTTACTAAAGCATAAAAATAAAACATTTTATCGTAATATTCGTCGGACATTAATTATGTCAAAACGCTTGGTCCTCGAGCCGCTCCTTGCCTTTCAAATAACTTGCAATAACTGCCTTTTCAATAACTGTAGTGGTCGGAAATAAGCGAACATCATCCAAACGTTAGCAGATAAAACGTCTCAATAATAACTACATCAAATAAGGATTGTATTAAAGATTCTCTTGTTGAAACCACAGGTTTTTCTATATGTTTCTGTCTTAAAAAAATCTTTTAACATCTTTTGTATAGCATTAACCACTAGTGGCCGTGATGGTGTGCATAGCCTGCGGTGTCTTCGCACCGTCCTTAGTTGTTGATGAGTGAGAGAGCCCACATTGATGAGAGCGCATGTTTCCGATGTGTTATATTGCAACTACTATATAACATCTGATAAAAAAGCTAACAGTCAAAATAATGGACCAATTAACTAATGGACCAATTTAACTAAAAACATAGTTTACACAGAAAATATGCATTTTATGGTTAACCCCTATTTAAAAATTAGGTTATTTCTATAAATTGCTATGTCTTGAACTTCAGGGACCGAGATAAATGTTTTAGCCGATCTTTCGACTTACATAATCTTTGACCTCGTGGATGATTTTTGCAAAAACTTAGATAGCGTATACATTTCGAATTTCGTTTCGTTCTTGGTATTAAACATTTTTTGATACTGCGAATACGGGGTTTTCTTAAATTATAATTTTTTTTTAAATTAAAGAAATCCAATACGGCCAGTGAAATCGCCCACTTAGAAATAAACGGTTGTGTCACACCAAGATTTTCTCAGCGAGTAGCCAAGGACTAACTTCATCTAAATATAAAAAATAAAAAAAACACAAATAAAATCGATGAGCGCCCTCTTTCGAACGGCGGATGAACCAGTTTGGGTTCCGTTACACAACCGCGTCAAGCAAGCGGTTCGTTTTTCGGCTAGCCCCGGGCGGTTCGGCGTTAATATTGATTAAAATGAATGGCGGAATTTAAATATTATTAGTGTAGCTTATATATGAGATATTCTAACCAAAAGTTCACAACGTGATTTCGGCCCAACAAGGCATCTGTGTATCAAATTTCAAGTGTCGAAGTCCAATATTTCGAGACTGCAATATTACTAGTGAGGCTCCTGGTGGACCGATTACAACCACAACCTTTTCACTTTTTTCATGACCAAATGATGCCTGCATGCCAAATCTCAGCTCAATCGGATTAAGAGTTTGGGCGCTATCGTGGAGGAATACAAAATTTAATCTGGAAATGGTCTTAATGGTTTCAGGGGGCTCAAACTGGATATTTCCGATTTCATCTCGAAACAAATCTTGCGCGTTTACAATACTTTCCCTCCTGGGCGGTTGTTAGGCCGAGAAAATAAAATTAAGACGAATACAAATTGAGGAATTTATTGCAGGCCATTCAGTATAATATGGTGTGAAGTAGGGATAAAACAGGCGCCAAGAGACTCGAACAGACAGACGTAATACATATTTCATTTCGATTTCTACTCTCGAGACGATGAAATTACAGCAGAAATTAAGTCCCAATCAACATCAACTCGAGGCTGGCACTGTAAGTTGTCACATTGCACAGAGAGTCTGTTGATGGCACAAAGGTATTTAATATGCGAGAATGAAGTCATTCATCCTACAATAATTACCATGACAATAGTGAAGCCGAGCGACACGATGTATTTGCGATGCTGGGCTCAAGAGGCTTAAAAGCGCTCGCCGGCATTCATCCTAGTTTAGGATCTTAATTAACGGCGTGACTAGCGAATGTTGCTATGTTGGGCCAGGTGTGATACGAATATTTATGATGCTGATTATATCATATCTCATTGTGAAGGTAATTATACTTCTCTTGATTAAACATAGAAAACAGCGCAGGCATGATATGATAAAGATAAAGATAAAAAGTATTTATTTCCAATACAACCATACAATTGTGTAGGAATGACAGTAATTAATCTTAAACTAGTTACTCAATTTAGACAAGAGATGATATACAATATATAGCTTTAAACTTACCAATTTACAAAAACATAGACTATATGATAACAGTTTACAACAAAACAATCAATGGTAGATAATATCTATTAGATTAAATGGGTAGATATGATGCTATGTATTTTCAAAATATTTTAAGAAGTCATTATGAGCATACATGTTGATTTTAAGCAGATAGACTCGGATGGATCTCTTGAAAATATCGATGTTTTTAATTGCTTTTAATCTTTCGGGCAATTTATTGAAAAGTTTGAGGCCTAAGTATCGACTAGTCGCCTGGAACTTGGCAGTACGTGCTACGAACGGTTGGAGATACATGGTTTTATTCCTGGTGTCATGCCGATGTACTTCCTCGTGGGATATGGCCGAGCTCTTATTGCAATAGAATTCGCAAAGAGCTTCTTGAGCAAAAATCGCATATACGGTCAATATCCCTAGTTTTTGGAAGTGTTCACGACATGACTGCCGTGGACCAATACCTACTATAGCACGTATTGCTCTTTTCTGGAGAGTGAATACACTGTTGATGTGCGCTGCATTACCCCATAAAAGAATAACATAGCGCAGGTGTGACTCAACTAGCGCGTAATAGGCCGATATTACTTCAGTTCTCTCCAAACAATTTCTGATGCGTAATAGAGCATAGCAGGCTGACGAAAGTTTTGACTTAACATGCTCTATATGTAGATTCCATGGCATCTTTGCATCCAGATGTAGTCCGAGGAATTTAACTGATTCCGCAAGTTCAACCGGGTAGTTAACTTTTATAGATGATGTCTTGCTATTAAAATTTATAATAGACATATTTAGAGATTTAGACATATTTAGAGACATCTTGTTCGCATTAAACCAATCATCAAGTTCACCAAGAGATGTATTGATATTGGCAGTGAGCGTTTTTATGTTGTCAGCTTCAACTACAGCGCTAGTCTACAAGCTACACGCTACAAGCTACAACTACAAGCTACAACTACAGCGCTAGTCTACAAGTCTACAGCGCTAGTCTACAGCGCTAGTCTACAACTAACTATCGTCTGCAAATTGGGTGACTTCACATTTAGAGAGATTTGAACTCAGGTCATTTATGTAAATAATGAAAAGCAACGGTCCAAGAATTGAGCCTTGGGGTACTCCAATATTGACAGTAAGTATTTCGGAAGTTGCTACGGACTCGATTAGATCTCTGCCAATATTTGCTAATTCCACTTTTTGCATTCTGTTTTGCAGATAAGTCTTGAATAGCTTATTTGCCGTACCTCGGATGCCATAATGTCTAATTTTGCAAGTAGAAGATCGGTTTGGACGCAATCAAAGGCTCGACTGAGGTCACGAAAAATGGCAGCCGAATACCTTTTCATATTTAGACATGTATGTATTTGATTGCAACACTTCAACATTGCCTGTTGGGTCGATTTCTTTTTCATAAAACCAAATTGTGTGTTGCTCAAAATATTATTTTTCTTCAAAAACTCACGTATTCTGACTTCTATTATTTTTTCTAGAACCTTAGAGAATACGGTCAATAAAGAGATGGGTCGATAGTTTTCGATATTATGTATATCACCTTTTTTAAAGACCGGTACTGTTTTTGCCGTTTTATAGCATTCAGGGAAGACACCATTACTTAACGATATATTAAATAATATACTGAGGGGTTTATATAAAATATCACTGGATTTCTTTAGTATATCAACGGAAAATTGTCTATCCCAGTGCATTTTTTATTTTTCAATGAGTTTATAAATTTGGCTATTTCCATCTCAGATGTGGGTTTCAGGAATATCGAATTATAATTTTTTTTCATTAATTTCAACTTTTCATATGCTGTTGTAATTGGGGTCTGTATTGCAGATGCCAGACTTAAAGGTTTATTAATAAAGAAGTTATTGAATACGTTGCTCAAAACCAGAGCATTTGTTTCGAGTTTTTTATTTACTTCAAGGGACAATGATGCGCTAAATCCTTTTCTCAATTTTCCGGTTTCATCGTTTATAATGGACCATGCTGTTTTTACTTTATTTCGTGAGGAAAATATTTTTTGAGAATAGAATTTTCTTTTGGCTGCGCGAATATCGTTTCTTAACCTCGAATACATTTTATTGAAGAGTTTTTGATATAAAGGGTCATATTTGAAAATTTTGTTTTTCAATGTGTTTCTCTTCAACCTACAGCGATATACAAGAACTGGAGTAATCCATTGCTTGTTGGTAGGTTGGAGATAAACTTTTTTCCTTCTTATTGGAAATGATTTCGAAAAGCAGTCATTTATCCGATTGTGAAACCACGTATAGGCCATATTAGTGTCATCTATTGTCTGAAGATAGTCCCAGTTTAACGATTCAAACCATTTTCTAAACACGGTGTGATTACTTTTAGCGAAGTTCCTCCTTGTTTTAAATACATAATTTTGAGTACGCTTAAAAACATCATCAATCTCAATAACATGAAATGCATGATCCGATAACCCGGGATCTATGGTCTTTAGGCGTATATTCGATTTAGGTATATTTACAATTATGTTATCAAGTAGGGATTCATTGCCAGTGACCGGATCTATTCTGGTGGGTTCGTTTTTGAATAAATGGCAGAAATTAAATTCTTTACAAATGTTGGTAAATTTATTTTTATCCTTTGATTTGGTTAGAAAATTAACGTTGTAGTCGCCACAAATACATACCTGTCTATTTTTGTAAGTTTGATTTAGAAGCGTATGGAATCTATCGATGAAATTTTCAAAGGATCCACCCGAACGATACACGCAGATAATTACAAGATTTAACTACTTTACTTTTATTGCTACTGCTTCAAAATGGATTTCGTCTACGAGAAGTGACAAATCAATCGTTTCTGTGACGTATTTGTTTTTAGCAAAGATCATTGTGCCGCTATGTTCCCGTTGTTGTCTGATTTGGCTTGCAGCGATGTAGTAGCCGGGTAACTGCACCAATGATGCATTATGTTTGTTCAGCCAGGTCTCTGTAATACACAGGAAATCCGGTTGTTCTTGAAGTGTTGATAAGAATAATTGCAGATGGTCCAATTTGTTAATTATGCTTCGTATATTTCTGATAGTACTGCGCGCTAAATCTGTACTCCTTATACATGGATGATTTTATTTTTAAATTACCTAAAACCGGGCACGCCTTGCTGTGGTCCAGTCTGGTATTAAATGAATGGGAAACGTACCAACGATTTCACCAGTGCGGAAGTTTTTTGACGCTCGTTCACGAATGCAACGTTTTATCAAAATTTCAAGTCAATCGACCGATTACTTTTCGACATTTTACGAGCACATATGCAGTCTGATTATATTTAAAAAAAATACTAACCGGACTTTATAGTTATCCCATGATGCAAACCACAGTGTGCGCGAGCGAATAAGCTGTCGAAACCATCAATTCTGTGTTTAGGCTTTTGAAACGGTTTTATTTAGCTTCACGTTTCGTATACGTTAAATCAGGCATTTAAATGGTTTTATTTACTTTAAAGTATCTTATACATCAAATCAGGCGACTGATTTTTCAAATACTTTTTAAAACGATTTTTCAACTACTTCTACTTAACCGATTATCACAGAACAATATTACGTTTTCAAGTGCTACTACGAAATGCCTAAACCGCGAGATCTGAGGATCTGCTGGTTGTAATTTAGTACTGTGGATCTCAAGCAGAGACTCTGTCATCGAACTCCGGGTTCCAACTCCTCAGTATTAACGCTGCAGTGGTACAGCCTGCCTAAAACATAAGACTTGACGATCTGCTAGTTTCAAATTGGTAAAGTAAGCCACAAGATATAATAATTTCAGTCATTGAAGTAGCGCATTAAATCACAGTAAAAATAGAAAAATAAAAAACCTTTCGATTTAAATGGTTTATAAACTAGAAAAAATGTTGGATCGTTAATCTGGGACTTTAATCAGACTTAAATAAAATCGCGTGGCGCAGTATATAATTTAGTGTAGTATATAATTTATTTCGTTGATATTGGGCCCGATTGCCGATCTTTGTGAACTAAAACTAAAATTAGTCCAAGCGAACGGAACAGAGCAATACGTTAGAGCGGAATATGAAACGAACGATTGTCGATAAATACTACCTGTCGAACTTATACTCGTCCGAATAAATTCGAGCATATTGTGTAAGATTTGACCTTGGCGAAAAGTGACAACCGGTCATCTCACATTCCGCTCTAGCGTATTGCCCTGTCTCGTTCACACGGACTATATCCGATTTTAGTTCACGAAGAAACGCAATCGAGCCCATTATCTAATATGATTTCCAAGCTCCAACAACAAAAAGTTTTCTACTAAATGCACCTACGATTTTATTTTTATCTCATTAAAGCCCGAGATTAGCGACCCATTATTATTTACCAAGTTTTAGTAAATTACCCATTATATGATAAACTGTATCTTAAAACTTTTTTTTACCTTTATTTGAATTGTTTGTCTGTAGCTGACCCGACGCAACCGGATTGTAATGCGTCGCACAACATGTCAATGCGATCGATATCCATCACACTGCTAAGCCACCCACGTCCATTTAACCTGCAGATTCCGCAACTTGCTAATTGCGTGTGAAAATTTACAATCAAGGTGACGCATACGTACAGTGAGGAATTGCACGGTTTAGTCGGTCACTAAATTGTTTTAAAGAAAGACCGGCGTATTTTGTAGTTTTTTTTAAAAATTTTATTACTGCAGACGGTGTTGCTCTATAATGTGTTGACGAAGACAATAAAAAGGATTAGAAATTTTAGTGTATGAATATTCATACATAAAAATAATAGTTTGAAAAACTAAATAAATACGCCTTTATAAGTAATGCATCAAAAAGCAAAAAAATATTAACCACTCTATTCTCACTGTTTACCCCGTAAGGGTTTAGGGTGACTTGCACCAACCGGCGTATTAACTTCTGCTAACCGTGGTTAGCTAACCACGATAAACAATTTAAGCAACTGGTTAAATTGTGTCGGCTTGCACCAACTATTTGGACGTGCCGGTTAACTAACGCCCGGTCAGAGTTCGCAAAATTCATTTTTGAGCGTTAGAACATAACCATAGACATTACCGAGATCGCGATCGCTCGCCTCAACCAATCACAGCACAGTTCAAAATGGCGGACGGGTGGTTGTCAGCGCATCAGCTGTCAGACTGCTAAACGCTTTCGTTTTTATCTCGCTTTCGCATCTTTCCTCATCAACATCAGACATATCAGAAAACATTTTACGAGTGCGATAACTAAATATACGAAAAAATCGCGGAGCAGGCGACGTGATCAACTCTAACCTAGAAAATTGACAGCTCGCTAACGGCTGGTTAGTGGCGGCTCGGGTAATTTAACTGCGGTTAGCTTAACAGAATATGGTGTAAGTAGTTTCGAGTATTTAACTGCGGTTAGGCTCTTTAAACACGGTTATCTATCTTAACCGAGCTTGGTGCAAGTCGCCCTTAGTGTAAGCCATGTTTGTAATTTACTATATTACTTGTGTGGGCATTTTTTTTAGCATTTGTTAATGTATGTAATATTTCACGATTATTTACTCTTAAGATCGCTTATGTTTAAGATCGCCCTAGTAGTTTCATGTTGATGCAATAATCAGATTCCATTACAAATTATATATCATACATACAGGTCGACCTAATAAAAGTGTGACCAAAATGGTGGCGTGAACTGGTGTAGTCTGATATAGGACTTCCTAACCAGAAGAACGCGACCCCTCGGGGCGCATAGATATTGTAAGACAGTTTGAGGCTAAAATGTTTTATTCATTGAAATTCCTATATAAACGCTTTTTTCAATATGCCGGCGGCGCTATTTAAACTCAAACTCAATAAAGTAAAATAGTTGTATGGATTTCCACCCATTGTCACAAAGCTGAACACCACCTAAAGCAAAATCCTGGTAAGGTGCCTAATTATAGTTATTTTTATTTATTTACTTACTTATTTCACCTACATACATATATTAAAAACAGAGTTTTACACCTTAGCCTTACAATAATGCAGATGTAAACAAATTGCGCTATTTAAGCGATTGTCGGTGCAGTCCATCGATTGGTTTCGGCAATAGCGCTCAAGTAAATTGGCAGGGGAGGTTAATTTTCAGCTTAATTTTATTTAATTGCTTATACCGAATCAGCTTGATTATGCAGGAGTTTCCTTTTATAAAATAATAGTTGCAGGTCCTTTTGAGAGGAGGCAATTCAAAATATTGGTGAGACCTGTTATTTAAATGCTAGGCGATTTAATTACAGGTGGAGGCTGCGTAAAAAGTGAAACAACCCCCTTACGTGGACGAATTATGTTTAGGCATGATTGCCGTTCGATCGGGTCCTCGGAGCCTTAGATTTTTTTATAGAGGTAGGCGTCGATTCTACTATTTTTTTTACTTGATTTCATGATTTTCAGCGTCTGCGTCCGATATCTATAAAGAGCTTGTTTTAGGGTCCAGGTTTTGCATGATACATCAGAGTGAACCAGAAGTAGCCTTTCATTAAATTAAGTCGTAAATTTAAATTATGGAGCTATTGCAAATGACCTTTTTTATCCTGTTGAAACTGGTTATTGCCTGGGTAATTCTTCATTGCGATCCTGCTGTCGTTGTCGAATGATTTATTTATAGACCTAATAAATCCCAAAATATAACTACAAAGATTCAAGTCAAGTTTTTGTAGGAATACTATCAAGTAAAGAACTCGACAGATATAGAGTACGGCATTTGGTGTCAATACACATCCTTAGTTGATAGATCAAAAACGACGTATCACTTGCCATTGTCGGCGTCCGCTATGCTTCCTTTGGGGAGGGCCGCAGGCGGCCCAATATCGTTGATTTTAGCCGACAAGATAATGACTTCGACATACTATGCGACGGACACCCCGACAACGACGACGTGCGGCGATTCGTATGAGTAGGTGCGAAGAGTGTCGCGTCGTCGCGTCGCGCATTAGTCGGACAGCGCTATAAAGATGATCAGTCCGCTCGGATGAATCGTGTACACTCCTCGTGCACACATCGCCAGTCTGGACAATGCGTCGCCTCTAGACGTATATGTACACCGAGCCTACGTGCGTACACTGGCGCAATAGTGGCGCACGGAATTACAAAGCCTAAACCACTAACGCTTTGTTCACTGTTGAAATAACTACATAACATTATTCAAATTCAAATTCAAATTTCTTTCTTAAATCTATAAAGTTACACATATTTCAGTTTCAAAGCCATCCTATCTAGGCCTCGCCTGAACTCGTAGGCTTAATGTAAAAGAATGTAGAGAGGTTTAATTCTGGTCTAGGAATTTGAAATAATTGTTTTTTTTGCTTTGTATATTTTCAAAGTTTAGACCATTAAGAATATGTCCTTAAAAGGATTTTTCAAAATTCGAATTATTTTCGGATTTACGGCAACTTTTGTGACGTGGCAAATAAACCGATCGTGCGGAACGAATCGATAGAATAGAATAGAATAGAATAATAGATCCCCGTACTATAATGCAATCTCCGATTTCATGATTATGAAGCTAGAACAGCTCGTTTAGCTGTAAGAACTTAAGAAAATTTTAAATTCGAAGTAGAACCAAATGTGAGAATTAAATACCATTATCTGAGTTACGCTCCTGAAACTTTGTTTCGAACTTTAAATGCTTTTTTCTCGAAACTACTTTTTTCGAACTGGTTGACATGATATCTCAAGTTCTACTTAAACGATTTATTTGAAATTTGGTAAAAATTATCTTTGCTTATCCCTCTATATTCGAGACTACAGATTTTGAAAAAAAAGTTACAAAGTTGAAAACAAAAGTTTTTTATGTTTGTTACCTCAGAACACTGCCATTTATGAACCGATTTGGAAAATTCTTTTTTTATTCGAAAGAATATAGTTACAGATTGGTCTTTATCAAAATCCTGTTCTGATGATGGTATCCATGAGGAATTGAGGGAACTCCTCAAATATTATCATATGAAATGAAAAAGTTACATATTGGTTCAATTCCGATGACAATTCATTTATTTTTATGGTAAGCATGACCTGATTCTACACCATAGGTTGGCTCCCGACGAGGGAACTCCTCAACGGTCAACAGCACAGACCCCAAATTTTGTATAGGTACTCATTCAGTTATGATAGCTCGTTCTAAGTTTTATCATGATATCGCTGCTGCACCCAGGATTGGCTCCTGACGAGGGAACTCCTGAACGGTCAACAACACAGACACACAATTTTGTATATGTATTCAATTACGACAGCCCGTTCTAAGTTTCACCATGGACTGCGGCACCCAGGGTTGGCTTCCAATGAGGGAACTCCTCAACGGTCAACAGCACATACATAAATTTTGTATACGCATTCAACTATTTATGGCCCGTTCTAAGTATCACCATGACATGGCTGCTGCACTTATAAAAAAAATTGGATTCGGTTTTTCTTTTTGTTAACATTTTGTATATTATTAATTATCGATCGAGCAAGATACAATAGCG
The DNA here is from genome assembly GCA_944548615.1 of Micropterix aruncella. Taxonomy (NCBI): domain Eukaryota; kingdom Metazoa; phylum Arthropoda; class Insecta; order Lepidoptera; family Micropterigidae; genus Micropterix; species Micropterix aruncella. Next base: position 15,989,053 of record OX155954.1, on the reverse strand, counting down.
CGCGTTCGTTTGGCCAAGGTCTGATAAGAGACTGCATTTAATAATTATAACAAACGGCCAGAAAAACTGCAATAAAGATCTATTGTGTCCCACAAGCTAATGTGTAGCGTGTTTGTAAATAAGCCTTGTCGTTGCAACGGCGCGGCGACAGAACGAAGAGTACTTCCGCGAGATGCGATCGCAATGCACAAACGGCGTCAAGGTTAGAGTAGGTTAGCGCACCCACACATTCATATGCACCGCGCACACGTACACAACCGCGCTTCAGATGGCAGAACAGTGCAACCGAAAATACTGGGCCGACAGTAGTCTGGCCAGGTCATTCTGCTATGACCGGTGCCCAGCTTGCCGAGTACGCCTGAGTACAGTATACCGAGAGAACAGTAGACACTCTCTCGAGCGACAGGCTATTGCGGTGATAGGGTGCAAGGGAAGTGGGCAGAGAGGTACGTCTCGACGAACGCCTTTGGTTAGCATTAAGCGCGGGTATAGGTTGAGGTTTTTTTTCGAACGTTTGCATATATGCGTAGGCCGAGTATCGGACATCTGGCGGCTATATGCGAACCCTTACGACTCGTGACGTATTCGCTTCAATTTCAATTTTGTTCTAAGAGAAGCAACCGTCTGGTATACTATGGCCTTAGCAGCGGTAAACCAATCTCCTTCAAAATTTGCAAATTGACGACTCGCATATACGTCCTCAAATAATAGGCTAACTGACTGAAATATTAGCCAAACAAGGACTAGGTTACACTATCCCAGATATCGTATGGAGCAGTATACCCATCAACTCCGATCTTCAACAAGCCTACTGGATATTTTAATAAATCTCTGTAAAACCAGTTGTTCCCATTTAATTGGCTTATCTGTTATTATTGTTGGATATTAAATTCCTAGCAAATATATTTTACTATAAAAAGCACTGCATTAATGTTCAGTATCCACAAAATAAAAATGTTAATAAACACCACAACTCATGGCCTCTACTTTAATAGCAAAGGACAATGGGCAAAAAATCATGGGCGTTGGGCCCACCTCTTCAATAACAATAAAGTATATATCACCGGAAAGATATATTTAAGTAGAATATTTATAACTACTACACCTCCACTCAATTATGAGCCGTTTCGGAGTTTTATAGTTCGGAATCTTCTTAAATATGGCTAATTACAACATTACCCAATGTTACTATGTTTTCAATTATTTATATAGTTAAAAGTGAAATTATTTATATATTAATTTATATATTTGCAGTGAAGATTCATAAATAATAGTATTTTATGATGTACGGTCCTTGCTGACCATTATAGTGCAGTCACTTCCGCAAAAAAGGGGGTCAAACTCGAAACGAGAGATAATAAGCTGGAAACTCGTATACATGTTCATATTGGCGTTCTAAAAATTGTCTCGAAAATCTCATAAAATCTCGTGTCTGCGGCTTCAGTTATTCAAGGTCAATGATCACAAAAATCAGTTTTTCGCGATTATCTAGATTTTTATAGCTCTATGAACATTGTAGAGCATAAAATTTGCGACAAATTTGTTCGAAACATTTTTCCATGCGCTCAACCGTTTTTGAGATAGAGGGCGGAGAGCGCGCAGCGCTCAGCCATACATGGTGTTATTCAGCGAGATTCACAGTTGACCTTGAATCACAGTATGTATGGCTAGACGCCGCGCGCTCTCCGTCATCTATCTCAAAAACGATTGAAAAATGCTTCGAACAAAATTTGTCGCAAATGTTATGCTCTACAATTTTTTATAAATGTTAACATCATCGGAGCTATAGAAACCTAGATAATCCGGAATAACCGGTTTTTGTGACGTTTAGCCTTGAATAAATTATGACGCAGACACGGGATTATATGAGACATTCTAGACAACATTAGTGTATTACATACGTCAGTAAACAGAGCAGCAATGAAATCATGAGACATTACAGACTTCAAGCAACATATACCCTTCATATACTGCTGACAAACTCGACCATTATTATGAACATATGGTTTGTACGCATATCGTATGTACTGTATCGTTGATTGAGATCAGTAATATTAGTAATTAATGTTCTATATAAAAAGATCTTTCCATTGGTATGTGATTGTACACAGCTATTGGAAAAGTGTGCCCAAAATGCCCATTCTTTTTTGTTATCGTCGAATTGTTTGATTTCTCTTGATCAAAATGGACCAATTTGAATATTTTTAGTATATACACCTTAAGGAGTTCACATCCTTTTTTTCTCTCAGTGCGCAAGATCCGATTTCCAGGCGCCTTATAGCTCCCCATAATACCGCCAGTGACTGCCAAGAAATACCGGCGGGACTACATGGCTGCGATAGCAATACACGATACCGCCACGCTGCAGACGACTATTCGGATGTCATTTTTAATACCTACTCAAAATAGCCTGGCTTTAAATCAGTATGACATTGCTTCGTCTGCATTCACACACAATTTTTATATACGAGCATGTGCATCAGTGCAAATATTGCTTCAGCCAAGCGTAAATAAATTGCTTGGATACGCCTAATTTGAGTGTGTTTAAGTATTCGTGGATCTTTATAACCATTAATGTTAGGGACAGGGTTGCCATATGGCTCTTAAAAAACCGGAGAGTGTATGTATTGACATCGGAATTGGGGGGGAGGGGGTGGAGGAAGAGGTTTGACACTTGATGATGACACAACAAAATGCATTGCACAAACTGCATTGGTGCACCATCTGTTGTCTGAAATCCGTTCTTCACACTTGTATAGGTATAGATATAGTTACAGCGTTTCTAGACATAAAAATGAATGAGTCAATGAATGAATGAATGAATGAATGAGAATCTCTTTATTGCACAATAAAAATAAGGTACAATGGCGGACTTATTGCTATATTACAATATCTTCCAGTCAACAAACAAACCAAACATGATTGATAGTCTCGATATGGAGAAATTTAATTGCTGATATATCAGGCAGGTACTTATATATCATACTTACCCATATTAAACTAAAGATTATAACTTCAATTTGTTTTTTTTCTCTGGAAAAGCACAATCGCATTCGCTTGTAACCTTCCTCGTTTCAAAAAAGTATTATTATTATCAGGTAGTTAATATATTTAATGTGTTTGTGGAGGAAGTGCTTGAGAGTAGCGTTTTTGCAATTCCATGTCATGTACATTTATTTTTATAATAACACTAGCTGTTCACCGCGGATTCACCCACCGTTTAATTTAAAATAAATCGGATTATGTATAAATAACTTAGAGTACTTTGGCATAGAAAATATTTTAAGTCATTTTCGTGTGATATTAGTATATACTGGTTTTCACCGCAACCTGGTCTAGACATAGCATGCACAGTAATTCTCAGTAATTCACGTGTTCCGCGAACTTAGGAATGTACTGAGTAAAGAAAAACTGCGAATGGTGTATATGGCTCTTGGTCAAAGTATATGGGTGCATGGAATTATAGCGTGGGGTTCATGTACAAAAACAACAATGGACCGACTATTAAAAGCACAAAAGTTACTAATAAGAGTCATAAACAAAAAGCGTCGGTACAGTTCAAATCAGCTCTTTGCGGAGTTTAAGGTTTTGGATATTTACCAGCTATTTATTAAGCAGTGCCTTGTAAGCTTTCACAAAACTAAAGAGTACAGAGCAAGAAGTCAACAAATATACTTAATGAGAAATGCTGAAAAGGATTTTTTTACAATTCCAAAGCTAAGAAGCACATTTGCCCTAAGACAATATTTTTTTATCGCCCCGAAAGTTTACAACTCACTTTGTGAAACCACGAAAATCGTGAAAAAATATGTAACTTTTAAAGGTAAAGAAAAAAGTGGCTTCTAGATATTGGGCGTTCAAAAACTAAAGATCTTATTAATACTGTAGGGTGAATATTAAAGAATTGTGCAATATTACATATTATTTTCTTATACATATATATTAGAATGTAGTGTTTATATATTTGTATAATTGTGTTTATATATTTGTATAATTGTGTTTATATATTTGTATAATGTTTATATATTTGTATAATTGTAGTGTTTATATATTTGTATAATTATTACTTATTTTCCAATTAAATTTATTGAATATAATGTAAAGTTTACTTTCTTCAAGTCCTTAATTGCATACATATTTTTTTTCTACTTTAAATTTTACTTTAATTTGTGTAATCAACACATTTGTTAGATTTAGAAATATTTGAAAATTAATCACCTTCGTCAGTTCGCAAGTTACAAACATATAGTTGGTATAACACAGCACAGCCAGAGACAGACCTTCTAGGTCTAGTTGGTTGAGCGATTTCGCCTCGTTCGGATATGCTAGCATATTTATATGCATAGAGCTATGTTTTTCGCTATAATAATATTTGTTTTTAATTATTCCTCATGTACAACAGTATGCATGTCCTTGTATTTTTTTCTTGTACGTTATAAATAAATAAATAATATATATATTGCTAGGTTCTCGTTGGGCGGCCGCCCACGGCCACTGACCCACCACGTCGCTTTGCCCGCCCGCGATAATACTTCGTTTTTGCTCAGCGTTCTTTTTGCTCGGCTCGTAAGTGTCTTAACGTGGTGTTATGTATAGTAGCCGACCTTTCTCAAGAATTGGGCTATCAAATGCAAAAATAATTTGTCAAATCCGACTGGTAGTTTCAGAGATTAGCGCGTTTAAACAAACAAACTCTTCAGCTTTTTTTAAAAAATAAATTATTAGAGCTAAGACTCTTTCATCTGGCAGCACCTTCTTGCGAAAGATGTCCATGAACCAGAAGGTGACATGGTTGTCGTCTGTTGATAGGATGTTAAATTATATCGCACTGAGTTTTAAAATTTATTGCGTGATCCAAATTCCTTACAAATCGTGTAAAAACATTGCAATAAAAACTACTTACAAACTCACCTCGCACGTACGATAGTCGACAGGAACGAAGGAAGGTAGGTGATGGGAGGTGTTACAGCAAAGCAGTAGGGCGAGAAATATTGTTGTTACGACAGAAAAATACGACAATATACAAAGCAGTTCAGCAGAATACTACTCCACTCCTAAACTAAAGATAGAAAAAAAATATACTTACATATATGGCAGAATAACAGTGAAAACTAAAGTGTCAAAATATAAAATTCTGCAATATGTCTTTGTCAATATTAGCTAGGCTTCACTGTGCCTTGACTCAGATTATGACAATAAAGACAGATTGTTACTAACGACTACAAATCTATCTTTTTAAATCTGTTTATTATCATTACCCGTAGCCTCTTAATAGCTGCCAATCTTTATCGCAATAGCACTCTGTATGTTAGGTGAAAAATCCCATAAACAACTAAATGCAAATGTTTTTTACGCCTACTCAAAATAAGTTAAGTTAGTTAATAAGCTTTTGAAAAATCGCCGCTAAACACAACCAGATATCTTGTTTTGTTATCACAGTCCGAAAACAATATGCGTTATAGATAGACACGAAGCAAAGTGGATTCCCAGGTAAAATAAAAGTGGTTTTATCGGTGATGGTTTTGAAGAATTACGATAATTAATGTTAGGCCCCGCAGTGGTGATTAGCAAAGATGGAGATCTTTGGGTGGTATTTCGCTGTCTGTATTTTTGTATTTCGCATTTCGCTGCTGCCTGTCTGTATTTCGCCGGTTCCTAATGGTTCCTTGCAACGTGGGCCTGATGACCTGTTTGTGTTTTCTTAGGCCGACTCTACTCATTGTTTAACTCCCATTCGATAGACTCCTCGAAGAGGGACTAACCTGGAAAGGCCGCTGTGGAGTCTGCCTGCGGCTCGTAGACAGTTGGGGTCGGAGGTTCCGATCCAGAGGAACACCTCGGACGGAACTGGGCAATTTGCGCATCGTGCAGCGTCAGCCAATCGTTTGCGCGATCCGGCGAATGATATGGTGGGTCTGGAAACGTACGTTTCCTAAGAAGCTAAAGTAGTCGTTGACCTGGCGTCCTCTATCTTTAGAAACGATCCGTAAGCCACCCGATCCCGCGTGAGCATGACGGACAAAGGGTGCCTCGGTCAGCAATAAAATGGAACTTAAATTACCGCAAACGTCAGGCAGAGGCCAAGCAAGCAACCTCAAATATAATAGCCAGACTGGAGGATGGAGAAATTTGTCCAAATCTGGTAGTAAGGGCGCGAGGATGGTCCGCTGGGTGGCACTTCCCAGAGCCTCGAAGGCGTTGGACTCTTACAAGCTGTTGGCGTAGTTTGACTGTGGATTATGTTGTCCACAAAGTCTTTACGTTTACTCCATGTGAGACAGAATGGCAAGATGTCGTTATAACTACGTGAAGTTCGATCGAAGTTTTATTTATTTTTATTTATTTATTTAGGCAAGGTTACAGCATGATCGTATAACTAGATAAGTTAGTATTTGACACTCCCTAATGTATGTATTTCGCCATCGATTATCTTGGTCAGTTTTTAAGACACTATTAATATGAAATTTGGCATAATCCTAGGACTTATCTACCTTACCTCAAACCTCAAATATGAAGACAAAAGTATCGTTATCAAGACAGGCGCAAAAGGGGTTAAAAATAAATCATCAAAAAAACGTAAGTGAACGTACGACAGTTGGACAGCACTCGACAGTACTATTTATATTATTATATCGTCAATAAAAAGGCGCAAATTGCCGAATCGGCGAGGCGGCCGCCGACCAATGCGCGATGACATCACTGATGCATTCGCCCTTGACATTGAGTGGCATTTCGCACAAAAAAGGTACAATGACCAGCGCAGTCAAAAGTGCATCGAAGTCACGACCGACATTAGACGCTCCGCATATGCCGCGGGCCGTCCCGCGCCCGCCCGCACCGGCCGCGTCTCGCGCAACGCTAATCAATAGAACAACTGCAAACTACAGTCGCGCCAAGTTTCTTGGTCGCACATGCGGAGATTCGTAACACGATTACATGCAAATACCAAACGAATATCTATCTCTATGCCCAGATCCAAATAACGGATGTTTTTAGGCAGTTTGTTTTTTCGAAACACTTTTAAAAGAGACAGCCAATTTGAGTGAGAACTGACAGCTGATTTGTGCTCAGTTTGTTTTATTTATTTTTCTGTTTTTACTCTTTATTGTGAAGTTTTTAAAGGGCTTATTAGCCAGGGAGCATTATTGCAACCACATTTTAGTACTCAACTTTAATGGTTTGTACGGATCATAGAATCCATTACTCTCCAGATACAAACTGCACTAGGGGCGTCCCGTATCATCTCTTCAAATTTTACGGCCATGATGTCAAGGGTTACGACTTGGGCCCGCGCAATTTCGGCCCAGTCGCCCGCTCTCTCAGATTTACGAGTGAGAACTTTCCATTGTGCCCAGCTCAGCAGCTCCGAGCGCTCGTTGGCATATATTTTTATCGGCGCGGCGGCGGCAGCAAGATTTCAAGGTTATACGTGACGTCACCATTGGCGGGACTGTGCCCTACCCCCTCCTAATGCGTCGCGCCACACCCAAAACTCCCTGTCTTTCCCCCCCCCCGCTGCGTTTTCGTGCAAACATGATCAATGACCCCTCCATGACCGCTTTTTTTATTAGCAGCATATTGATTTTTTCATACTTCACGAGTCGCTGTCAGCACAACGACAATGAGACGCATAGTGCCACTAGTAGTCTCTATGCCAAATCTAGCTGGAAGCAAGGATGCCAGTAAAGAAAGTTTTTGAAATCAAAAATGAGGTATAACATAGTGTCTTTGTGAACGCCAACATTAGTGGTGGGGGTGACTGCCAAGTATATTTTGTATGGATTGCGTTACTTTAGTAAATGTATATATGGTTAATATTATAGTATCTCAAATGCATGTACGAAATAACAAGTAATTTTATAAATAGTCACCTAAAACTAAATTATTATTATAAACTAGCAGGTTCGAAAAAGATAGAATAGGGAAAATTAATCATAGTTAATTAATTATTCATCTACGTAATTAATTAATTAAATCATTTATACATCATAGTTAATTAATTATTCATCTACGTCTACGCAAACAAGGCATAGGTATAGGTTTTTCAGGACCTAAAATCTTTTTTATGATATTATCTATTCTGTATATCAAACTAATCACAGTATACCAAAAAAAATATATTTTAAAGAAAAAAATGTTTTTGTTTTTAAGTCAGTTTTTTTTTATATGAGATTACTTTATTTGAAAACCGTATGTTTTAGTTATTCTTGTCCAGTTTGATGCACAGAATCACCTCTTTAAAAAAACATTTTTTTAATTTAACGATGGACATTGAAGACATTTTAAGAATAGGGTTCCACATAGTAGAGTTTGAGACTGTCGTTCTATTGAAGTGGGGTTCTTCTTATTTCAATGGCTTGCCGGATCATACAGGGAAAGTAAACTTGTTCTTTGGATAAAACAATAGGATTTTGCAACTGCATTAGTGATTGGTTCTGCTATCCAATACTGTGTTTGCAATTGCCAATTTTTCTCGCTGAAAGTTTTTACCAGCTTTGATGTGTTCATCAGTCGAGTTGCTATAGTCTGTTTCGTTTGTTCAACGCAAGCTAAACGACAACTGGATTCGATTTTATACACACCCGGGGTTTGCAGTTGTATCCTTTACAGGCCTGAGATCGAGTTATGTTTTGGATTAGTTTGAATCTAATTTATTAAGCATCTTACTTATTTGATCTGTCACACTATTGACATATGGTAAGAATACTCGTGATCTGCTCGGTTTCTGAGTGTCGTCTGTATTGGATTCGTCTGTATTGGAAGAAAGTCTCAAATTCTCTGTATAAAATACAAATATCATCAAAAATCAATAATATGATACCAAAATGTCGAATATTAAAATTATTATTGGAATAGGAGAATATTAATTTAACACTCTATTTAATTTAACATTTTATATTTTGAAATATTGGGTTAGACTTAATCATTAAGATTTGGTCGTTTATAAAGGTTATACAAACTTGGTGCAATATAGTTGTAGTGTAACTGGCTGAAACGTCTATTCGTCTTAGGCATTGTGAAGGCTTGGGCTGCAGCTTGTCTTGTTATTAGGCTTTGTTGGCCCAAAGAGGCAAATTACTACCTTTCTAGAATTGGAGAGCATTAATACAATATACTCCTAGAAGAGTTTAGTTGAGGAGTATCTGTGTGGTTTTCTCTGGATGTTATTTAGGACGCATTCTGTGATTTCAATGATACGCCAATAAATATATTACGGCATTGCCCCAGCAGATAATCTCTGACATAAGGACTGACATAGGGCAAACACTTATGAGAGTCACAGATGAGTGACAGATCCCAAATAAAATTTAATAAAAAGCTACGTAAGAGGTATTAGAAAATGCTGTCAACTTTAAATTTAAAAATCAACTGCGCTTAAAGATACACACCTACGTTTTTTTGGTAATTTGTCCAATGTCTAAAATATTATACATATTTACATCCGATTGTAGTAAAGCCCAATAGCGCTTGTTCTTTCACGCCCTCTTTCACAATACAGTAACTTACGTATATATTTTAGAATTCAAAGAATCGGGTTCTAATATGTAACCCGGGGCGGTACGGGTGAGCTAACGTTTAAAGCTAATTATGAAGGCTTAATTAAATGAACAAAAAAATATTTGATTGAATACACAATTGCAACGTTTGCCTTTACTCGTATTATCCACCCTAGAAAACAAATCAAACACTGTTACAAAAGAATTCGCATATTAAAAAAACCATGTTGTCCCATTCTACCTAAACCACCAAATCTCACAACCTTAGGCGTGGCTCGGCCACATGTTTGTTTTTAGTCCTTTTCAACATTGTTGCATTTTATGAATAAAAATCATTGAATAAGAACTTACCTCGACTCGATTTAGAACAAAGTGTGACATTTCATTTCAATTCAAGAATTTAAACCGCCAAAAGTTGATACTGAAAAATACAACACGACCGCACCTGACAGTAGCTCGCGCGATACTAAAACATTTTGTATGCGATTCGGGTAATTTAGGCGGACGCGACAGGAGTAAATCCCATTTTCCACTCTGCCCTGCTACCCATTCCGCCCCGTGTTCCTCTATATAGCTAGATACTGGATTAATTATTGTTATGCAAAATATATTGTGATCGCGATTATGACTATTGTTTAAACCCATAAAGGTATTGCGAAGCCCCGACGCCTCCAACTTTACAACTCACGTCGAAAACAATACGGTTGCTGTTATTTTTCCAATACCCACGCCACACCGGTAATGTTAACGTCCTATTTTTACCCATGCAAATTTCATAGATCAGGCATATCAATATCTGAATATGTATATCGGTGACATATGAATACCACTTAATTATATTCTTTAGAGTTCCGCAAACGACAATTCAACAACAAGTTTAAAATATCAATTTATTAAATAAAGCCCAAAAAATATCGACATTTTAATAAAAATAATAAATCTGCAATAAAAGACTATCGCGGTTTTTTGACGTTATAAATAATATAAAAAATAGATATGTTTCTTTACATATTGGATAGCGAAACTAACCACTGGATGCAGTTTCAAAATTCCATTGTGATATCCAAAGAACAACTTTATTATACTTTCCTCGCATGATCCGGGAAGCCACTGAATTAAGAAGTACCCCAAACTTCAATAGATACGACGGTTACAAACTCTCTTCTAGGTAAAACGCTCTTCTTAAAAAGTTCTCAATGACCACCGCCGAGCGCAAGGACGTAACGCAAGACACAAAGAGTTGTGTGCACGACGGATTTTCACATAGTCGGTCGCCCCACCACCGTTATAATCTACAAAGTAACGGCAGCAGTTTGCCGCCTACCCGCAGATGACGATTGGCAACACTTTAGTCTACCCTGGACAACGGCGGTTGCAAAATGGCCGAAACGTCCAAAATTCACGCGGTAAATTCGTTTTTATCTTACTTGCAATCAAATTATTTAAACGACGAAATCGATCGAAATCAATTCACGGCGCACGTTTAATTCTATAATAAGTAATATACATAAAAATAAACTGAATACCTGAACATGCCACGCCACAGTCAGCAAACACAAAATTAAATGACCATATCTGACTCACAGGTCGGGCGACGAGACACACTTTTAATTCTCCTTTTTATACGGAGTTTCGTGTTTATGTTTCCGGCAATGCCATTTGTTACAGACAATAATAAATGTCTACTCGCCAAATTGAATATCCTCTAGATTTTTAGATGTGGATAAGAAATTAGAGGTCAGACATTGCGAGAGGAGATTCGTATATCCGTTCGACTAAAACCGTACCATTTTATTTTATTACAGATAAACATTGCTTAAAACGCTGTAAATAAGTCGTCTAGCGTAGTCTACGCGACCAAATCATTGAATTAAAAAGCTTTAAATGCAAGTGAAATGCCTAAAGGAATAGTTTAAATGCCAGTGAAATGCTTTAAATGCAAGTGAAGATTTTAAATGCAAGGGTATTCACTCAAATCATTTAGATATGTACATCTCTAGAGTTCTATGTTGTGAATATAAGGTTCTGGGTGTATATCAATCAGCCTTGCTCATAAGCGATAATGACCATGTTCTTTTGGAGAACAAATCGTCATCCTCTCTATAACAAAACAAAATCGTCATCTCTCTACAACAAAACAAACTGACAAGAGCGTCTTCCTACGGGCTGTTTTCTATCCTAACATTACATACTGTAGGTAATGTATCAAAAATGTAAGGTAGCATCAAAATGCTGTCAATCTAAACATATTTAAAACAAAACTAAAACTTTGGATTTCATGTATGGAGTAAGCGATAATGGAAAGGAGTATGCCAAAACAATTAAAAAAAAAGATTTTTTAATGTTATAAATTCTTCAAAATAATAATATATTCGTAACAATAATATATTCTTTCCAAATAATAATTATTTATTTTATTATCATATATTTTATTCCATTGTATCCGATATGCTATATGCATAATATTATACATATACATACATAATAATATATTGAAAAGAATAAAAAACACGACTGCCGTTACAGAAAGTATTTATAATTATTTTTATTACGGTTTTTAGGCATATTTGTGGTTTATGTATTTATCCATATAGATACATGTATATTACCGGATTTTACTCAATCAGACCTTTCATTTGACATAATACATGTATGTTAATATATTACCATTTGGGCATTTAGACAACTACTTACTTGATATTTGAACAGTTAAGGCACCCTATAACACTGAGATAACGAGGATATTTATATATTGATTTATTTGACATTTGGACAGTTTAGGTAGGTATCCAATGATACTCCGGACGACATAACGATTCTAATATTTCCAATTGTTTATCATTCAAATATTGTTTGTCATTGAATAAATATTTTATTTCATTTAATTTCAATGCCACTAAGTATTATTATTATGGCTTCAATTATTTGAAAAAAACTATATATATATATATATATATATATATATATATATATATATATATATATATATATATATATATATATATATATATATATATATATATATATATAATATATATATATAATATATATATATATATATATATATATATATATATATATATATATATATATATATATAATATATATATATATATATATATATATATATATATATATATATATATATATATATATATATATATATATATATATATATATATATATATATATATATATATATATATATATATATATATATATATATATATATATATATATATATATATATATATATATATATATATATATATATATATATATATATATATATATATATATATATATATATTTATATTGAATTTAACAATATGTTATTTGTTTTAAGATTTTTACAATAATTATCTATAAAAATAATAATTTGCAATATAAAATCGAAGACTATCGCGGTTGTTTGACATTATAAATAGGAGAGAAACGGATTTACCGCGTGAAATTTGTAGCACCCGACGTTTCGGTGATGTTACAAACCGCCGTTGTCTAGGGTAGACAGTCTACCCTAGACAACGGCGGCTGCAACGTCACCGAAACGTCGAGTGCTACAAATTTCACGCGATAAATTCGTTTCTATCCTATTTATAATAATTTGCAATTTTCTTGCATCATTTTAAAAATGCCCAAAAGCACGCAGCAACAAATGCATCTTTATTACACACCAGTCACTCCTCAGATGGCGCTTTAAGGTTAACCAGTGCCGCCTTTGTGCAATAAAAGCAGTAAACTTGTCCAGACAATTACAGCTCCGAATAAGCTATTTAATTTAATGCCCAAAACGGTTCGACTGCTCGAGAAGATTTTAAAATAATGTCAAGGATTTGTCTGTGGCGACTGGTTCTGCCCAAGGCGCCGAGAATACAGTGGAAATTTGCGGACAGGCTTCGTGAAATATTATAATTATGTGACCAGCAGGGGTGCTTGGTTCTGATAGAAATGATGGACAACAGTTGCAAAAAAATCTCGATTTGGACAATTTATTTAAAAACGTTATTATTTACAACTAATTAATTGTACATTATATTACGATTTTCAGCATGCATATAGCATAGATGCGTTGAATAGGTTTCTAAAAGCGGATGGGCAGAATAATGAGTCTTACGTCTTGTACTAACATACATACATACAAGTCTTACGTCTTGTACTAGTTATTACAAGTAAAGTACCTACTACAAATGATTCCAGAAGCTAACGGAAAATCGGGTACCTCAATGAAATAAATATTTTTTAAAAGCTTAGACCTTCAGGATAATGGTTGATTATTGGCAAAAATCGCTCAATACATGGGAAGGGGGCCAAATCGTTCAATACATGGGAAGGGGGTCAAATCGCTCTCATAAATTTTGTTTACACTAATAAACACAAAATTACATCAAGCGACCAGAAATGGTACTAATGTAAAAAGATAGTTCAAAAGAGTACATACAAATGAGTATAAAGGGCGTTAAATTTTAAGTCATTATTTGAGGTTTCAATCAAATGTCATTAAGATAATGAAAGATGCATTGCATCAATGTATCAAATATAAAGAAGATAATCAAAAAATATCAGGATTAAAAGGTGAATTATTAAATATCTGTAGTTAAATAGGAGACAGTACTTTACTTTACTCGTCCTCTCTACCTTGTTGCAGTAGTAAATGTTCGTATTTGTCATAGGCATTGTGAAGGTTTGGGCTGCAGCTTGTCTTGTTCTTAGGCTTTGTTGGCCCCAAGAGGCAAATTACTACCTTTCTAGAGTTGGGGAGCATTTAATACAATGTACTACTAGAAAGTTTAGTTGAGGGGTATCTGTGTGGTTTTCTCTGGAAGTTCTTCATTCTGTGATTTCAATGATACGCCAATAAAATATATTACGGCATTGCCCCAGCAGATAATCTCTTAGCTAAGGACTGACATAGGGCAAACACTTATGAGAGTCACAGATGAGTGACAGATCCCAAATAAAATTAAATAAAAAGCTACGTAAGAGGTATTAGAAAATTCTGTCAACTTTAAATTTAAAAATCAACTGCGCTTAAAGATACACACCTATGTTTTTTTGGTAATTTGTCCAATTTCTAAAATATTATACATATTTATATCCGATTGTAGTAAAGCCCAATAGCACTTGTTCTTTCACGCCCTCTTTCACAATACAGTAAATTACGTATATATTTTAGAATTCAAAGAATCGGGTCCTAATATATAAACTACTTATGTATAGTAACCCGGGGCGGTGCGGGTAAGCTAACGTTTAACGCTAATTATGAAGGCTTAATTAAAATAAAAATAAAAATATTTTATTGAATACACAATTGCAACGTTTGCTTTTACTCGTATTATTCAGCCTAGAAAACAAATGTATTAATTGTACATTATATTACGATTTTCAGCATGCATATAGCATCGATATTGAATAGGTTTCTAAAAGCGGATGGGAAGAATAATGAGTCTTACGTCTTGTACTAACATAATAGTTATTGCAGTAGTAAATGTTGTGCTTTCTTCGTTGTGAATCGCTAAACTTTACAGTTCAATAATTTCAATGACGTTATTATATGCGTGCTATCGACAACAGATGCGGCACCGTATGCGCTCTTTAATTGATCGTTTTATTTCTAATGACTTCCTATGTTTTGTCTGTATTTTTTAATACATTCAGTATCTACAACTTCCACATGAATAGCAATTGCTTTTTTTGTTTGTCGACTAAAAGAATCAAATTTATGGTACGTCTTACAAATTTTGTGAATAATTGATTCGCTCATCGTATACGCTTTGAGTCTAACTGACAAAAAGCTCGTGTATTTTCTATTCAGTCGCTATGGACAGCGTCTCTATACCGTTAAAGCAGGTAAAATCAGCTACTCCTCGAACAAACGTACAAAATGTATCTATATATTTTAAAAACTGTGAAATATTTGTCCGTCTTAAAAATAAGCAATTTATCGGTGAGTTCGGTTCTGTCTGACACTAAATCAACTAATAGCGAATAGGTGCAGATCAATTATGAAGGACCATGCACAAGACTAATTGACTGCAACCGTCCAAGCAGAATGGACATCCATATGCCACCCGCCATCCGGGAATATGAATCCACAAGTAAATATATTAAGAGGAATAAAAAACGAGATTGCCTTTACAAACAGTAAACTACTGTATTTATAATAATGTTTTTTTTACGGATTATTATGATATATTTGTGGTTTATGTATTTATCCATATACCTATATAATGGTTGACTGTAAGATATCGTTATAGGGGTAAGTCCGCCATTTGTGCATACAAGGTCTTTTTCAATAAAAACCAGTGTAATATGCATTAAGTAATGTGTTTATAGTACAATAAAGTTATTCTATTCTATTATCTATAGGTATATATAAAAATTATATATAAAAATGAATGTTTGTCTGTGTGTCCGCTATGGACTACTAAACCGCTCGACCGATTTTGATGAAATTCTGAGGGAAAGTTTAAATTAGTTTGGAGATGGTTCCTGTAAAATTTGGTGCCGATCGGAGGAAAGGAATTTTTTTAGTGTCCTCAATAAAACCAAAATTCTTCTTTTTTTTAAAAGCGGCGAATTTGAATTTCGAATGCGACCGCGAAGACAGGAGTGAGTTCTTCTTTTTTTATAGTCGAATGAATTTTAAAACGACGAATTTGACGAATTCATCCATATATCTCATAAATAGGGCTTATCCTTATGCAACACAAAATGCCTTCAATTGAGACGAATTAAGCGAAAAAATAAAAAAAATAAACTATTGATCACTTCGGCAAAGCCGTTTTCCAAATGAAAGTGACATTACGAAATAATTCAAATTTCGAATGCTACCAACATTTAAAATATGATATATATAGAGCATATGGAGGTTTTTTTATTTTTATTTCGATTTAATGGCTCGTTGATAACAAACTCAGCCAATTGTAACAAACTCAGCCACTGTAAATGGAGAATATAATAAGTATTTGTTAACTTTGGCATATCTTTTAAATTTTGCATATATAACTGTTACCATATAGGACGGTGTGCATATAGCATAAAAAAAATATTAATACAAATACGTACAAAGTAAGTAATACACTTTGAACGATTTATTTTGCAGTTCAAAATAATATTGTCACGGTGCTGAGCTCGTATTGACCACCGTGCGCCGCGCTCTTTGTGAAAATGTCCCGACTTCCCGAGGTCGTCTCCAAAAGTGAACAAGTCAACTGCGTCTTTCCGATCGGAATTATTGTTAAAGCCACGTTTTATTAAGCCCAATATAATTGTGACAAATTTAAAAGTGGCGATTAACCTTTCTTTATGAGTAAAGTTCGCAGTGTCCGCCGACCGGTCAGGCGTACCTAATACAGAAGACCGCTGCAGTCTATGCCACGTCATCGGGCACATGAATAAAATTAATCCTAAGTGAAGCTTTTTAAGCCGATTCTCTAAAGTCTAATATGGCTCCTGCCAATTTTACTTAAAACTTTGATTACATGTCAATACGCATTCTAAAAGTCTGAGAAAAGAAAACTCATGAAGAGTGGCTTCATAGTAATAGTTATGTCGAAAAACGAATATATTTAAAATTCAAACTTATTGTGTCTTTTGGCTATTACCCAACAACTTATGATTATTCCTCAATATCATTAATTGCCTTCTAGCACATTTACGAGTAAACATACTTTTTTAAATATAAATACGAAGAACACATACCTACTCGTATATATGTACACATGGATACATATACATACACATATGCATGAAATATATATGAAACAACGTAACTTTCGTGCAATTAAGTCTATACTCACACATACACATCTATACTAGGGAAGGGTGGGGTTCAAAGTGCTTATTTCCAGATACATGTAAAAAAAGTCACTAAAATAATGTCTGATTTCCAGGACTTAGGGACAAGCAGGTGCAGAATTTATTCTAGTTTTCAACTGTATCGTCATGACCAGTATGTTAATATTTTCATGCTCAGAAACATTTTTTTGCGAAAAGTCGGCTAGGAACAACCTACCCCGTCATGGGGCTGATTGTTGCGTTGTTTAGACAAGATGTTCCGGTAGAAATTTTGATCCCTTAATGATGCAATGATGAAATATTGATCATATGTATCAATTATTATAAAAAGAAAGAAAATATTTCAGATTTCAGAAAATTACAAAAATATAAATAAAATAAGGACAAAATATTTAAAAGGCATACATAAATGTCAATTTAATTACTAATTATGGCTATTTTTAACTTATAAATACCTTTGGACTTATACAAACCTTTTTTGAACTTTTAAATAATGTCCTTAGGCATTTATTATAGATTTTAATATTTTGTTTTAATTACAATAACTTTGAGAGCAATCGATCAACATGTAGGTATTTTATGTTGCTAATGTAAGTCTTAATCCAGTATAGAATCAACATTAAATCAATAATTTATATTAAGTATTAGAAGCTTTGTCATCAGAATGGCAATTTAGACATGAAAAAGATGAACATCGTCCGTGTCCAAGCATTTTAAAAGTGCCTAATTCTTGACAAAATGCATTTAATCCATTGTTCCCTTAGCTGTGAGTTGGAATAGGAATCATAGCAAATAGTACAATAACAAACCAAGCTATCATTATCATTATCTTTTATAGAATCGCGCGTCGCCTTAACCCGTCAGACGCCAACAGTGCCTATAGGCACTTTGCGTCGTTTGACAGATCCCCGCGTAACCGTTTCGGCCGGCCCCCATATATATTATATAAATATATAGGATGCACAACTAACAAGATTAATTACTAGGTAACTAGAGGGACTTCATGAACAAGCTATTTATTTAAGATATATTTATTTATTTAAGAATCAATTACTATAAAACATTGATTTGCTTACAAAAATAACAGGAACCGAATGGCAAAACCTTAACCTTTTGCTTATTTGATTCTGTCACCCAACTGGGACTAGCCCGTTCTAGGGTGGACAGGACTCTAATATTACAATCAAGTTTGCTTGATTGCTTACAGATGTACAAGTTTTAGTAAAAAGCTAATAACACTAAATTGCCCTAAAATGTGGTCACAAAAAAAAAAATAATAATAATAATAATAAAAAATATTAAAAGATAATATAATAAATAAAATGCAATTCCATTATATCATCGGCAATTATATAAAATTCGATTAAATAATATAAATAAAATTACATGTGAGAAAAGAAAATAACAGTCATTAATATTTAATATAATTATGTTAGGTAATAAAGGATTTAATATGAAAATATCTAGTCAAAAAAAGTACAATTCATTATCAAAATAATATATAACAACAAAGTCAAATATTTTTTGGTAGTTAGTTCAATGTTAAAATATATTCAACATACATGTTTAAAAATATGTTTAAATTTGTGCACCTAAGTTTTATTAAACTATTATTTCTAACATTTGATGTATGGTTAGTCTGTCATGATTCGATAACCATTTCTTTAATTTATTTTTGAGTTAGTATTTGTTTATAAATACTATATTGTTAGTATTTATTTATAAAATCGACCAAATGGTTGCGGCGCAGTTTTTTGCGCACGAGGGCTGGCTGGCTTCCGAGCGGTTAAAATTCGCCGTTAAACATTCGAATTCCGAGCGAGCGACACAACGCAATGAAGATATAAATTTCGAATGTACGTCGAGAGATATCAAAACGCGCGACGTGCAAAATTTAAATATTTGATTTCCCCATACATTTGCATGGCGGACTTTAAATATTATATGCGTCGCTTGTATATGAGTTATTCCAACCGAAATTTCAACATGCGATTTCGGCTCAACAGTGCACTTGTGTACCGAAAATCAATCCTCTAAGTCCAATATTTCGAGATTGAAGTATGACTAGCGCGCACTTAGGTAGGCCGATTTCAACCACAATCTTTCAACTTTTGCCATGACCAAATGATGCCAGCATGTCAAGTTTCAGGTTAATTGGATGAAGCGTTTGGGCGCTATCGTGGAGATTCCTCCACACACAGAAAGATAGAGGGACAAACACACAGACAGACTTCAGTGTGGAAAACGTCTTAGCTGTCTCGGGAGGGAGGTGGGGGTGGGGGAGTCAACATCTTTGCTTAAATTAAAACACGAGACGGATACTTATTTCATGCGCCTGACGTCCTAGTGTAAACTGCAAGGGGCTTCCCGCGCGGCTTAATTCAGGGCCGGCAGATAAACAGTCCGCGATCCACGACTGCACTTCAACCAAGGCTGTGCAGTTTGTTAAATGCAAATTAACGAAATACGCGCGAAGGGCCCTCTATCCATCTGGGTCGTGGCTTATCGGACGCGGCGATCAGCGCGAACACGTAATTAATGAGAGGTGTTACTCGGCCATTTTATAAGGCGCCTTATCTCGCCAGAGGTATGCAAACAAGCAGGGAGTAAATGAGCTTAGAGACTGACCTGTCGTTGCGCCGCCTAGATTGGATCTCCAGCCAATTTAAACTGCATGTTCTGCAACAAAAATAAAAAAAAACTGTTAGATACACTGACGGGCAAGTAAGTATAAGTACATGAGTATAGGCATGTATACAAGTACGTATACATACATAAGTACATGCATAATTAGCTTTTTACTATTTTCTTTGTTATTTCCATCGCTGATTTTAAAGAGCGCCGTAAAATTTAGAAATTTCTTCCCTAAACTGAAATGATATACCAGCTGAAACCCGTCGAATTCGACGATCACTTTATTGATTAAATCGGATAATGAGTGTTCTACTATAATACGATTCTGGGTACGGATTATGTCAATGGAATTTAGCTATCGCCCGTCAAAGGGCCACATGTTGCCAGTACAAAAAGGTCGCGCGGTAATCCAGCAGAAGGCTCTATCATTTTTTTATTTTTCTCTTTTGATGACACATCTACAGAACGAGAGCTTTTTTTAGACACCTCAACCAAATTTTTACACCTAGCCGCTCTCTCAATTTGGCAGTTTCAGGAAAAACACGTTTTAAATTAATATTTCTCTCGTCATAATCTACTCGTTTAAACGCAATTACATTCAAAGCTCATTTGCGGTAGGTCGTTTTCCAAATCGCATCCTTAAAATAATATGCGAAACAGGCTATCTAATTATAAATAAATTTAAACACTTTAGAAGGCTTTCTAATGATGTGCACTATGTATATTATGGGGCAATAAAAATTCAATAATTTCAAAAATCAATAATTTCATCTGCGAAGTTTCCGAATATTTCCTGTGGATGGAATGGGCAGATCAGTTTTTGTACACGAGAAACACATTTTCAGGCTCTATTACAAATATTTATTGACAATTTTCTATAAAAATAAATTAGGTAAGATAAATAATAATAATATGCATCCACTTTCCTCGATTTTATTCACGTAAACACGGAAACAAAGATCATTTTTACGACGACGCGCGCATCGGTCATACACTTTCGGGGTGTCAACACAACGAGTGAACCCGTAACCCCAGGTAGTTTTAACGACATCAGTTACGGATTCACGGGAATATTACTTTTCCGTCCCACCAACCGGAAATATCCATTTTGAGCCTCCCTGAAATGATTAAGACCATTTGCCCAATCATTTGCCCAAAGACAATTCAACTATATAGCACCGAAAATATTCAACCGTTTTGATGACAAAATAAAAGAAATAGAAAATACCATTTTATTCAAAAAAAATATTCAAAAATGGCTTCTTGGCGACATAGGTCGTTCAAGGACAGAGAACGAACTTCTGCAAGTCATATCTTAAAAAATATATATTTCTGCATAACTTTACTATTATACTATATCATATGATATAAGATATTAAACAAAATGTAATATATTGTAATATAATGCCAAAGAATAATACTATAATATATCTAGATCGTTATATTTATATATTTGTGTATGTATGTATATGTATGTGTGTATGTCTATATGTATCTATATGAGTACCTACGTCAGTTAGGCTCCTCCACCCAAGTCAGAAAATAAGTCGTATGCCCAGATACAGGCTATACTCGGCCTAGTTGGGTATGCGCTGAGCATGGTCATGTCAATGTGGGCCGTTGTTTCTTCGCACCATTACTTGGTATGACCATTTTATGTGTTTTATCATTATGTTTGAAATAAAATAAATAAATAAATAAAATAAAATTTCCAGATTGAAGTCTGCCTGTGTGTCTGTCTGTGTGTATGTATTCTTCCACGACAGCGCACAAACGCTCAATCTGATTGAGTTAAAATTTAGTTGAACAGATTGTGGTTGAAATCGGTTCACTAAGAGGCGCATTTTTCTTATTTCATATATCGATCTCGGAATATTTGACTTACCAAAATCACATTGTGAAATTTTGGTTTGAATATGGCCTACACAGGCTACGACGCGCTTGGCGATTGGCCCAAGACCGTCCTTAGCCGAGAAACAAATCGCGCTGCCGAATGCGGTCGCAAACGAACCCAACCGGGTTCGTCCGCCGGCCGAGAGAGGGCGCTCATCGATTTTATTTATGCAATTAAGCTGCATTTTATTTATGCAGTCTCAGCTGAAATCAGCCCTTGGTTACTTGCCGGGAAAGTCTTGGGGTGACACAACCTACGTTTTTAAAGGCTACAGTTTTGCCAAAAAAACTGGGGTGATCGCATTGAAGTGCTGAACTCAACTAGAAACACACTTATGACAAAATCCCCTCGTTACGGAGCGCCCGATAAGGTGGCTATCCCACAATAATTCAAGGGGTTCGCGGCGCAAAGGTCCAATGTGTACCAGAGCATAGCGTGAGAGAAGCTATCCCCGGCGGGATCGTGACTCGGCCACTAACGATACAAATATATTAAGCCTATCGCGATTGAAAAGCGACGAGACATAGTCCACGACGGCTGCAGAGCGAAACAAAAACAAAAAAAGACTGATCCCTGATTCTTCTGCTTCATAACACTAAGAAGTGTGGAGAAACCAGTAACGTTTTCATACTGCGAAAACGATTTATAAGACTGCCTTGCGTAATTACATTACGTACAACTGGTAGGCCACTGTTTAGGTATATGTCTATCCTTCTAATTTCGCTTATATTATATTTTATTTCACAATACCTTCGCTTTAAAAACGCATTAAAGGTTGACTGGAAGATATTGTTGTAGTGTAGCAATAAGTCCGCCATTGTACCTTATTTTTATTGTGCAATAAAGAGATTTTCATTCATTCATTCATTCCTTAAATATATATTTTTTTTATAATAATGCTTTATTATAGGCCTATAGCCATACTATAGGCCTATAGCCATATAGGCCTATAGCCATATTATAGGCCTATAGCCATACTGTCAGCTATCAATAAAATTACTGAAAAAATAATAGTTCATAGGATAAGCAACTTTTTGGAAAAGAATCAAATAATATCTGATACGCAATATGGTTTTCGTAAAGCTCGCAGCACAGCAACGGCGTTAAGTTAATTCACAGATGACATTAATCAGCATTTAAATGATAAAAAATATGTAGTTATCTTGTTTATTGATTTTAAGAAAGCGTTTGATACGCTGGACCACGTACAGCTTGTTCAAGCTATGCATGAATGTGGTATCCGTGGTCCGGTGAACAATTAATTGGCTTCAAAGTTATTTGCATGGTAGATCACTGTGTACCATGGTGAATGGCACGGTCGGAACAGAGGCAAAAGTGAGAACTGGTGTCCCAACTGGCTCGGTGTTTGGACCTGTCGGGTACATAATGCACGTGAACAGTATGACAAATGTTGTGAAAGACTGTACATGCTATATGTATGCTGATGATACGTGTATGATGTACGCGGATAGGGATATGGATAATATAATAAAATAAAATCCAGAATGATTTTGAAAATGTGTTAAAATGGTCCCACGACAACGGCATAATACTAAATATAAGCAAAACAAAATGTATGCTTGTACATTCACCGTATATCCAAAAACCAAGGAATAGCATTAATATAACTGGTCACTCATATGAATGTCTGCATAATTTAAAAATAAATTGTACTGACTGTAAAAAAATTGAATTTGTAAAAGAGTATAAATATCTGGGTCTAACGATAGATTGTAACATGAATTGGGGCTTGCACGTGAATAATATATGTAATAAATTGAGATGGATGCTATATAAGTTTAATCACCTTCAGTATATTGTAGATAAACCAACATTACGCTTAGTATATCATGCCCTCGCTGATGCAGTACTGAGCTATGCTCTCACTTCATTTGGTCGTACTTTTCGCACATATATAGATAAAATATTTAATTTGCAACGTAGAATGATAAAGCTTTTAGTAAATAAAAATGTGTTAACACAATGTAAAAAGAACTATAACTTGTTGTTTAAGCAATGCGATATATTACCTATACATGAAAAAATTACATTCTTACTACCAATGGAGCATTTTAGAAATTCAGAATTTAAAATACCAATATAGTACAATAGGAATGTTAGAGAAAAAGTCCGTTAAAGATTTGAAGAACCAAGAGCGAACAACTACTATGGTGAAAGGACGTTAAAGTACCTCATTCCAAGAATCTTTAATACTATTGTATCTGAGGAAGACTGTGTAAGCGTGAGCAAACAGATGTTTAAAAAGAGATTAAAAAGCTACCTGTTGGATGTTTATAGTGAAATTAGTGGTAATAAGTAAATTTGTTATACGTTTCTATAATTTAAGCTTGTAGTAATACTGGCCTAATTTAAGCCTGTAGTAAGACCAGTAGTAATACTGCTGTGCATTGTTTTTATATTTTAATAATGTATTTTTGTATCACAAAATTAGAAGTGTAAGACTAGAAAAATAAGAGTTTGTCTCGCCAACAAACTGTGTACCAGTTTGGCGAGATTGTAATATTTTAAAAATGTATCTTTTTCTATGAATAAATTTATTATAAAAAAAAAACTAAAAAAAAAAACTATGTCAACTATGTCAGGTATGATATTGTTTTTTTTTTAAATCTTTATAATAGGTACGATATTCCAATTAGTATCATGCAAATACTGACCGATAACTATATATTACTTATAGTATATTCTGACACGTCAAAAGGCGGCAAATTTGCCAATTGGATAGGTAGACATTAAATAATGGAAGTCGCACAATCTCGTAATAAATGTGTCATCGAGCATTCAAGTCATCTTTCATACGAAAAGCATGTAGTTTCAAAGTTTTGCGACGACGGATCTTAAAATACATAAGCAACAGCGTTAGATTCAATATTTTTAAAATTATATTTACTATATATTTGATAACAACAACAAAAACAATTGTTGAGGGCACTACTATTAAAATATAAACTTTACCAACTTAAAGAAGTGACAAGCAAGGTAGATGCTCTAAAATTATGGTCCGTTGAGGCAATTATTATAATTGCTGCTAAGAGCTTTTACGAAGGCGAAGACTTTAAAATAATTAATGCTTTTTTGAAACTTTAAAAAAATATGTGGCGCCGAGGAAGGGTTAAAACCGTCTCCCAACAGGTGGGTCGAAAAATGAACATGGGTAAGACAAAAATCATGTCGAATGCTCATGTCGCACCCATACCGATACTTGTTGGGAACGATAGTATTGAAACTGACGAGCAGTATGTTTATTTAGGTCAGACGATCCAACTAGGCAGACTCAACTTCGACAAGGAGGTCTGCCGGCGAATCCAACTCGGATGGGCAGCGTTCAGGAAACTACGCCATATCTTCTCGTCACCAATATAGCAGAGCCTCAAACAAATGTATATAATCAGTGCGTGTTGCCAGTGATGACATATGGCACGGAGACGTGGTCGCTAACTATTGGACTCATACAAAAGCTCAAAGTAGCGCAACGAGCCATGGAGAGAGCAATGCTTGGAGTTTCACTGCGTGATAAGATCCGAAATGAGAAAATCCGCAGAAGAACTGCAAATTTGAAATGGTAATGGGCAGGCCATATAGCTCGCAGAACCGACAACCGTTGGGGAAAAAAGGTTCTCGAATAGCGACCACGAACTGGCAGACGCAGTGTGGGACGGGCTCCCACAAGATGACATAGCCAAGGTCGCAGGAAGTAGGTGGATGGAGGCACTCCGGACCGCTCGTCATGGCATTCTATGGGGGATGCCTATGTCCAACAGTGGACGTCTACCGGCTGATGATGATGATGATGATAATGGTGAGGAAGGGTTACAAAGTCTTCTTCTTCATTCGCCACTGACTCTCTGAAGGTTGGATATCATCATAAAAAATGTAATTTTAACTTGTACTAAGTTAATTTTAACAAAGCAATCTCCGTGCATGCAAGTAAAGTCACCTAACTAGTCAGACGCCGAGGACATGGTTTTCATACTGAAGTGCTTGAGAAGCGACGGACGTCCCTCAAACTTTGATGGTAGTGAGATTGTCATCCAGCAAATCACTGCGGCTAAAGTTAATTAGCGTCCCGAGTACGGTCTTGCGGGAACTTAATTAAGCACCCGAGAAAAAAGAGACCACCGATGTATATTAGTTAATTCAGGTGTCCTTGCGCCGCAGAGGAAGAATAAAGCGTTGAATTTACATAGCATTTGCGCTTCGCTAGACCGCACCGCCATTGTAAGAGATAGGGGCGAGTGGCGACTACAAATGCGCATCAGCGAATAAAATGCGTTTTGTGAAAGCTTACAGTTCAAGTGGACCCAAAACAGCAGTCTTGTTTCGATTTCACCTGCTTCAAAAATGATTCTGATCGGAAGGTCATCACAAGAGTTAAGCCAAGGCTCGGCTCACGACCCTTCTTCTATGTTGGAGCCGTTCGTGTATTAGGTTCCATTTTTTTTGTAGTGTATGGTTTCTTCTAGCTTTAAAAGTGATCTCATTCTTTCGGTTATATGTATACTGTCCATTTTTTCATGAAAATGTAGGTACCCCATGTCTGAGGTCATCTGAAATGACAGAACCTCGCATCAAGTTAGTTTTAGCGTTCATCGCCAGAAACGTCATGCATATGGTTTGAGTTTTTATTTTTGACATTCTTTATGATGATTAAGAAAAATAGGTTAGTAAAAACACATTTTTAAAAACAACATTTTATTAAAATGCTCTGTCCCGAGCCAACTCTGGATGCAGCAGCCATGTCGTAGGGGAACTTAGAACGGGCTATCATAATATAATGCGTATACAAAATTTTGTATCTGTGCTGCCGACCGTGGAAGAGTATCCTCGTCGGGAGCAGATCCTGGGTGTAGAATCAGGTCATGCTCACCAAAAAATGCATTGTCATCGGAAATTAACCAACATATAAAATTTTTACTTCATATGATAAGAGGAAGTGGTTCTAATTCAGCTTGCAAGATTTGACCCAAACAAACTAAGGAACTAACTAAGCTTGTAGACAAACGACAACACCATGCACTTCATTTTTGATTTATGACTTATAATTTAGCCAACGTCTTTTCGCTCCACTTCGTAGTTAATGTGGCCAGTTCTAGAAACGTTTAGTACGCTCCAAGTATATCACCAACAAGCTTAGCGTTCAGCAAGAAACTTAATGTAAACTGCGATAACCCTAGAAATTGCGAGAACCTTTGTTATCCCAACTACATATATGCACATATATGTTTCAGGAACAACGGATATCACCCGAGGGTCCGCGGTCCGCAACCACCGGCTACCTCAGAAATTACGACGTGGCGAAACGACACTCCGGACACGACGAGACACGTGAAGCCACGGACGGTTGATAGGGATAGTGAAGCGACCATGACAATGGCCGCTAGTCGAAGAGCTCATTGCGGGAATTATTGTTATCGCTTAGTTGACTATTGTGCATCGAATAATCTGACCTTTAACCACTGAAATGCCAATACCACCAATCGGTAGTTTTCTGTTGCGACAATTTGCGGGCGGCCGATCTCCGAATTTATGCAATTATGCAGTTATATATGGTAAAAGTCGCCTTTATTGAATAACCTACCATTATATATTATGCGTGCACTAAAACCCCCAAAAACAAAATTTTAAAGGTTGAAAACATGCCGTCATGAGTTTCATTCCCATGGCTGGCCTTCTAAGAGTTAAGACAGCAGGGCTGCTAAAATCAGCCATTGCGCCATCTTTGCTCAGCCGCATATTACATTTTTGAGTATTTTATTTTTCATCAATGAAAATGGATAATTGCTTTGTCATAATATGAATTTTAGAATAAGTCAATAGGTAGAAATATGAAACCGAAGACTATCATGTTTGATATTATAAATAGGACAAAAGCGAATTTACCGCGTAAAGTTTGTAACATTTGACGTTTCGGCGATGTTGCAACCGCAGTTTTCCAGGGTAGACAGTCTACCCTAGACAACGGCGGCTGCAACATTGCCTAAACGTCGGGTGCTACCTTCACGCGGTGAATTTGTTTGTGTGATGGTTAGAGTCGAACACAAAAAAGTTATGAATTTGTGAGATCAAAGCGTTCATCAGGAAACGTTCATCATCAGGTTCATAATTTATATAATACAGAACAAAAATATCCGATTATTATAGTCAATTTCGAGTATATTGGGATTTACCGAGACCTTTCTGAATTTGTTTTAGTGATAAAAATGCAACAATTCGCAGGACACTATGCGCCGGTGCTAGCATACATATATCCAAAATAGTTTATAACTAAGGTAAAACCGTTATGAATTTAAAACTAATAGAGATAGAATTTTATATTTTGAAGTTTGGATGCCCACGAGGCGCGCTCTTAATGCAAGTAAATGCCACAAGCTACTCTTTACCAGAAAACAAGTCTGTTGTTCGATACGAAGACAGAATTGCGAGACCGTATCCGAAGTTCAGAGCATCCGAGACCTATGTGTAATACTAGACACTGGCGCGTCATACAGTCGAATGATGAAGTCAGTGTATTGAACGCGAGTGTGTATAATTCTGGAGTACGCATCCACAAATCCAGGCTGTATCATATTCCAGAATATTTTCATTGAACTTTTGAATTATCGCACATTTACTACACAAACTGAAACGATATGGCATTGACAGTTCGGATTGGAAAGGATCTGTTCTCTCAGTGATCTTACAATTAAATCGATTGACTAATTTTATTTGCACTAACTCACTGTAGTAACTGCCCTAAATAGTTACTGTAGCTGCTAGTCTATTTTCTGCTGCTAGGTATTTTATGTTTTCTTTATATTAGGGCAAATAGAATTTTACAATCTACAGATTTTATGAACAAACCAATATTGATACTGACAAATAGGCCCCGTTAAAGGGAGTCTGCGTTAACCCTTTGAGGACCGTAACCTTTGCGGTAGAGTATGGAAATGTTTCATACATAAAACTAACAAAGGGCGAAAGTAATTAACTCGGAATTTAGTCCGTGTGAACGAGACAGGGCAATACGCTAGAGCGGAATGTGAGATGACCGGTTGTCACTTTTACGCATTAAAACTGCCCGTCAAGGTCAAATCTTACACCGCACGAAATATGCACGAATTTATTCGGACGAGGATAAGTTCGACAGGTAGTATTTATCGACGATCGTTCGTTTCATATTCCGCTCTAACGTATTGCTCTGTCTCGTTCGCTTGGACTAATTTTAGTTTTAGTTCACAAAGAAACGCAATCGGGCCCATTGTCAAGTTTTGTAAAAATCGGTTCAATAGATTTGGTATAAATTGATGGGAAATACGTGTCCCTGTCGTCCATAAAAAGGAAACTTTTTCCAAAATTTCATTATTTTATTATCAAGTTCAGAAATCGTACGTAATAAAAAAACGTACTAAAAGAATAACATCAAATTGAAAAGTCGCCATAAATATTTTCTTTATTTATTTAAAATCTCTATAGCTCGTTGGCCATTTGCGATATTATTTTTTAAAAATACGGTATATTTTTAAAGGACATTTTTTGCTAATAATAAGGTTGTGATGTCTCGATAATTTCTTTAATTGTTATGTTATTGGTGAATTATTTTTATTAATTGTCTTCTACTGTTAGTGCTATTTATCCGGTCTGTTTAGATTTTTTCATGTTATATTTCTCTTTTAAATGTTATTTCAGGCCATTCAATGAACATTACGAATTATTATTGATTTGATTTAGATATTATAGGCAAACCAGTGAAATAATTACATTTTTAAATAAGATATTATAATTAGCAGATAAGTAAATTTGTCAATCTGTTATAACAACAGGTAATTGTGAGAGACATAGTTTTACGCATTATCACCATAAATGTACGACCACAATTTTGGACAATAAATATATTTCTATTTCTATTTCTATTTATATGAAAAAAAAATAATTTATAAATTATTCGTATTCGATAATTTATCAAATGAGTTATGGGACACATATGTCCCATGGTCCTTAAAGGGTATAGTGAATTAATCGCTGCTAAATAAAACTACCTGATTGGTCGAGACTGTCGCTTCCAAATTATTTCTCATGGCGTGTTATAATCGGCATAAGAACATATTTCTTGACTACTTAAATTATTATTGTCTATTATTTTTCTGGGGTTTGTGAACGTTTGTCTTTAACAAAACATAATATTACAATAATAATGAAAATACACAGCACTTTAGAGTCTGATCTACAGATTAAGGTTGATGTCGCTTCAGCAAAAAAAAAACATTTAAAGAATGCAACCAACCAGGTGGCATTGTGGTTAGGTCGCCTGATCTTACATTGTAGGGTTCCGGGTTTGATTCCCGACCGGGTCACCATTTTCCGTTGCAATAAAATTAACGGAATCGCATTTCAATTCTGTAGATCGAATGCAATATGAGGACACACACTTACACGGATATTTCACGCACACATATATATAAATACTTCATAATAAGGGTTGGTTATAAGAGATTGTCGCATGACAATAAACCCGCCCATTGCGAAATTTCACAATAAAGGGTAGAAACGAAACGAAGAAACATTACTTCTCTTTCTTTAGTGTCACAATCAGTCACCCTTTCACTCCATGACCCCTTAGATCACCGCGTCGACGATTCCCCGGCATTCAGGTCGACGACATCACGGGCAGACGAGGGGACTGCCCAATCGTCTTCCGACCACGGCTGCTGATTTCCAAAGCAGTATCCAAATATTTCGTCTCGACCGAGGATACAGACTTCTTTTACAATGGTGTGCTTACATTCAAAAACGCCAACTGTAGCCTTTTAAATGACTTTAGGGTACATGGAGAGAGTTCTTAGACTACGCCGATGACGGACGAAATGCGACGTGTCCGAGGCAATCACCATAAATTGCTGTACAAACTGCCACTCCACCACCGGTAGCCAGTATGTAAACGCACGAAATGCACAGCGTTTCAGCAGCACAAAAAGATATAGCATGAGTTTCAGCGGCCGTGTTGTGAAATTCCTGAAACGTTTAAATTTTCCGGCGTGAACCCCGTATGCATTATATCTACTGAACTCGTCTTAAAAGTACATTGTTGGATAAAATGCATGGTAGTTATAATAACTAACAGACTATAAAAATAAAAAAAATATTAAAAAAAATGTCAAATCGGGTAATTTTGGATCAGATTTTGTGTTACTTTCGTATCTTTCTACTTTTTGCAAGATATTTTGTAAAATTAATGGCCTGGGTGACCTCGTATGCCTCTTAATTCGAACTCACTGTTAGAATTCATAGACAATGACTATAAATTGTCAAAAAACCTCATTTTATAGGTGGTCCAAAGATATATTTAATTTGGGGTAATATTGACCATGCTTTTTCTTTACCATAAAATAATGTTGTTTTGTGCTATTTGTATTCTATGGATAAGATCTACTTATCTACTAATATGAAATAAAACTATCTTACGCCTTTACCAACGATTAGAATTACGCCTTTACCAACGGTCATGCAATTTAAATATTTGGGCTCAATATTATGCAACGATGTCAAAATTGACAACGATGTTACTCATAGATCTACAACAGAATGGATGAAGTGGAGACAAATGGCGTTATGTGCGACAGAAAAATGGTCCCTAATATCAAAGGGCAAATGTATAAGACAGCCATTAGAACTGCTGTCTTGCATGGATCAGAATGTTGGGCGACTAACAAACAACATCTTATTAAATTACATACAACAGAAATGCGCTTGCTACGCTGGTTAGCGGGTGTCACACTATTAGACAAAATCCGAAATGAATACATAAAGGGAAGTTTTAAAGTCGCTCCGATAAGTGGTAAAGTCAAAGAAAGACGCTTACGGTGGTACGGTCACGTCCAGCGACGCCCAGATGGTACATGGTAAAGCTTGCCCTGGACCTGCCAACGACGAAATGTGCACGTAGAAGACCACCCGCCACCTGGTTGACGACGGTTCAAAAAGACCTGAGAGAAGCTAAACTCAACGCCGACACAGCCCAAGATCTTGCTCAGTGGAGAAGGACAAGAAAGGCCGACCCCAAGTAAATGAGATAGGGTCTAGAAAGAAGAAGAAGAAGAAGACGAAGAAGAAGAAGATGAAATAAAGCTATCACTGTTTACTATATTTTAACACTCTACATAGAATATAATTTATTGCTTATTTCTTCGTTAGGTTAATAAAACTTTTATAATCATGTCAGTATTTTTAATCAAATTGGGACATTTTGGCCGTGTATCCATCCTATTTCAAAGTGTTTTGAAAGAAAACTGGTCCATGCAGTAAGCTAGTTTCCATTATCTGTGATTTTTTTAAAAGTTCTCCAAAGAAATATCTCAAATCATGTATTGAAATACGCGTAAAACCATTAAAACGCTATAACGTCGTAATAGTTCCTGGTGTTCCTGGTTCCAATAGTTCCTGGTGTAAATTGAAAACACAATAGACAATGGCACGTGGTTTATGTGGTCAAGAATTTGCTCTTTCTTGACGTTTGACAGGTGACATTATTTAAAGCGACATTTTTTTGAGGCTTTGGATTCTAGTCTAATGATCAGTATAAGCTAATTTAAGTTCGGCTAAAGTAATATTGTCGCGGCTACAAGACTTACGTAGTACAGAAAGTCGGAATCAAAAGTTTATTTATAGTGCGTTCCAATGTTGGCATCAAAGGTTCTGTTTTTCCAATATGACAGTATTAATAAAAAAGATTTATTTTTCAATAAATTTTTCTTTTAAGTATGGTAGTTATTTTTAAAAAGTTTTTCAATTTGCCTATACTTGACCACCCAAAAAACTAATATATAAGATTTGTAAACATAACCTACACATAGAGTTTTTTATGCCCTCGTTAACTTTATGGAAAATGTGAGCAGCAGACTGCTGAGGTATTATGTCATCCCAAGTGTCATAGGGTACCTTTACTGTCCAAATATCAAAAAAGTAGTCGTTTAAATGTCCAAATATCAATAAATTAGAGTACAGTACATTCCGGAGATATATACCACATGTACCTATATGGATAAATGCATAAACCACGAATACTTCATTAAAAACCGTAATAAAAATAAATTAGTTTACTTTCTGTAGCAGCAGTCGTGTTTTTTATTATTTTTAAAATATTTACTTGTTTATTTATTTATTTTATGCATATCAATTTAACATTAAATCGCTGAGTTACAAATATTACAAATTAATGTCGTGATTTTCCTCACGGGAGATAGAACGTAAGTAGGGAGTTATAAGGTCTTTGTGGAATGTATTGTCTCGCTAAGTCAAGATCTTCGTCGAGGTAATAATCTAGTGGTCATGAGAAGTCACAAGCAGCTGTTTAGCATGTGATATAGCGGATCGTCCAAAAAGGCTGGAAATTAAAATTGATCACCTCAACCTTTCGTAATTTCCTGGTTCAGAATTACCTAATAAATATATCTTACATACTCTAGTCCGGTCACACCTGTGGGTCACAACAATATGTCTTTCTATGGCAATAATATCTGCTACGGTCATTCATTTCGACCTTGATTTGCCCCCTCAAATCGTCTTTGCCAACAATCAATCTAAACTAAGTTTTCCTTGGGTGGCTTCTCAGTATGCTGCCTTCGGGTATTTCAGTCGAGGGCTGTTAGGGATGTACCTTTCTTCTTGCCAAAATCGGTAGCGTAACTAAACAACAATCTCATTCACAGACTCTCTATGACACAATTCTCTTGGAGTTCTAACGCTGTACACTTTGTCAGGTAGGCTGGGGTGAATCTGAGCGCGGTAAATCGTGGTAATCGTCTCATTGTGTCTATCTTGTCCAAAGAGCGAGCAAAACGTCCAGCCGCTGATACTACTGATAAAGAACGGAATTCCGCAGCACGTAAACCAGCTGCGGATAACACGGTATTGAAAAAATACGGAAAATTATGAAGGAAATGAAGGATTACGGGGAAAACTTTTTTTTTGTGAAAATGAGATACTAATGTCTCTTGCAGTTTGTTACAAAACGAATCAAAGCATGAATCGATTTTCGAAAGAGTGATCATAACCTGCTCTTAAATGAAAGGAGAAAGAACGTGTGACGGAAAAGAACGATTAAAGTCCACGCAGTGTCGGTGGACATTGATCCCGTCAGGTCCAGATGTGGGGTACCTCGACGGCCCTTCGGTTGATGCTGAGGAGAAACTGTGATGGGAAATACTGATAAAGGTCAATGACTTTTCCACGTTTTCGCTTTTTCAGGAGGTATAATTCAGGTACAATGTATTTTTTAACACATTATTCTTATATTCTATTCTATTTTTTTTTGAGTAAATTGTATATTTTAGAAACTCAAATATGTTTGGTTTACAGACAAAATATTTTTTTTTCTCACTCAAACCCTTGCTAAAACATCATTTTTAGGTTACTAAATTTTAAAAATGTAATTGAGCCGAAAAAGTCGCCATTGATAGTTATTATATCACTGTCCAACAAAAAAAAGAGTGTTATGTATTCAAAGTTCATATATGCAAGTTTTCCACTTTTTTACTCCACCATAACATAGTAAAATAACATCAGTAGGCCATCTCGAGCCCGTTTTCGAAGTAAGTACCTACGCTTCGTCGAACAACAAGGGTTGCCACAACACTGTGATCCTATTAAAGCAGAAATGCAATTCTTTATAATTATTATGTTATGTATTTTTGGTGTATAGATCAACAGTCGGTTCCCAAAATTGTACTGTAACAGAATATATGAGTTAGTGCTGACTTTGTGTGACAGCATTTATCACTTGTTGCATGTGTTCAAAATACCTACATTTTCGTAAGTTAAAGTAGGTACTTAACAAAAACGCATCTACCTACCTACCTACGCACTTACATACCTATGCACCTACTTACCTAGACACATGCCTACGCAAATGAACAATAAACGTTACCTCGTAAATGTAATTCCGTAACGTAAATGTAAATACTCGTAAATGTAATTTCTGACAGGTTGCATTACAGCCTGTACAGAAAACATTCCACTTTTGTATACTTAGCTGTCGCGCGACAGCCCTGACTGGCTAGCACCGAGGCGCCCGAGAATCTATGTAGTGGTAGCATACGGACAACGGGCGCTTGTATGAGTGCGAAATCGGTGCGTACTATGGAGATGTTATACTGTTCTTATTTTACAGGGAGCTAATGGGCCCATGATGAGGTGGCCACGATGACCCATGTTTTCAGGGTCGGTCACACTCACGGGTCAACACCCATCCGATGGCCTCCACGCATGGGGTGCGAACCTGGGTAGGACACTGGGTCAACCAGTCTCCCCTGGGAATCAAACCTCTGGCGCTCCTGGACGGTCTGCGCACCGAGCGGCGCAAGCCAATCGACTGTGCTCTCCGACTAACAGTCGGGGGAGTCTGGGAACTGTATTGTTTCCTATAGAGCAGGGGTGGTTGTCTACCTTACGGCGACTGCTCTTGGAATGACCATTGGCCATCCGATCCCGGTTCAGAGTCGGGCAAAGGACGCCTTGGTCCGCGATAGATTCGGTGCACACCGTTTCACCGCTTCGTAAGGGAGAGGACCGCGCAAGCGACCTCGAACTCGGAACCAATCGAGAGACCGGAGAAATCTGGTCACAATTGGAAGCAAGGGCGCGAGGGTCGGCCCGCCAGGTAACACTGGCTATCTCGCGGTAAGGCGTTGGCTTCTTGCGGGTTGTGACGTAGCTGGACGTTGGATTTGTTCTGTCCAAAGTCTTCTACGTTCACTGCAGGGCGACAGAACGAGAAAATCGTTAAAACGTCCTGTGGTGACGGGCTCGCCCGTTGTAGTTGACACCGCAAGTTGTTCTTATTTTACAATGACTATATAACTTCTAAACGCCTTATGTCATCCCGAGTGTCATAGGGTAATAACTTAACTGTCCAAATATCAAGTAAGTAGTTGTCTAAATGTCCAAATGTCAATAAAAATAATATAAATGTATCGTGTCTAGTGTCGAATGAAAGGTCTGATTGAGTACATTCCAGATATATACATCTGCCTACATGGATAAATACACAAACTGCATATATTCATAAAAAAACCGTAAAGAAAATAATTTCAAATAGTACCTACAATAGTTCACTTTTTGTAACGGCAGTCGTGTTTTTTATTCTTTTTAATATACATATTTACTTGTTTTTCGTAATCCTTCAAATGTGATAACGTACACCCATGAATAGGTTTTGAAAAAATCTGATACACAACATGCTAATTCTGCGCTAAATTTTGTCCACTTGACATCTATTCACTTGCGTCGTCGTCATCCAAAAAGCGCGTCTACGAGCACTAACTTTGTCTGCCTGTAGGTCAACGTACGAGCAATAGGCACGCATAAAAAACCTGCGCTTGTGCGGCCAAATAATAAGCGTGGCCTTGGTCTTCAATTCGGACGAATATAAATAATTTATGGCAGGAGAATAGCTCCGGAGTGCGGTTTGGGAATAAGAATAACCTGTTTCTGTAAAAAGAACCATATAAATATTCGTAATGAGACATGTCGTAAACCTGAGTTAAGGCGGTAAAGAAGCTAGAAAGATAAAAATAAAAATAGATAAAAATAGCCCTCACTACAGTGGAGCTAGTGAGAGCTAATGGGCCCTTGCTGAGTTGGCCACGAAGACCCATTCTGTTCAGGGTTGGTCATACTCACAAGTCAACACCCATCCGGCGGCCTCCACGCATGAAGTACGAGCCCGGGCAGGACTCTGGCCTTAGGGCTAGTTCCCCCTAGGAGTCAACCTTCTGGCGCTAATGGACGGTCTGCGCACCGTGCGGCGTAAGCCAATCGATTGTGCACTCTGACTAACAGTAGGGGGAGTCTGGAAGCAGTACTGTTTCCTATAGAGCGGGGGTGGTTGCGGACCTTAAGGCGACTGCTTTTGAAACGACCATCGGCTACCCGATCCTGGGTGAACAGCCGGGCAAAGGATGCCGTGGTCCGCGATACATTCGGTTTACACCGTTTCACCGCTTCGTAAGGGAGAGGACCGCGCAAGCGACCTCGAACTCGTAACCAATCGAGAGGCCGAAGTAATCTGGTCGCGATTGGAAGTAAGGACGTGAGTGTAAGGCCGCTGGGTAACATACCTGGTTATCTGGCGGATAGAGCGTTGGCCTCTTACGGGCATGTGGCGGAGCTTGACTGTTTTGTCCAAGTTTTCTGCGCTCACTTCACGGGAGATAGAACGAACAATCGTTAAAACTTCCTGAGGTTCGCCCGTTGTAGTTGACAACTTTATTTATCCCCACTACAAATGAATCATTACTACGTTATCGGTTGGCTGTAAGGAACTGCTTAGTCAATAAAACCGCGTTGTGAACAATATGTGATCAATAAAGAATTCTTATATTGGGTCGTATAATCTGGCTTCGCTAAAATATAATACAAGTGGGTTGTTTCAGGTTAGGTTTCTTCGAACCGGCCCCAAAGTTGCGGAAAATTCTTTGAAGGAGCGATCATGCAAATTGCAAAAAATCAATTTTGTTGCAAATTGCGCTGCTTGATAATTACAAATAACCACATTAAAAAAACGATCCATACCAGAAGAATCTGAGCACCCGCGAGTTATATAAATTAATGTTTTAAAACAAATAGTTTCACTGGTTAGTTTAATCATTAATTATATAGCGAAGTGTTTTTCAACCTTTTTTAGATCTCAACCCCCTTTTTGGTAAAAGAAACCTTCGCGACCCCCCTTATACTGTAATTTAGTTCTCTGAACCCCCTTTAGTCTCTTCCACAGAAGTAATGGTAAGCATTAGATAAATAAAATGTATATAAAAACAATTGCGGAAAACTACATTAATTTTAACTGTTTTTCACTTTCGAAGCTGTACCTGTTTTATTTTAGATCAACATATACTTTTTTTTGAAAAGAAATTGCAAAAACACATAATAAATATGTCTCTCTTCCGAAGCTGTACATGTTTGCATATTATATAATAAAGATTTTGTAATATGTTCGATTTTTATTTTTAGATAGCCTGCGATTCCCCGGGAGTATCTTCTCGACCCCCCAGGGCATTTCTTGTTTCTTACTTTTTTTAAACTGTAAAAAATATATTTAAGAGCTTGGTATTATTATGGCCGTCGATTCTAACTACTTTTTTTAAACACTGTGTGAGTGCTTATTCCTATTGCTTACACAATACTAGCTGATAGAAATCAGCTTCAAAACAGGTGTCAATAAATTTCGTAGCGCAATAATGTCATAACCGTGGCGGCGCTACACGGCGCCCGCGGGGTCATGGATCGCCGGATTCAGCCGCTATCAGATGAACAAACAGCAGTAAATGATAAGGCCAATTACAATACAGACATGAATGTTTGCGCGAATTGTTATCGGTCAAACACATGTGGAGCGTCGAGACCTTGAGCCTGTTCGCGAAACACAAGCAGCCCATCACGACCAACGCCGAACGTCGCCGAGCCGCACACCGGTCGAACCGAGCCACAGCCAGCCAAATAGCACACGCGGAAATGATGAATACTTGTAGCGGCAATGTGTGCATCAGGAAAATACAAGACGAGCCCTCCCATGCACGAGCGGCATATCCACATTATTTTTGATCTAATATATTCCTCTTAGGGGCCGTCCATATGTTACGTAATCACCGAGGGGGAGGGGGGGTCAAAACTGAGGCTTACGCTTGACTACGTGGGGGGGGGGGGGGGGTCAGACCTATGGCTTATGCTTGAATACGTGGGGGGGGGGGTGTACCCGTCCTAATTACGTAATCAACTTTGGTCATCGCATCGCATTATTTTTGGTCTAAACCTGCACATTAAATGTGCATTTTTAAATGCAATCTATTTTTTTCAATGCCATCTTTACAGGCACTGCAGTCTGAATAATGGGATCTGTAAAATAAACCAAAGAGTTTGAGATTTTGTAATTACTTTGAATTAATAAAGTACATTTTTAAAAGCATTCTAAAATGTTTTTCCACTTACCGTCTTCAAACACTTTACAAACGCTGGGTTCAGGATTCTTTACATTTTCCGCAAATTTGGCTGATTACGTAATCATGAGAGGGGGGGGGGGGTGGGGTCAGGCGACTGTTTAGGTCTGTTGACAAAAGGGGGGGGGGGGGAGGTCGAAGATACCAAAAATGTGATATACACAATTATTACAACTTATACAAGTAAGCTAAATGTCTAAACTTCATGTGACGAGGATGCGTATGTAGTGTAGTAATCTTAATTTTATGAGAAATAGTGGGGAAAGATAGATAAAAACAAGCAAAAATATTTTCATGGTTTTCAGATTCAAATTTTTAAAATGACATCAATGTATTTCAATTTACCACGTTTATTTCAATGTTGTCCCGGACGGGCTCGGCGTAGTTCACCACCACGGAGATTGCCGAAAGAAACGTGGAGTGCCAACCAATTCACAAGATACAATCTGTTTTTAATTATTTATAATTGTCAAACAACCGCGACAATGTGTATTCAATAAATTTTTGAACCCTCTAAAATAGTTTAAAATCTTTAAAGTAGAATTCTGCGATGTTAAAAAATAAATTAAAACCAGTAACACATAAACATAATTAAATTTTCCTGAATTTTAATAAAAACTCTGTAAAATCTGAAAAGTTTTCAATTCGTTTACGGCGTTCTTCGACTTATTGACTCTGTGATAAACACAAGGTTTCATCATTTTAAAGATAAGAAACGTCAACATTTTTAAAACTTCTCCGACTGGCAACTTCTAACATTAGCCTCCTAAAGTATTACATAATATATTATATATATAATTATGATTAGGGTCGTCTTATAATAACTTAAAGCTTAATACCTTTCCAGCAGTTATCTCTAAAACTAAAATTTAAAGGCTATCGAGATGCGAGTGCAATAACAAGGGAACGTTACGCCTATAATTCTTCTTTACTTCAACTTGGTAGAAATGAGGTGGAAAAGGCAATAAGTCATATTTTAAAGTAAAGGCCTACATTATTATTATTGTCATACATTCCTCAAACTTTATATTTTAATACTATTTATTTATTTCTTCTACAAACTTCATATTACGACATTTTATATTAATATTTATTTCCATGACCATGCTATATCAATATTTTAAATATAATTATAAGTTTAATTTGAATTCGCTTATCTATTTTATATTTTATCATATTTTGTATTTTTCATT
Organism: Micropterix aruncella; assembly: GCA_944548615.1. Classification (NCBI taxonomy): domain Eukaryota; kingdom Metazoa; phylum Arthropoda; class Insecta; order Lepidoptera; family Micropterigidae; genus Micropterix; species Micropterix aruncella. The sequence continues at coordinate 15,949,056 of OX155954.1, read as the reverse complement.
TTAATATGATGTGCACATGAATAAATCTTTGCCATACATAGTTTTCCTTGGTACGGGCTATGGCCTAGTTAGGCAGATTCTGCAACTAATACAATTGTAAATTTATGTTTTTGAATGAATCAAATTGTTATTATTATTATTATTATTATTATTATAAAGAAAAGAAGACGTTTTTATCTAATGAAAAGAATGTACTGTCTAGCTTGTATTCTACGGAAAGACTGACCGCAAAATAGACCCTAGCAGGAAATATACATATTCGGCAGTGTAAAAATCACAATGGTTGAAATATCGAAGTAGCATAGTTGACTTCATACGGATGGTTCTATCTTTGTTTATTTTGCAAGATATGCTGCGTCGGGCCGAGTTTCACGGGGCGCCCGGGCAGCTGACCTCGATTTCTACGGGCGTGGAAAAAAATCAAATAGCTCGTTAAGATTATTGTGATTGGACGAAAGTCAAAAAACAAAGGACGTCGAAAATAAAGCAACAAAATGCAACGAGCGTTTTATTGGACTGCGATGAGTCACTTAAAATTAGGCCAATCGCGAATTAAAATAGGCCCATTGCATTGCGACTTCTTGCAGCTAAATAAAAGAGAAAATGTAAAAAATCGGTTGTCACCCAAGGACTTTCCCGGCAAGTAGACAATCCCCCCTATCTTGCGCGACAACCTACCCCCCGCGCGCTAATTCGTAGTATATTTTTATTTTAGTATATTCCTTGGTAAAAGGAACGTATTTTTCCAAAAAATATTTTCTTCCATATATCATACTTTAAATATTATTTGTTTTGCTTGTATACGAGATATTGCAACCAAAATTTCACAATGTGATCTCGGTCCAACAAAATCTGTGTCTCATCAAGTCTCCAAGTCCAATATTTTGATTGTAGTATGACTAGCGCGCCCTCTGGTGGACCGATTTCAACCACAACTTTTCAACTCTTGCCATGACCGAATGATGCCTGCATGCCAAATTTCAGCTCAATCGGATGAAGCGTCTGGAAATGGTTTTAATCGCCTTGGGGGGGGGGGGGGTATCAATATGTATATATCCGTGTACATCTCGAAAAAAAATGTGCATTTACATTACTTTACCTCCTTGACGATTAGTAGGCTGATAAACTAAAATGGTATTTTAGCCAGAAAATAAGCAATGTCATATATTAACTTCAATGTATCTGCAACTACAATACATATACCGCGCTTTAATTTGTCCATATCGGCATATACTATGATATTTCTATTGAAACAATGTATTACGTACATAATCGTTATCAATGCAAACAAGGACAAAATTTTCTACGGCAACGCGGCTGCTACTTGCATGACAGGCACTTATAGCCCAGTCAAATAGGAACAAATTTCGAGGTTTGACGGAAATAATTGGTAATAGTTTGAAACTTAGCAAAATATTCATTGATGCGTACTATTAGACATACTATAAGTACCCTACTATATCTGTTGCGCTCTAGCCGCCATCTTGGAAAAATGGCGTTCCAATTCAGTTTTTCGCTTATATCTTGCTCACTTTAGCGATATCGAAAATATGCTTCATGTAAAAAATTAGGCCTATAAAATTCTCTATAAAAATGTCATATACATTTTTTCATATCATCTATTATTAGTATAAAAACAGCCTAGTCAGCTGGGGACTTTATGCAACAATTAGTATGGGAACCCTGTCTTTTCTGATTTAAGACTCATACTTGTCATAATAAATCAATTATAGGTATTTTTCCTCCGAAAATGAATTCCTCATCATTGAATTATCCAAAACTGATATCCTACTTGCCTTATGCCTATAGTTTACGAGGTATAGGGCTCAAAGTAAAGCGCGGCGGAATCAAACTTTCCCCCCACTCCCACCGACACTCGCGCTGTGGCAACCACTGGCTTCTAGGTTAAATCCACTCAAGACCTCTTAAGGAATAATTATGACATTTTTGTAGAGAATTTTATAAGCTTTACTTTTGACATAAAGCATATTTTTGACATCGCTGAAGTTAGCAAGATATAAGCGAAAAACTTAATCAGGGCGTAATTTTTCAAAGATGGCGGCTCGAGCGCAACAAATAGAGTAGGGGACTTTTAGTATGTTTAACAGTACGCATCAAAGAATTGTATGTCAAGTTTCAAACTTTTACTAATTATTTTTCCTAAAAGTTCTTTTTTGACTGGGCTACTAGCTCGTAATGGAAAATCACATTTTCAGTGGAAAATTAAAGAATACAAGCGATATCTCAATATGGAAGCGGTAGCTAAAATAATGTTTCAGAGGAAATTCTCGTCTAAAATCCCTTTTCCACCTGCCAAAGCCGGACACCAACTCTAGGTTTTGGGTGCCGTTATTCAGAATGCACTGAGGAGAAAAATATTGGATTTCTTCTTACACTTCCATTTTGTTATTACGGTTTTGTTATTACATTTGGTTCAATCAGAACAATCTCCTCCTCAATTCAAGAAAAAACACCGGCATGCATTTCTCGTCTAATTACAGAAGGTCGATCGATTCGCCCCACCTTATTAGTTCAAAACGACGAAATAACTTTAAGCAAGGATTCCCAATTTCTTGATCTTGTGATTGACAATAAATTAAACTGGAAGTCTAATATAAATGAACTTAGAAGCAGCCTCTCGTCTACGATATGTGCTGTGCGCAAAATTAAGTACTTAGATGGAGAATCTGCATCTCTCTCTGTATATCATGCCTGCTTTCATTCGAAAATGGCCTACGGTATACTTCTATCGGGAAACTCCACTGATAGCTCTCGAATATTTATACTCCAAAAGCAGGCAGTAAAAGCCCTCGCGGGGGGTAGCGCGAAATACTCACTGCGTTCCGTACTTTAAAAAAAATAACTTTGGTATGTGAATATATTCTTCGGTGCCTAATTTTAACGAGAACAAACGTCACAAACCGTGAACTAAATGGTGATCACCTCATGACACTCGCCACCGGTTAAACATTGCTCTAGAGTTCACCTAACACAGACATAAAAATCCTTTAATTACGTTAGTTTGAAGATTTTTAACTGCCTTCCTCTCCATAATAGACTTCTGGAGTTAAACATATTCGAGACTTCATAAAAAGAAAATTGGCATCCACACATGCTTTCTATAAGTTGGACGAGTTCTACAGCTGTGCTGAATCGTTTGTAGTCTAGATATTATTTGTATATTAGATTTAGACAGTTTCGGGCATGAAATGCTATTTTATAATATTGATGATATTTTTAACGCTTCAGGCTGTTTATCTGTTAAATTGACTTTTGAAACAGTGTTATTTCCAAATTTTGTGGGCATTTATTTAGTGAATCATTTTACAAATTTTGTTTTATTTTTTTTGTTTGTTTTTTATTTGATTTATTTTTAGTTGTTGTAAATGCGATTATTTTAGCTTCTTTTTGTTGTGTCTCTCAATTTGACATTTATCTAATATAGAATTTATCTGATATCCTAATATGTATTTTTTTACTATTTCACCGGTTTGTATCTACTTATTTAATACCTAGTCTTTTTTGTAGATACCTGGTTTGTAGATACCTGTAGATAGAGGTTTGTAGATACCCAGTCTATTTTAAAAAATAAAATTATTATGATTATATACGTAATACTTGTTGAAACATGCGTATTTCCGTATGTAACGCAGACATCGACCAGTTCATGAACACACTGCATTCGTCAGTAGTGGTCACTTCCATCCTCTCCTTAGTTTTCTTTTCATAACGACTAAGGGCCGATTTCTAAAAGCGACGGATACCGATCGGTAACGGTTTCGGTCGACCTATCCGTTTGTTTGCGATGATTTGCGTTTCAATAACAAACCGATCGGTATCGGTTTACCGACAGATATTAGTATCGGTCAACCGTTACTAGTCACAATCCGTTAGTAAGCTCATCCCATACAAATTTCGTTTCAATATCATACCGACAAGTATCCGTTTGATTTGGCGGCTTCTGATTGGCTAGTTTCACGACGATGACAGCTCAAATGTAATCGCCCGAATTCGGGCGTTTTGCTCCGCCATTGCTGTTCGGTGGCTGTTCGTGCGCCGCGATAGTCGTTTTCTCGTGTTCTGTTTGTTGTTGTTTTTTGTGCTATTACGGAAGTTAAAATGGAGCGATCGGAACCGCCGCAAGTATGTACAATTTGTAATAAATCTATGAAAATAAACGCTGCCGGTAGGGGTACAATACAATTGTTTTTTAGCACCGGAAGAAAGTATTCACGACGGACGAGACGAGGCGATTACTCGACTGCATCGAGGACGAAGGCGAGGTTCTGCTGTGCAAGCGAACCGATGCCGCCACAAATACGATGAAAGACGACGCTTGGACGAGGGTGGTGAATGCTTTCAACCACGTTCACGTGGTCGGAGGCGTTCACCGCAATTTGGATTCCCTTCGCCTGAAATGGGATAACCTTAAAAAAAAGGCTCGACTGCGTTGCGCGAGGATACGGGCGAATAACCTAAAAGTAATATTTTTTCTATTACCTTATTATATTTAGGTCATCCATAAATCCAGCACTGACGAAGGGAGTTTTTTGAATTTCAGACAGGCGGAGGGAAGGAGTACATTGCCCCCGACGACATATTGGAGAGGGTGACCGGACTGATAGGTCTTCTGACGGTCGGTGGCAGGGCAGACAAGATGGGCAGCGATCGAGCATTGTTCGCGGACGAAAGTAAGTATCTAACTGTATGGCGATAGAAGACGACGGTGCAGATGATCGATTTTAATGCCGTTTGTAATTTCATAATTTTCCAGGCAACGAGGAAGCGGCTCTTAGAGCGGAAGGTGAGCCGGTGCTGTCCTGCTCTCGCAAGCGGCCTATTTTATCCACCCGTCATCAGACCAGTCTGGATCTGGAAACCGGCCACTCCAATCGCCAGCCGCAGGCGGGACCATCTGGTTACCAGCTACAAACTGCAACTGAAGATGAAATTGACCAGGCTGCGGCTGACGAGCACCAACCAGAAATGGAAGTACCAGGAGCTTCGCCAATATTGCATCGGCGGTGGGTAAACCCAACACCCGCCGCTCTACGTACCCAGCCGTCACAGGAGCTTCGCAGAAGAGAGGGTAATGAAACTTTTAACTAGCCCATCCCCGTCTCCACGGTTGAATCGTTTCATTAACTTTTCCTTTCAGATCTACCGCGACGGCGGCGGCCGTTCTCACCAATAACGGAGTCGGTTGTGAGACGAAATCGGGCCATGGAGAAATATTTCATTACTAAGAATATATATTACGACAACAAAGTTGCACAGCAGGTAAATAAGCTTATATTTCCAATTCTAATTTCTTCCAATTGCTGTTTTACATTACCTATACATACATTTTATCATTCCAGCGAGCCGATCGAAACCCACCGCCGAGAAGACAGCCCGAGCGAGAGCAACAGAGCAGTAGCGATAGCGATTTTTAAAAATAAAAACGTGGATAGCAAGTCTTTTTTGTTTATTTATTTATTTAAGGAAAACATACTGCGATACATAAAATAATACAGTTACATTTATTTATGAATTAATTACTATAAAACATTGATTTTTGCTAACAAAGATAACTGGAACCAAATGGTAAAACCTTAACCTTATGTCACTTAACTGAAATAAGCCCGTTCTATGGGTCTAATATGTATTACAATAAATTATTTAAAAGTTTTAGTAAAATGGTTATAAATCTGAATTGCCCTAAAATGAGCCCCTCGGAAAACAAACAAAAATCGCAATTCGATTATAAAATCAGCAATAAATGGAACATGACATTCCATTTTAAAATTAAAATAAAAATAGTGTCCTAAAATAAAGTTACAAAAAAAAGGTCATAAGAAAATTATAAAAAAGTCATCAATATTTAATATGTGGTAAGTGATAGATATAAACTTAAATATAATACCTAATCAAAATAAGTAAAATTCATTTTCAAAAACAACATACAAAAAAAAACAATTTTTGGTAACAAATTCAATGGTAAAATATACTCAACACACATATTTAAAAACATAACATACATTTCTGGCCAATAACATGTTTACAACAATTGATTTGTTAAATTGTCATTTATATGCATAGTGCCTAGAGTAGGGGATGTGAAAAAAAGGAAGGAATGGGTGTTGTGAGTGCGTGTGTGTGTCTGAGGAGGAGGGGGGGGGGGAATGGTGTGTGTGTGTGTGTATATATGTATACATATATATATATATATATATATATATATATATATATATATATATATATATATATATATATATATATATATATATATATATATATATATATATATATATATATATATATATATATATATATATATATATATATATATATATATATATATATATATATATATATATATATATATATATATATATATATATATATATACATACCGAACTCAAAACAATCTGAACACAAGAATGTCCGCGAGTATCAATTATATAATTCCGTCAGTCAGGACAACATTTGCCCAGAGACATATATTCTACATAGCCCCAAAATTATATAATTCCCTTAGTGAAGACATGAAAAATTATCCTAACATAAAAATATTTAAAGCAAACCTTAATAGATGGCTACTTAACAAGGGATATGTAAAATCTGATCAACTTCTTTGCAACGCACGACAATTTATTTAGTATCACTTATCTATTTTTCTTAATTAAATTTTATTAAATTACAACTATAAATGTATATATTTATTACATAGCTATATTTTTTATAAAATTGGTATATTTATGTATATATACAGGTGGTGGGTCCAAATAATTTATTTAAAAAAAAACACTTCATTTCTTAAAATTGCATAAAAATATGCACATCTAGAGACGGGCCAAATTATCGCCTAGTTAGATGTGCTATTGGCAGTAAAGGTCATGTAAGATGTGTTAAACCTCCCTATATTAATTATCAAATAATTTATATAATTATTATAAGATTACATGACCAATGAATGAACTGTATACCTAATCCTATATACCTAAATAAATTATATATATATATATATATATATATATATATATATATATATATATATATATATATATATATATATATATATATATATATATATATATATATATATATATATATATATATAAATATGTATATATGTATATATATATATATAAATATGTATATATGTATATATATATATATATATATATATATATATATATATATATATATATATATATATATATATATATATATATATATATATATATATATATATATATATATATATATATATATATATATATATATATATATATATATATATATATATATATATATATATATTTATATATATATATTAAATACGTTATATAAATAACTAAAAAAACCTATCTACAAAACCAATTTATTTTTAAATATTATAAATAGGATAAAAACGAATTTACCACATGAATTTTGTAACACCCGACGTTGCAGCTGCCGTTTTCTAGGATAGACTGTCCAGTCTACCCTAGACAACGGCGGCTGCAACGTCGCCGAAATGTCGGGTATTACGAACCGGTAAATTCGTTTTTTATCTTATTTATAATGTATAACAAACGCGATAGTCTCCGATTTCTTATTTTAAATTGTATACAGAAGTAAATTAAAATCATACCATAGGTGACGATAAATGGTACCTACTAATAAAATATCATAGGTATCACTGTATAATCAATGGTATAGGGTAGATTTTTTTTGTAATAACTGACGATACATTAGTTGGAGGAGTAAATGCTCACAGATTTTTTGAATTATCGTACGAGAAGGCAAATTTATGAAAACTTTTTTCACGCTAGAGGGCGCTGCGGTGATGGCGTAAGGTGTAAATTAATTGACTTAACGCTCGAGCGAATGATATTGCCATGCAGTTAGTAGCTCACTTCACCTATTGGGCCACCGCCACTGCACCCTTTAGCCGACTGCCGCTAACAGCACCTATTAAAGTTTTCGACGCACATCGAATCGGTAATACATATGTATAGCATAAATATAGGTCACAGCAACAAAATAAGTCGGTACAAAAATACGTCGGTACAAAATGTTGATTGAAGTTCTACGGATGTTGAACGTTGACAATGACAATGTCGTTGACAAGTTGACTGTAGGTCCGCTGCACTTCATTTTATCTGAGGCGCCGGTCAGCTCGTATCAAACTGAAATTTTAAAAAAATGTACTAAAATCAAGAAAACATCTAAACTGATGAGTAGACATCGGATTATATGCATTGGCATATGTTCAAAATGCTATTTTTATAATGTTATTGCATATTTCAGTACTTTCTCATCGATAGTGCATATTTCAGTAGTTAAATAATGACAACCAATTTCTGACGGTGCGCCTTATATGATGAAAGCTGATCAAGCTCTAAAAGTGTTTTACCCAAACTTGCTTCTCGTCACCTGTCTGGCCCTTGGATTACATCGACTTGCGGAAGAGTTCAGGAAAGAGTTCGAGAATGTCAATAAATTCATTTCCTCTACAAAAAAAAGTGTTTTTGAAAGCACCAATGCGAGTATAAGCATATAAAGAGCGGCTGCCAAACCAAGCACTGCCAACAGAACCAATATTAACACGGTGGGGAACTTCGTTAAAGCCGTATTGTTTCAAGCTGAGAATTTTTGAGGCCATAAAAGAAGTAGTTGGTCAATTTGACAGTTTAGAGGCCATTGCAATTAATTCAAGACAGCAGGCATTTGAGGATCCTTCAATTAAACAAAATATTGCTCTTATCGCAACACATTTCAGCAATACACCCAACGCCATTGCGAGACTAGAAACTAAAAACCTTCCTCTGTGCAAGTCTTTAGAAATAATGGAAATAATGATTGATCAGAGTAACGCTCTTCCGAGTTCGCTATCAGAAAAAGTCCCTGTCAAATTCAATGCCGGTCTTGAAGGAATAAAGTTAAAGCATATATCAAAAGTTTGCTCTAGGAAATCTTCAAAAATATTTAATTGTGTAATTTCACAAGACTTACAACTGATTATTAATATTAATATGTATATTTTGTGAAAAATTACATAAATTTTAATTATAAATAGCATCTTGATTGTATTTATAATTAAATACAATCAAGACCTTGTGTTGCGCCCGTTGCCCAACATATGCAGTGCCCTGTGGCACGGACCGACCCAGCGCTGTGTGAACCCAGGACTGTAAAAAGAGGTCCACCGCTTGGTCGCCGCTTGCCCCGTAACGGGCGGCCACGACACCTGCTGCAAGCCTCGATACGCCTCAGTCTGTCTATTACCACCGTTTTACTCCCCGTCCCCTGCACCAATAAAACACGCCTTCGACTCACTAGTGCCAACACGGCATATTATTTTTCGATGAACTTCAATGACACACCATAAATTTATAAACATGAGATCTTAGTCTAGGATGCATAACAAAGTGCATAAGGTGTATAACAAATACATTACATATCGGTATACATAACAAGTATACAGTTTTACAAATCAGACATAAGTATATAATTAACCTAGGTACATAACAACGTTATTGAAATCTTTATTGTAAAGTAAAATCAGTATATAACAATTAATCTTATTTTCTAAGTGTCGCTATCCTGTTCTTCCCGGGCAGCGGGTCGAACAAGATCTTTCGTGGTCGGTTGTCGAGCGGCGTCTCTGTGCGCCTGCGTGCGCCTGAGTGCGCCTGAGTGCGCCTGGGTGCGCCTGTGTGCGCCTGTGTGCGTCTGCGTGTGCCTGACTGCGCCTGGGTGCGCTTGTCTGTGCTGCGTCCGCCTGTGCTGCGTCCGCCTGTGCTGCGTCCGCCTGTGCTGCGTCCGCCTGTGCTGCGTCCGCCTGTGCTGCGTTCGCCTGTGCTGCGTTCGCCTGACTGCGCCTATGTGCGCCCGTCTGCGACCGCGTGCGTCCGACTGCGCCTATGTGCGCCCGTCTGACCGCGTACGTCTGACTGCGCCTGTGTGCGCCGTCTGACCGCGTGTGCGCCGCGTGGGTGCCGCGTGTGCGCCGATGCGCACCAGACTGCGCCTTTGTGCGCCCGTCTGCGCCCGCGTGCGTCCGACTGCGCCTATGTGCGCCCGTCTGACCGCGTGTGCGCCGCGTGGGTACCGCGTGTGCGCCGATGCGCACCAGACTGCGCCTTTGTGCGCCCGTCTGCGCCCGCGTGCGTCCGACTGCGCCTATGTGCGCCCGTCTGACCGCGTGTGCGCCGCGTGGGTACCGCGTGTGCGCCGATGCGCACCAGACTGCGCCTTTGTGCGCCCGTCTGCGCCCGCGTGTGTCCGACTGCGCCTGTGTGCGCCGTCTGACCGCGTGTGCGCCGCGTGGACCCGGCTCTCCGAAGGTCCCAACTTGGACCGGCGCTCGAACTCCACGACTGGAGCGAGCGTCCCGTCGACCGTAAATCACGAGTCGGACCGTAATTCCCGACTCGGACCGGCACTCAACTCCCCGAATAGGAGAGAGTGTCTCGTCGACCGTAGTGTCCTTTACTTGGACGGGCTCAATACTGCACGGTGCAGTAGAGCCGCTCGCGACTGGCTTCCAGACTGCAAGGGCAGTGGAGCGGTTCCAGGTCGCGGTCCTAGTAGTCGTTGGGGGTTCCTTCCTTCCTTCTTAGTCGGTTGACTGTTTCCTGTGGAACTGAGAGAGCGAGTGATTTGGTATGGCCCAGGGGCCCATATTTGTACTCACTTCCGCGGTTCTCGCCGTGCACCTGCTGTGCACCTGCTTTCGTGTCCACCAATGGACACGCCGCGGACAGCTTTCCGTGAAAGGTGGGGATCTTCCCTTTTCTATTGACCTCTCGCACTCTCCTAGGAGAAAAGCTATCTCCTCTCCTCTAAAAGCCGTTACGGTACGCTACGTATTTGTCCAGACTTCAGGGCCGACCAACAGTTTCTGGTTGGCGGCTACTGGCTCGTTAGAGCGCATTCCTGATTGGTCGGCAACCAACCAATCAGAGAATGGCTCAAAACCCATCCTTTCCTTTGGAGTGGATTCTTCGGGTTCCAAACATCATCAGTCTGGCCCGGTACCTCACGTATGCGTTCCCGTTGTTTTCGTGTCTGCTAGTATCTTCGAAATCGGCTGAGGGCAGTTTTTCGGCCACGTAAACTTGAATCGATGATTCCTGTGTTTCTGTTTACTTGCCGGTGGTCGGTGGTGATGGTGCCTTGTTTTCTACTCCCCTATAACAGTTTTTCACTATTTTTGGGAGTAGAAAATACCACGTGTTTTCTCTCGTGTTTCACGGTTTCTTACTATAAACTCGTGAATTTTCACGGCAGGTCGTAAGAGGGGTGCTATATGCATGTACCTCCACTCTTATACAACTGTTTCGGGCAGTATTTCCCGCTTTCATTTCCGGTTTGACGAGTTCAATACTGTCCGTTTTCGGCACCAAAGTTCGTCTCCTAGCTATGTTAGAGCTGGCGGTCGTAGGGAGTCTCGCTCGCTCGGTCTCTGTGTGGGAGCGGGCGGCCGTAGGCCGTCTCGCTCGCTCGATCCGTGTGGGAGCGGGCGGCCGTAGGCCGTCTCGCTCGCTCGATCCGCTCTAAGCGGCGCCTGCGATGTCTATAAAGGTAACCCGAGACAATTTTGCCATTTTTCTCGAAAAAATGAGTTTTCTGCAAATTTCTTATGTTTCCTCGGGCACCCTTATAGCGGCCGTAAATCATCTATTTTACGGCCGGCGACGTCGCTACTGACGGCGTCGCAACATCCTCCCCCTCGACACGTCCCGTGTCTTCATTTTCGGCCTCTAGAATTACGGCCACTTTGGTGATGGGTCTTCGGCTGACCCGTCCTGTTGCGGTGCGGAGGTCGACCACTCGTACCAACCCGTCTGCGCCCGGGTGTACAGCGGTTACGACACCTCTAGTCCACGTCCCGCGAGTCGTGTTTGGTTCCGCCATGAACACGACGTCATTGATGGCTATGTCGCGGTTGCGCTCGTGCCATTTTGTTCGTTTGGCTAGAGTGGGAAGGTATTCCTTCACCCATCTCTTCCAAAACTGGTTTGCCAAGGCTTGGCTGTACCGCCACTGCTTCCGTAGGTCCACCCTTTCGTCTGGGGGGCATAACGGTAGCACTGGCTGCGGTGACCCAATGAGAAAGTGATTTGGTGTCAGACTTTCTTCATCACTGGGGTCACCAGATACGCGTGTGAGCGGACGACTGTTTACTATGAATTCCGCCTCAGCCAGTGCTGTCAGCAGTGTCTCCTCCTTCGGCGATTGCTCCTTGAGTATCGCGTAGAGGGCGGTTTTAACGGATCGCACCATCCTCTCCCAGCTCCCACCCATATGAGGTGCTGACGCTGGAATGAAGTTCCACTGCACTCCCTTGGCTGATAGTCCGTTGGCCAGCTTGTTCTTGTCGACGTCTGCCCATGCCTCTCTGAGCTCTCTTTCAGCCCCGTGGAAGTTGGTTCCATTGTCTGAAAAGAGAGCCCTGGGCCATCCCCGTCTCGCGGGCATCCTGACGATCGCTTGTATAGCGGAATCCGCCGTTAACGAGGCCGCGAGTTCCAGGTGTACCGCTCTGGTGGTGAGGCAGGTCATCAACACGCCGTATCTTTTTTCTCGGCGTCTGCCGATGCATACGTTGATGGGCCCGAAATAATCGATGGCACACTGCGTGAATGGTCTGCAGTGGTGTGCCAATCGTGCGGCCGGTAGTTGCCCCATCAGTTGGGTGCCGGGCTGTGTCTTCTTCAACCGGCACGTTCGACACTCCCTTGTTTCTCGACGTACTACGGTGCGGCCGCACAATACCCAGTATTGCTGGCGTATGTTGTTTAGCACCGTTTCTTGTCCTTGGTGAGCGGCCTGTTGGTGGTGATGTTTAATGAGCAGCCGAGTGAAGTGGTGCTTCGGGCAGAGCACAACTGGCTCCTTCACCGTTCGGCTGACTCCCTTTGCAGCTCCTATCCGGCCGCTCAGTACGATGTGCCCCTTTCTGTTGAGGCAAGGCGTGAGGCTGTAGAGGCGACTATGCTGGTCGACGATTTCCCCTTTGCTCAGGTGGTTACATTCCTGCGGGAACATCTCCTCCTGCGCCTGTCGAATCAGGACCTCCGTGGCCCTGTCTACTTCCTCCTGTGCAAGGGTGTCTCCCCCACGTGGCTGAGACCGCCGGCGACACATCTCCACAAAGCGTAGTGCGTATGCCATGCTCCGCACCAGCCGATTCCATGATGAGAAACGCTCCATCCTAATCAGCTGCGCGCCTTGTTGTGTACTATACACTGCGCGTACCTCTATGTCGGGTTTTTCCGTAGCCCATGTTTCTGCCGGCCAGTCTTCCTCGTCTTGCAGCAGGAAGGCAGGACCGCTGAACCAGCGCGACTGCTCACTCAAGTCGCACCGCTCCTTGTCCCTGGTCGCCTCGTCGGCAACGTTTTCAGACGTGGGAATCCACCGCCAGTCGCTTGTACCCGTCAACTCATCGATTTCACCTAGTCGGTGAGCGACGAATACGTTATATCGGCGGGGGTCGTTCCTGATCCACTGTGCGACCGTTGTGGAATCTGTCCACATTGTCGTCTTGTTGATGAGGAGCGTAATCTCCTTTTTGATGGTGGCTGCTAATCGACTTCCGATCACTGCGGCCATTAATTCCATTCTTGGAATTGTCATTGGCTTAAGAGGTGCCACTTTTGCCTTGCTGGCGACAAAGGCCACACTCCTAACCGTGTCCGATTTGCTCACTAAGTAGGCTACCGCAGCGTAGGCGGATTCGGATGCGTCGCAAAAGACGTGCAGCGTGAGGTTGGCTGTATCTGCCGGTCTGTACCATCTTGGCACCCTGCACTCCTTGATGCAATCCAGTTCTGCCAGCCAGCGTAGCCATTTTTGGTATGTGTCTTCAGACAGCACCTGATCCCAGTCAATCTGTGACCTCCAGACCTCTTGTAGTAAGATCTTCGCCTTGATGGTAAATGGAGACAGCAGTCCCATAGGGTCGAAGATGCTCATTGCCAAGCTTAGCATTTGCCGTTTCGTGGGCCGTTCTTCGCCGGCCAGGATTGCTGCGTCGACGCGGGGAAACTTGCAGCTGAATGATAGCTTGTCGTCCCCCGGGTCCCATTCCAGGCCGAGGACCCGTTCCGATGCTCCTGCCTTACCCAGGTTAAGGCTGATTTTTCCAGTCGGTTTGGCTGCCATTGCAGTCAATACGGCCGCGGCATTGCTGCTCCAATCGCATAACTCGAATCCTCCTCTTCGGTGGACTTCAGTGACGCTGCGAGCTAGCTGTATGGCTTCTTCCTCGCTGTCCGCGCAATCAATGTAGTCATCCATGTAGTGTTTATGAATGATCGGCGCCACAGCCTCCGGGAACTCCCCCGCGTGGGCCTGTGCATTCATATTCTTTACATGCTGGGCTGAGCAAGGAGATGACGAGGCGCCGAATATCATTGATCGCATCTTGTATGTTCGTGGCTCCTGATCCGTGCGTAGATTCCGCCACAGGAACCGCTGTGAGTCCTGATCAGCCTCTCGGATCTGGACTCGTAGGAACATTTCTTTTATATCCGCGGTGAATGCAACGGCTTTTTCACGGAATTTCAGCAGGATCCCCAGCAGAGCGTTCAGGAGATCCGGCCCTGTTTCCAGAGCGTCGTTGAGACACCGTCCGCTTACTTTGGAAGCGGCGTCGAAGACGATTCTTATTTTGGCAGGCTTGTTCGGGTTCACGACGCAAAAGTGTGGCAAGTAGAATGTACGTGGTCCATGCCGACGTATTTCCTCCTCAGGAAGCTCCACGGCGTATCCCTTAGTCACGTACTCGCTCATCTTGGTGCAGTACGCCTCGGCGACGGCGGGCTCCTTCCTGAGTCTTGTCTCCAGACTTTTTAGTCGGCTGACGGCATGAAAGCGGCTCGGGGGGAGCCTCTCCCCCTCGTGGCGCCAGAGCAGGCCCGTTTCCCAACGGCCGTTCTGAAAGTGCGTTGTGGCAGCCATTGTCGCCTCCGCATGCTCATGTCGTTTTTGTTGCGGTCGCCGCACGGCCACGCCTGACTCTTCCGTCTGCAGATAGTCGTTGACGAGTTGGTCCAGCGACTCCATGCCTGTGTGGTAAACTGCCGCTTGGTCCGAGTTCTTCTGGACCTGTCCGCTGATCGTCCACCCGAGCAAGCTCCGGGTGGCGGTGGGCAACCCTGGTGGTCCCCAGACGATACTTCGTGGCGCTATAAGGCGGTAATTATCCATGCCGATAATCATTTGTGCCTTGCCCCGATATTGCGGAATCTGTATACCATGCAGATGGGGCCATTTGTCCCATTTGCTTCCCAAAGATTCTTGCTCGGGTCCATTGAGCCTTTCAATGGTGTGGACGGACGTCATCTGATGCCATTCTGAGTTCAGGGCGTCCCTCACCTCAAGGTCCACCAGTCGGGATTTTTCCTTGCGTGGTCCCGCTACGCTCTTAAGGACAATCGCGCTCTGCTTCCCGCAGACGCCGATTTCCCTCGCCACGCTGTCCTCAATCAGCGTGACGCTTGACCCTTCGTCAAGTAGAGCTAATATCGGGATGCTGCTTTTGGGACCCCTTAATACTATTGAGGCGACGCGTAGCAACACATCTGGCTTGGCGACGCATGTGAAGGTCTGCCCTTCTGTTGCCCGCTCCGCTTTGACATGGTAGTTGTTGCCGGCGACATCCTTCTGGTCTTCATCTGTTTCTTCCTGGCGCGGTGGTGAGCGCGCCGCCCTTTTGCTGTCGACGAGCAGTGGGTGTGTCTCTTGGGCGGTGCGGCAGTTCCGCGCGTAGTGCCCCGTCCTGAGGCACCGGAAGCAGGCTCCGGAACTCTGCACCCATCTTGAGCGCTGGATTTCCGTCAACTTCAGAAATTTCATACACCGCGCGAGGATGTGTCCTCGCGTGAGGCACATCTCGCACTTCGGGCCGCCTTCCTGTGGACCGGAAGCTGCGGGCGGCGTGTTCTTCGTATATTTCGTGAAGTTCTTCGGTTTCGGCTGCGCTTGCTTTGAAGCGGATGTCGACTGCTCTGTATCAGCGTGCGTCGTGTACACCCGCTTCGGTGCAGGCTTCGACTCGTACCCCTTCGGTTTGGACGGCTTAACTCCCCAGTTGGCTCGATTCACCGCCGTGGCCTGTCGCCCGAGTTTGTCCATGTACTCTGAGAAATCAAATAGTGACGGATTGCCTCCGTGTCTCTCTATAATGGCTTCACTCCAGCCCGACAGGTGATGGCCCGACAGCTTGGCTTCCAGTTCGCGCAGTATCTCCAGGTTATACGCGTACTCTGGCCGCTTCAGGGACCTCATTGAAGCTATGAGGTTGCCAACTGTCACCGTGAAATCGATCACTTCTTCGCTTGTTGTTGAAGTGCTGGTCAATGGCCGCAAGCCGCGCACCTGGTTGATAAGGCGCCCGATGAGAAGGTCTGGTCTCCCGAATCGTCGCTCTAGTATCTCTCTTATCCGTGGTAGTTGCTCTGGATCGGAGAGGAGAGCGGACACAGTTTGATACGCCTTTCCCTTCAGGCACCGCTGTAGTCTCATTATTACTTCAGCTCGCGTCAAGATCTGGGTCTGCTGCTCCAGCTGTGACGCGAAGACCAGCCACCGTTCTGGGTCACCGTCGAACACCGGCAATTCCCGCGGCAGTGTATGCCGCAAGAGAATCCCTTCGCACGCAGTGGTCGCGTGCGGTGTCGGTGATTGTGGCGGGCCTGGTGCTTGCGGGAAAGCGCCTGCGAAGTCGTCTATATCCCTCGCTCGTTGCCGCTGCGCCGTGTCCCCTACCGCCTGGTTTGAGTGGTCGATCCACTGCGGTATGGGAGTTTTCTCGAGGGGAATCCGTGTGCGTGCCATCGAACGTCCAAAGCTTGGAACGTCCTCGGCCTCTTCTTCCTCAGCGACGATGATGTCTTGCTCGAGTTCCGTGGCTCGGCGCAGGTCTGCGAGTCTCGCCTGCAGCGTCTCCGTTCGGTTACGGATTGAAGCATCGCGCAGCTCGGATATCTCGTCCTCAATTCGCTGTTTCTCGCGAAATGCTCGCTGTGCTGCCTCGGCGAAGCGACGCTTGCACCTACTGTGCGGCGTCATGCCGCTTTCACGGCTGCATAGACTCGCTGTCCAGTCGGCGGGCCTTCCTGTCGCACCCCCTTGAGTTGTAGCGGCTGCATTGTCCACGACGTACGGCGTGCCGCGCTCCGGGTATGCGCCTGCTACCCGAGCTGCTGGCGTTAGTGGCTGCGCTGTCGGTGGGCCCATCGCCCCCTGAGGCGAGTTGCCAACTCGTGTTACCGTGACGCTCGTGGTTGCTAGGTCGCTCATCTGTGAATCTTGGATTGTGACCTCTGTCACGGTGTCGCCGTCCCTCGCAGCGCTGCGGTCAGCTGCTTGTGGGTCGCGACGACTTTTTCCACTACGAAGGCTCATCGTGATTTATTGGTGCACGACGGGAGAGTAACGGTATTTTGCTAATGGCGATCCGGCTCGAAGGACCAGCTTCTATGTTGCGCCCGTTGCCCAACATATGCAGTGCCCTGTGGCACGGACCGACCCAGCGCTGTGTGAACCCAGGACTGTAAAAAGAGGTCCACCGCTTGGTCGCCGCTTGCCCCGTAACGGGCGGCCACGACACCTGCTGCAAGCCTCGATACGCCTCAGTCTGTCTATTACCACCGTTTTACTCCCCGTCCCCTGCACCAATAAAACACGCCTTCGACTCACTAGTGCCAACACGGCATATTATTTTTCGATGAACTTCAATGACACACCATAAATTTATAAACATGAGATCTTAGTCTAGGATGCATAACAAAGTGCATAAGGTGTATAACAAATACATTACATATCGGTATACATAACAAGTATACAGTTTTACAAATCAGACATAAGTATATAATTAACCTAGGTACATAACAACGTTATTGAAATCTTTATTGTAAAGTAAAATCAGTATATAACAATTAATCTTATTTTCTAAGTGTCGCTATCCTGTTCTTCCCGGGCAGCGGGTCGAACAAGATCTTTCGTGGTCGGTTGTCGAGCGGCGTCTCTGTGCGCCTGCGTGCTCCTGAGTGCGCCTGAGTGCGCCTGAGTGCGCCTGGGTGCGCCTGTGTGCGCCTGTGTGCGTCTGCGTGTGCCTGACTGCGCCTGGGTGCGCTTGTCTGTGCTGCGTCCGCCTGTGCTGCGTCCGCCTGTGCTGCGTCCGCCTGTGCTGCGTCCGCCTGTGCTGCGTCCGCCTGTGCTGCGTTCGCCTGTGCTGCGTTCGCCTGACTGCGCCTATGTGCGCCCGTCTGCGACCGCGTGCGTCCGACTGCGCCTATGTGCGCCCGTCTGACCGCGTACGTCTGACTGCGCCTGTGTGCGCCGTCTGACCGCGTGTGCGCCGCGTGGGTGCCGCGTGTGCGCCGATGCGCACCAGACTGCGCCTTTGTGCGCCCGTCTGCGCCCGCGTGCGTCCGACTGCGCCTATGTGCGCCCGTCTGACCGCGTGTGCGCCGCGTGGGTACCGCGTGTGCGCCGATGCGCACCAGACTGCGCCTTTGTGCGCCCGTCTGCGCCCGCGTGCGTCCGACTGCGCCTATGTGCGCCCGTCTGACCGCGTGTGCGCCGCGTGGGTACCGCGTGTGCGCCGATGCGCACCAGACTGCGCCTTTGTGCGCCCGTCTGCGCCCGCGTGTGTCCGACTGCGCCTGTGTGCGCCGTCTGACCGCGTGTGCGCCGCGTGGACCCGGCTCTCCGAAGGTCCCAACTTGGACCGGCGCTCGAACTCCACGACTGGAGCGAGCGTCCCGTCGACCGTAAATCACGAGTCGGACCGTAATTCCCGACTCGGACCGGCACTCAACTCCCCGAATAGGAGAGAGTGTCTCGTCGACCGTAGTGTCCTTTACTTGGACGGGCTCAATACTGCACGGTGCAGTAGAGCCGCTCGCGACTGGCTTCCAGACTGCAAGGGCAGTGGAGCGGTTCCAGGTCGCGGTCCTAGTAGTCGTTGGGGGTTCCTTCCTTCCTTCTTAGTCGGTTGACTGTTTCCTGTGGAACTGAGAGAGCGAGTGATTTGGTATGGCCCAGGGGCCCATATTTGTACTCACTTCCGCGGTTCTCGCCGTGCACCTGCTGTGCACCTGCTTTCGTGTCCACCAATGGACACGCCGCGGACAGCTTTCCGTGAAAGGTGGGGATCTTCCCTTTTCTATTGACCTCTCGCACTCTCCTAGGAGAAAAGCTATCTCCTCTCCTCTAAAAGCCGTTACGGTACGCTACGTATTTGTCCAGACTTCAGGGCCGACCAACAGTTTCTGGTTGGCGGCTACTGGCTCGTTAGAGCGCATTCCTGATTGGTCGGCAACCAACCAATCAGAGAATGGCTCAAAACCCATCCTTTCCTTTGGAGTGGATTCTTCGGGTTCCAAACATCATCAGAGTCTGGCCCGGTACCTCACGTATGCGTTCCCGTTGTTTTCGTGTCTGCTAGTATCTTCGAAATCGGCTGAGGGCAGTTTTTCGGCCACGTAAACTTGAATCGATGATTCCTGTGTTTCTGTTTACTTGCCGGTGGTCGGTGGTGATGGTGCCTTGTTTTCTACTCCCCTATAACAGTTTTTCACTATTTTTGGGAGTAGAAAATACCACGTGTTTTCTCTCGTGTTTCACGGTTTCTTACTATAAACTCGTGAATTTTCACGGCAGGTCGTAAGAGGGGTGCTATATGCATGTACCTCCACTCTTATACAACTGTTTCGGGCAGTATTTCCCGCTTTCATTTCCGGTTTGACGAGTTCAATACTGTCCGTTTTCGGCACCAAAGTTCGTCTCCTAGCTATGTTAGAGCTGGCGGTCGTAGGGAGTCTCGCTCGCTCGGTCTCTGTGTGGGAGCGGGCGGCCGTAGGCCGTCTCGCTCGCTCGATCCGTGTGGGAGCGGGCGGCCGTAGGCCGTCTCGCTCGCTCGATCCGCTCTAAGCGGCGCCTGCGATGTCTATAAAGGTAACCCGAGACAATTTTGCCATTTTTCTCGAAAAAATGAGTTTTCTGCAAATTTCTTATGTTTCCTCGGGCACCCTTATAGCGGCCGTAAATCATCTATTTTACGGCCGGCGACGTCGCTACTGACGGCGTCGCAACACCTTGCCTACTCTTCTTTTCACAGCAGCATGTTGGTTGACTGGAAGATATTGTAATGTAGCAATAAGTCCGCCATTGTACCTTATTTTTATTGTGCAATAAAGAGATTTTCATTCATTCATTCATTCATTGTGCAAATTTTGCCCATTTTTAGTGCATATTTTGGCACTTTGATAGTGCATATAATCCGATGACTACTGATGAGTATCTGGATCTCCTATCTACTTTATTATTTGTATTAATTATGTTAAAATATTATTCATTTAAAGTTTCAGTGAATATTTTATCGGCAAATAAATGTTCGGAAGAACGTAATGTTCAATTATGTAAAGGTTAAAATATCAAATTGCCAAAGATTTTTCACCTAGCAAAATAATTGTCGATCAGGTCCTGACGGGTGGCATTCTCTCGCACTGGGCGCACAGGCCTCTGCCGAACAGGAGGTTGTGGACGAACTTCTACTTCGGGAGGTGGAAGATCTATGTTTTGATCGATGGCCAGATTGTGCAATATGGCAGTTGCATACACCACGAGTACAACCCGGCTCAGCGATAGCCTCATCTTCAGGCCCACGACAGGAAATCGCCTTTTCCACACACCATAACAACTGAAACAAAGTCATATAACACTATTATTGACAACATGTGAGATGTAGGTACAGTAGAACTCCAATTAACCGAATTAATTGCAACCGGTCCCCATTCGGATAATCAAAAATTCGTATTGGTTTTTTTTTTAAAAATAGGCTCTTTAAAAAAAATAATTACTGTATGTATGTTGAAAATAGGAGGAAATACATATTATATTTTTAAAGAAAAAGAGGTCCCGTGTTTGCTTCAACTTCGACGTTGAGGTCAAACTTTTAAACAATTTTTTTGTGATTAGCCATCTTCGTCTTTGCCCTCTACCAAAAAAATTCCTTAAAATTTGTCTTCCGTAAGGACGTTTCATGGTTTCGATAACAGAGGTCTATTTGATGCAATAAGAATGTTTTAAACTGGCCATTCCCTTTTTCCAACAATTCTTCGTTGGGATGAGTTGGTGCATTATGAACAATCAGTACCTTTCCGTCCTATTCTTTTTCCGATTTAATTTTGGATAATCAGCGATTCGGATAGTCGGAGTTCGGATAATTGGAGTTCTACTGTAGTCCAATTTCATTTCAATTTATTCCTGTTATCTGTGGGTATGTATCA
Source organism: Micropterix aruncella (assembly GCA_944548615.1). Taxonomy (NCBI): domain Eukaryota; kingdom Metazoa; phylum Arthropoda; class Insecta; order Lepidoptera; family Micropterigidae; genus Micropterix; species Micropterix aruncella. The sequence continues at coordinate 15,927,778 of OX155954.1, read as the reverse complement.
GTTTACAACATCTATCGATATGTCGAATGATGTCAATCAATGGAGATGGGCCTAACAATTTAGATACAGAAATAGGCATAACTCAAAATTATAAATGGTGTAAAAAAATATTTTTTACCGTTCGATAATGTTCCGAGTCCTCACCAGGGCTTCATTATATAATACTTCCTGTGGGTTTTCAGGGTTGCTCAGCGGTGTCATCATATATGATTTGGCCGGATACGCACTGTCACCAAGAAGCCACTGATTTCCAAACTCTCCATTTTCAAATCGGACTGAAATATTAAATTATCCATATTCATAATGCATTCCAAAAATATAAATTTTAAATAAGCGTTTCTAAATACTTTTCAAAACAGAGTGATGAAAAATCGTTGCGTCATGTGCAGAACCCGGCCATCTGGCTACCATGTCGACGAATTTTAGTCGCGAATCGCAAACGCCCTGCACATTTATAGAGAAGTACCCCTTCCTATTCCTATACTCTTCCGCGTCTATGCCACCTAAAAAAAACAGAAAAACGTTGGCTTTATATGGAAATAAAAAACAAATACATACTTATTTAGATTAAGCATCCAGCAAGGAAAACCAGTCAGAGGTATAATAATAATAATAATAATAAAAAACTTTATTTTAAATAAAAAAGGCGAGCTTATTGCCTTGCAGCAATGTCTATCCGCTAACCTATAGCTTAGGTATGCTTATTGGATTGTTCTAATGAGCCAAGTTCAACTCAGATTGAGCGACTCAGTATACTGCGCTCAGCTCTCTACATTGCATAATGTGATAACATGCGCTGTTTCCATTTTCTCGTAAAAGACACTTGTTATTTCATATAGGTCACAATTACGTCATGCTTTGGGCACTTCGCCTGACGGTTTACCTATTTGAACTACCAATTGTTAATTTGATTAATAATTATTAATGACAATTAATAATATTTGATTGGGTACATACCCGGAGACTGTATTTCCACATGTGTTCCATCGATTACTCCTATAACATGTGGAAATGCAGCAACTTCATAGAATCCACGGCTAGCGTTCGTGGAGATCGCAACGGTTTCCGCGAATAATAGATCCACTATAGTCCGGGATACATTGTTAACAATTCGACAAGCGCTAGAAGTGGATACTCCTATGAAATCGCCCACGGTGATCAGCATGCTTCCTAACGCGTAGAACCGTAGCGCTAGAAGCAACTTATGAAGGTTTGATATTCCGTGATTTCTGAAATAAAAATCATAAGCAATGAATACAAACTGAGTATTAAATAGTCATTTACCTGTGAGATGGTAGATTACCTGGTGGATTTATTCAACCTCTGTCCGATTCTCGTCAGGAGAAACTCGACTGACGTCTTGTTCAGCCTGAATCTCATTCGAAATTCGAATTCATCCAGCGTCGCTGAGTAATTGATTCGCTGGCGATATCGGCGAAGTCGGTTTGGACGACGATTTCGCCGAAATTCCTCCACCTCGATCAACCCCAGCATATCGATTTCGCTGGCAGTCGAAGATGCCTGGGACATGGTTGGACACACGACACTCACTTAACCGAAACAAACAATAGCCAACGCAGAAACAACGCGAAATCAACACAACGCGCGTTCGCGACGGCGATCTATTCCAGCTGTCAAATGATGCTTTTTTTTTTAATCGTTGGAAGTACTTCAAACGACCAAACGAATTACATATTTAATAAAATATATTTTATATTATATTTTTAAGAAGATCACAAAACATTTTCTTGTAATAATATCGCATTTGGATTTTTTAAAGTCATCATAATATTTTTTAAAACTATTTATAAGTTTCACAGCTAAGAAAAAAAACGCCCAGCAGATGGCGCTTTGCAAAAACTATCGGTTTCAGTTACTAATCGATTGTTTTACTAACGGATTATTGTGAAATGCAATTTTGACGTTTGAAATCGTTCGTTTCAAGGAAACCGACGGGTTTACCGAAACCGATACCGATCGGTATCCGTCGCTTTTAGAAATCGGCCCTAAGTCTTTGTTACCGTTACAACACGTAGGATTTCTAGTTATAGGTATAGTTTCTTTTGATTGCAATCATTCTTGTCAATTAATTTCTTTATTTCTTTTTTCATTTCTTGTCAATAATCAGCTTGCGAAAATTATAACACTTTTTTCTTATTTGTATGAAATATTTAAGGGTAGGTATAAGCCTAATTTATATTGTTTACTAACTGTACAGCGCCACGCGTTGCTGTAGCTCGTATTGCGTGTGTTGCTGTTCTGTTACGTGCAATATATTGCGCTTCCATTGCCTCAAAACGCGCATATTCGAATGCAATGTTATGTCAACATTTCAAAGCAATCGGTGAAGAACTTTCGGAGATTTAAGATTTTGAATAACCAAACGTTAACTTTTTTTTATAGATTTATATACATAGATAGATATTAATCTCACTATGGTTTGTACTCGTTTTTCCACCTGGACTTAATCAAAAATAAACTAAACGAAAGTTCGGCATTTAGTTTTTCGCGGATTTTATGAATTCAGTAAAGATTTTTTTTGCAGTATAGACTTGTATACAAAAGACAAAGTTCTTCGCCCTTATCTCACATTGGTTGTAGTATTCGAAGCAGCCACGATTTATATGAAATCTGCCTACACGATTTCTCCTGGAGCGATATTTTCTTCGTGGCGATCTTATCAGGATGACGACGTTGTTTGTTTTCGTCATTTCCGCCGCTCCCTGGGGAAAGCGTCGAAACACGAAAGGATCTCGAAGTTATCGGGTAGCATTATCGTAATATCCCACGAGTAATAAATAACCGCCAATATTAGGTAAAAAAAAATATGATAAAAATATTGATATAGTTGAATGTTGATTTTATATTCATCATACATTTCATTTATTTTACACAATAACGTACGTATGTATACTATAATGAAACACACTTCATAAAATCATCGATACTATAGAAAACAAGCATACACATGCGAAAAGTTTTCAAACGCCTTCTGAATACTGCCTCACTTTGCGCAGACTTTAAAATCTGGTGCAGATTATAAAATCGTTTAATTTATTGTATATCATGGGTCTAGCGCTTCTGGGTCTAGCGCTTCCAATCTCGGTATACTGAAATCTCGAAATACCGAGATCCCGCATGATTTCATCAGTCCCGATTACTGCGGGATTGGAGTGCGGGATCCCGCGAAACTTGCGGGATTGTAAATTATTCCACCAAAAAGTGTGATTCGAAGGGAAATTAAGCAGTTAATCCAGAAAATGAAGTTTAATTCGACTCCGTCGAAGCTGATGATGACGAAGTGCCTCTTTCTGTTGTGGCTAAAAATAACGTTCAGGGTCAAGCTGTTGATGCTGCCAACACGGAAGAGTACACGGCTACTCGAGCTCTGACATTGCAAGAGCTAGAGCAAACTTTAAACTCCGACGTGACAAGACTAAGTATTTGTCCATTGCCGGCTCTAATTCCTCTTATCGAAACCATCACAAAGAAAGAGATGACTCTTTATGAATCAGGTGGATTGATAGGTAGATACTTAAGGCGACGTACTACTTAAAAAATAAACCGTATCTGAGTTTTTAAGCCCCGCCTACTTACCCCCTCCCCTCGCGACGGGGCAGGTGTTTATTATGTTGACTCATCTCGCAGCGATATTCACTCGCTATCGATGTCTGGACTAAACACACTAGGTATACACTATTGCAATGGGATTTATATTTTGGGATTATGCAAGTGTCATGTACCTACGCTGGTGAAGAAGGCTACGCTTTATCATCATCTAAACTTGAACATTATATTACTTTCCCGGCTGCCACTGGTAGGGAAGGTGTTGTGATCGTGCGGAAAAAAATGTTTAGATAACGATAGAGATGTCCATTTTGAGGTCCACCAAGATGATTAAGACCATTTTCAGAGAAATGTATGTCTGTTTGCCTGTATGTAATCTCTCACGATAACTGCCGAGCCGTTGAACCGATTGAGTTGAAATTTGGAACATAGGGATTGTATCACCCTGGAATGCGCCCATTAGATTTTGGCTGTCAACTGTTAAACCAAACTATTTATGTCAAAAATTGACAGAAGCCATATCTTACAGAATTTCATTTGCGATATGTCATTTGAAATCCCCTGAAAAACTGTATTAAGAAGAGTCACCTGTCACTAATTAATTTTCGACATTTTAAAATTATTTTAACTGGTGATAGATGACAATTGGAGAAATGCCGTTAACTGTTTTGGATACAGTTTTCCAAGGGCTTTTAAATGACATAAATCGCAATTCATGTTCCGTGAGATACAGCTTTAGTATTTTTTTGATAGTTGTAGTGACAGTTTTTGATAGTATTTTTTGGCAGAAAAAACATTTAGAATCGAATTAAAAAACAACATTGTGTATCGAACTATTTATTCGCGGTATAATAGTTCTTTGAGGAGGACATAACGACACCCATCGCCTTGTACATTATCATTAAAAAATTATTTAATTAAAAAATAATATAATTTATTTTTAGATACTGTAAGCACATCATTGTAAACTTTAAAGAAATACACATCATTAAAAATAAATAATTATTAATTAAAATATAAAATCATTAAGACAAAAAATCATGAAGACATTTCTGGTTGGCAAAGTAGTCTGTTATTTCTGAGTAGATACATACATATTAAATGTAAAGAGACGAATAAATACATTTAAAATTGCGCAGTACATTTGAGACTTCCTTTTTGTAGCCTTGACAGTGTCGCTTTGTAGTGGTGCGCCGACTTTTGTAATTAAAATTCATCAAATGATAATACATTTTCAAAAGCCTGTTCATCATTATTAATTAGATCTGTACTCAGCACAGATTTGGAATATCGTGTACTTTTCGGTGGCTCTATATTGCTTGTGCTTTGCTTTGGAGTGTTATTGGCAAGTACATTCTCTGTGAGTTCTTTGCTCACTTTGTGATGGAATCACTGAAAACTAACTACCGCTTAAGCGTTGGACAAGGGAGAGGAACCGATTTCTTTCGTTTTATCGTGTCGTTTCTTTTATTTGCTTCTTTCAAAGTGTATTCAGGCTCCCTTAAATCCATATTCCTTCATACTCCTGGATCGATAATTTCAGGTAATACACAGTCCATATAAAAACAAACAAGTTTTTTCCATGACATTTGTCCAAATCAAATCATTCGTCTGTATATATTCGGTTTTGAGGAGATCGTTTTTACCAGACCTAAATGTAAATAGGCACACTTCCTTTCCAGTTATATGTATCGTTCCAGTTACAGTTTCTTTCCAGCACACTTTCTTTAAAGTTATCCACAATACCACAGATAGTTCATACCTTGTTGAAAACTTACGTTTTTTCGTTCCTCAGCGATTAATTCGCAATTCACGCACGTTTGAGGTATCTCGTGCCAATACCAACTACGGGAAACATTCCATCGCTTATGGGCTGATATGCACGTACGACTCTTGTTTCTCCACCATCGACATTTTCAACCTCAACCAACCGACGTTCGTTAAAGAATTATTCAAATCAATTGCACCTAACGAGCTTGTTAATACCTATAGTAATTAGTTATATACTTTCTATACAACAAAATAAAATTCGAAATTTAAATTCTAAGTGTCAACATATTTTAAAATTTTCTCCCCTCTAAATAATAATTAAATAATAAATTTTAGTGATTATAGTGCAATTCTATAGTCTGGATTAACTCGCGGTTAACACGGGACGCGTCCCGAAGGATCTGATCGGTCTGAGCTGTTCACTTTAAATATTCGACCAGCGTGTCTATGGAAAAGTCGACCATCGAAAACAAGCGAGCTGTAGTTACTGGCTGAAGGCAGATCGACTTTGCTGAAGATACATCGGAGGACTTACTGAAGGTGGTGGTGGATTTGATTGACCAGCCACCTTTCGAAGACTATATGCAAAGACTCTCAGAAGGAGGTTACCGCAAGGTATAAGGACGATCAATTGTGCGCTGGCAGCTTAGAAGGATTACGAGACTCTTGTGGAGGCGATAGTGGTGGACCTCTGCAAGTGGCGATAGCTGACAACCAATGCCTTTTCAACATAATCACCGTTACCAGTATTGGAAAGAGCCCTTGCGGAAGTGCCAAGGGACCTGGCATATACACTGCCGTGAAGAGTCATGTGAAATAAATGGCGTTTTAGGAGTATGTCTACCGGCGATAAATCCAATAATAAATCTTCTATATCACCGCCTACTACAACAACTACCAATAAGTCACCGGTCATCTCTACAATAGCTCCAGAAAAAACTCAAACATCACCACAAGCCATAACTACCAATTTCATAAATGACAGTGTGAAAAACGAACTAAATCCGAAAAAATAGCTCTGCAATATTGAGTAAAAATTTAACAATGACAGTCATTGCTGCGTTAGCGATTAATTGATTTATTTTATTTTATCTGCATCCAAACTTTTCTCTGGTCGTAACGGTCTCCGTTCCATCGGGTTCAGAAGAGGGAGGAAGAGAGAGTGCACCCGTGGTCGTGCGCCCACCTGTGCACTATAATATAGCCTGCGCACTTGACTGCTTCCGAACAGTGGACTCTGAGAAGACTAAAGAAGTCACTAGAATCTACAATGCAGTCGCTGTGGCCGAACACGGCTAGAAGGATATATATACAACATATCAGTAGCTACCACAAATATTTATAAATATCTATAAATATTTATTATATATCTATAAATACCTATAAACATAAATAAATATCTGTATTTATATATCCACTATACGACCTATCTATATCTTTATTTATATCTATATACATATACACATACCATCGTCTAACTCCTTCTTCCTAATCACTTCCAATTCCCTACCTCTCCCATCGGTTTTCTATATATTTTTTATATTTAATATGAACTTTGTTTATTTTATAATTAATTTTTAAGTGTAATATGCTGAAATCCAAATGTGTAATAAACGATTATAGGCGTAATGTTTTTCTTTTTTTTCTACATTTATGCACACGTATGTATATTGTATGCGCTGTATTTTTCCAGAAATAAAATAAAAAATAAATAAATAAAAAGAAATTATATATGGACCTGTCCTTGAACTTGAACGTACCAGTGATGTTTGATGCTGATTTCAAGTTTTCCATCTTTCTGTTTCCAAAATGTCACTTTTCTTTTTCTTGTCGCTTCCGTTAACCAGATTCTATGCGCTGTAATGGGAAATTTGACTTCAAAAATATAATCATCAGATATTCCATCTGGAGAAGCTCCCAAAAATGGAAATTTAGGGTCAATGAATAATCCACATTGCTGAATTTCCACTTTTTCTAGACATATTTTTCATTCTAGTGCAGTTGTTTCATTTTCTTTTCCATGGCAAATTGATGCTACGTTGCTCAAATCCCATTTTCAGTCATGGATTTAACTAAATTGGCGCATTTTGTGTGTTGTTAACTATTGACAATTTTGCCAAAGTTAGACGCAGTTACCATTTTTCTTCGTAATTCCAACCACTCGCTGCTTTCACCTTGAATAACCGTAAGTTTTTCAATTCGCAATCGATCATTTTTCTATTTTCCAATTCTTGAAATAACAGAGCTTTGCTTTTTTCGAATATTTCTGATGGAACATCGGGTTGGTTGCAATGTTCTCCATAATGCGAATTATTGTTTTTTTTTTCAAAAAAACTTTCCGCTTTTATTTCTTTTATAAAGAATGGATTTACTTAAATGCCTCTGTCTTCTTTATTCCACTTTTGATATCCTGCCAGAGGGACTTTTGCCTATATATTTTTTATGTAATCTTGAGAGTGGCTGTTTTGTATTAAATGATATAACTGCCGCATTACATCGCGCTTGGTAAGACTGCTTTTGGATGTAATTTGTCCTCTTACCACCAATAAATTTTGCAATGATGCCGTTAAACCTTTCGAGAACATTACTATCTACATCATGAATTAGGCTTCTTGCATGTATTGCTACCTACGTTTTAAGTTATGTAACGTATTCTTTCCCAAATAATGTCACCCATCAAACAACTCATTGCATCCAGTGTTTCATTTTCCGACAAACAATTTTAAAAACTTCTACATTTATCATGGTTTCCAAATGCATCTATCGGGGCGTTCAAAATGTCATTATACAGGCAATCAATTTTCTCATCAATTGAAAAGTTTTGACATTTATTATAAGCTACTGCTGATGTAATATTTCTTCGCATTTTTAGTTTTTTTTTCACAGACATTACAAGTTGAATAAAAGCTTTTAAAAAGTAGATACCTACGTTTTGTTTTTTAAATTACAATTCTGCCTATCTGACGGTTTTCTATATTAGAACGGTCAGAATCGTAGCCTAATAGTATATTATATTTATACATGGTGTATAGCTCTGTCATATGGCTCTAACGCAAATGTATTGGCATTATTTACTGTCCCCTTATATATGACACATTTTGACTCCCGGGAAGCAAGCTGAAGTGGCGCACTTGTTTTAAACTCGCATAAGATCACACCGGTCGTAGGTTCAAAACCTACCGATATGTATATTTTTTTTTTGTTTTTATACATAAAGAAACATTGTTATCAAATAAATGAACACTTTTTATTAAAAAAAAGTAATATTGTAAATTTAAAAAAAAAATAAATAAATATTAAATATTATTTTACTTATTATTGTTTCTATTTTTCAACATATGATTTATCATGTTTTTAAACCTCTTTCATTTACACGGTGAAATAGCCATCTAAAACCGATATTTTTTTACTTCACATCTCCGATCCATCGAAATGTCAATTTGGTAATAATAAGTCATGAAACAGAGCGTCGCGAACGCAACCGCATATGTCGGCCTTCGAAGCCGAAATGAACCACGTTTCTAAGAGCCAATAACATTTCATTATAAAAGGTTGGCTGTTATGCCATTTGAATCAGTAATTGATCCCCACATAAGAACCATATTGACCCAATGTCGCTTGCGGCATTTTGAATGCCAGCGCGTCGTCGCGAGAAGAGCGCGCTCATCTCATTGTATGACAAAAATAATATAAACGGGCTCTGCAAAATATTATTTTTAAAATATACTGATATTTTATTTGAAAAAAATAATCGTCAGTACTACAAGTTTATTGTACATAGTTTATGTAAAAAAAAACAAACTTGAAAAAAACACACAGTAATAAGTAATATTTAACAGTGAATATGGATGAAAGTTACACTTTTTATATATTTTTTTTTAACAAGAAAAACTTATTTTTTTAAATTTATGCGAAAGCATTCCTCTTTACAACTATTGTTAAAATGCCGTAGTATTTTTTTTGAGTTTCTTGATCGTACAGTTTAGTGTGAGGCACGTTTCAAAAAATGCTCTAAAATGAAAATTTCCTGTATAGCTCCCAGATTTAATTATTTTCCTCAATTTTCCAATACTTAAAAAAAAATCTGAAATAGCTATCTACTTAAGAAAGGTACTGTGAGTTACGATAATTTTTTTTTGTTGGCTAACATCATCAGTTATTTCAGTATGACTGTTCAAAAATTGCCAAAAAATGTAATTTTCGAAATTTACCTACATCGTCGCCTTAACGCTAGCACACAATGCCCTAAAGTCTGCAGTGCCTACAAGCGTGGAAGCTGAGCGGGCGTTCTTCGCTGCCGGTTATCTTGCCAAAAGGGTACGCAGTAGTTTGGATGACTACACTTTGGGAATGTTGTGTTTCCTGCAAAAACACTTACAAAACGCAAAGTAAATTTATTTTCGTCCTTGTTTTTTTGTAATAAATATTTGTAGCTTTATGCACGCTATGTTCAACTGCTCACTGATAACCACTTTTATCGAAAAATGCGGGATCCCGTTATACCGGGATTCGTCATTGAAAATTTTTGATCTCGCCTATACCGAGATCCCGCAAGGGCATGCAGGATTGGAAGCCCTAATTTCTCGACTTCCTCAGGGAAAGCATAACGGAACGGTACTGATTGCGGGATCGTGTTAGATAATCGTGAAAGACGCCGTTCACGTCAAAGTTATGTAAGTGCCTTCTCACGTAAACGGCGACTTCCATTACATATATTGAGGGGATCGTTAAAATCCCCAATTCGCGAAAATAGCCCCTCAATGAAGTACCCGGGGACAATCCATTTCTGTGTAATAAGGATGCGAGCACGGTCTGTCGCGCAACCCCACAGTTCACTCCATAGAGAGTTACGCGTGTTAATATGCAAAATATCTTGTTCTGTGTCTGCGCTGCCTTCTCCGTAAACGGAGCTAACCTGTAAATCTCGTGAAAAGCAAGACCCAGTTTATCGCACTGGGCGTCGATTTGCATGTTCAATCGTTGGGCGCTGTCAATAACGAAACCCAAAAACTTGGACGCCGTCGCAAGTAGCAGCAACAGGTTCCGCGCAGATTAAAATAGATTCGTCTTAATTGCGTTTAAAACTAGGCCATTTTCAGTGAATTTATATCACTAGACAATCAAGTTTGTCACAAATTCTATCATACTGTTTGCTGGCAGAAGCATTGTCCGCATAGGGGATGTCATATGCGTGCTGACGGAAACTACTTGCTCGGTTTCACTAAAACTTAGTGCATATGTGGATTTATTTTATAAGCCTCTATTCGTCTTCTTGTAGAGGTTTCAAGACAAAAAAATAATGGGTTTTCTATAAATCGCTCCAACGATTGTGCTAAAATGACACAAAACTGTCATGAAAACGTTACATCAAGGTTTTTGAAGTGTCTCCTAGAATATGGCGAAAATATTATGTTATGTTTCAGCGTTCTATTTATTTCATTGGTAAGGTAATGTTATAAACGTATACAAAGTCGTGTGTTGACATGCGACAATATCGCAAATTCAATTATATTTGAAGCAGAATTTGCTCGGTATTTTTCGTGTAATTAAAGCTTGTTAAATTCCGGTGTGATTTAGTATTCCGGACATTTTGGCTCGACATCCCATCAATTAGCGACTTTATCGGTCAACGTTGACCTCAACCTTGGCGGGAGGGCGGGCCAATGGCGCTGCTAAAGCTCTAATTTGCGATCGCGGGGCCACACTCTGGCCCCCGAGTCGAGGTGCGCGTGAAGGTGGAAGCGAGTCGGCACTACACGTGTGAAATAGCATATATACGGATTGAAAAACAACCAGTAAGGGGTGTTTTATTAGTGTCTATCTATATATGTATCCATGAATACAATATCTTCACAACATGTTATCTAAATAGTTATAGCCGGTTTGGACACCCCTTATTTTCCCCAAAACCTTTATTTTTTGTCAAGAAACATAATTACAGGAAGACGATAAAAAGTCCGTTGGGGATGGCTTCAATTACAATAATATATTCTAATCGGAGCATAGTTCCGTTTTATTTAGTAAACATTGGGCCGCCACGCCACCGTGAAGACGGGGACGGGCTCAAAGGGACCCACCCAACAAAAAGCAACCATTTTTGGGTAAGCGATAATTTATAAGTCAATATAGATCGACACTCAAAACAGCTATCACGCTGGTTTTAGTCTCTAAAGCTTCGATACAAAGACGTAGGAAAAGGAAAAGTGTACGCTTTCCCGCACCCCTTTCACCCGTCTTTGTATCGATCGCGCAGCGACTTGTCGAGATACTATTAGTGTCCGACACTAGGTGCCGTCCGGCGTTAGGGGACTTCCCCTTAAGATAGGGTTTTCCATTAAGGACGCGTCGATGTTGACAGTGTGGCGGTTATGTTGTTTTGGCGGAGTCTGTCAAATCTATTGTTTATTATTCAGTCACTGATACCAAATCACCATGGCAAGTTACACGATTTAGCAGCACGTGAATTGTGAACGTGACGATTTAGCAGCAGTGACATAAATTGGCCACCAAGATCGTGCGATTGACCCCGCTAGACTTTTTTTGTGGAGTTTTATGAAGTCGCAGGTTTATGCCAATAAGCCGCAATCGACCGATGCCCTCAAAGTCAACATAACTCAGGAAATTGCTCAAGTTCAGCCGGATCTATGCGGCAGTCATTGAAAATTGGACCTCTCGGATCCGCGTCACAGTGCGAAGCCGCGGCGGACATTAATAATAGCATACATGGGCATTTCAAATAAAAAAAAGTATTCACACGGATTGTTTTATTGCAGACTGTCAACATCGACCCGCCCTTATTGGATACAAATCTTTGTTAGTAATAGTGAAAAGTTTTTTATAGTAAAATAAAATTAAGAATGTCGGCTAAAACACTAAAAAAATCCAAGCGAGTAGAATTGTAAAGAGAGGCTCAGTAAAGTCCGGATTAACGAGGTTATACTGTACTTAGGTATAACAATGGCGCCAACATAAGTGTCTATTTTTGTTGAAAATATTCAAATTCTATTCATATGATTAGAAGGCGGGCGGCGACAAGGCCGCAGCGGTAGAGTCGCCTTTAGAGCCCCAGGCAGCGGGCGTTGACCCGTTGGCGGCTTGTCATTTCCATTGATTATTACGCGATTCGTGGCTGATATGGCCGGTGTTTTTCACCAACGTAATCGCCGTAACACCGCCATCAAATAATAATGTGTTATCGCATGACGATGGTGCGAGCGCCTCGGGGAGGGAGGCGCAGAGGGCGCGGCAGCGTCGCGTCGCGCGGACGAGCGCTCGTCGGGATTTATTTTAAAGTACAAACACTATTTTGTTTTTTTTTCAATTTAAAAATTGAGGGTTATGCACCCTATACACGATGAGGCGGCCGGAGAGGCCCGGACTGTCCGACCAATCCTGTCAGTCCAAACACGACGTGTGTAGCAGGGAAGCCCGGCCGGAATGCGCGGCCGGAGGCGGCCTCTCATCGATTAAAATTTCGTTCGACGGCCGGATGCATCGTTGCCAACCCGACTCCTAAAAGCTACCGTACTACTGAAGTAAAAATTACCGTTTTTCAACAAAAAATACCGTACATTCATAGAAACGCCGTTTTTTTAAAAGATAAGGCACAGGTAAAATATTATAGAAAGCGGTGCCCTGAAATTTCTGCAACCAGTATGACCACTGCAGTCCCGCGCCACTGAGGAGGCGCATAATTCAAAGTGAGACGCATGGCTGGTCTATAAGGCCTTGCTGCCTGTGAGAGGTAATGATGATGTCTGAATTAAAATAAAATACGGTAAAAGTGGAACAACTCTAGTTTTATTCTTTCAACATAACCTCTCCGTATACCGACAGGTCATTACCGTATACCGTACCGACGACGAAATTACCGTATGCCCCCACAATTACCGTACGGGTTGGCAACGCTGGCCGGATGGCCATGAAGGTCGCAGTCCGGGCCGGACGCCCCTACACACGTCCAGCCAAATCCAGCCGCGCCTTCAGGCCAGGTCTATCCGGCCGGGCCTCATTGTATGTAGGGCGCATTAGGAAAAGTTTCCCTTGCATAATATAACATCGCCATTGTCGATGTAAATAAAATATAAATAAATGATCGTTTGAAAGATGACGCTTTTATTAGGAATTATATACCATCCCTAGCTTACACAAAACTGGGACATTTAAGTGGAGATCAATATTCGCATCGAATTTGCACGCAGCGCTTTTGGAAAAATGAAAAAGAATCCTTTGCAATCGAAGCCTGAACATCTCACTTCGAATACGTCTTCTCCAGTGCTACATCTGGCCCATACTCCCATACGGATGTAAGGCCTGGACTATTAAGGAAGATCTCAGGAAACGTATACTTATAGAAGCGTTCGAGATGTAGGCATACAGACGCATGCTATTTTGGACTCAGTCACCCATGAGGAAGTTCTACGACGTGTCGGCCAAAAATGCAAGCTTTGGCCGACCATCAAACAGCGCAAAGTTGCATACTTGGGTCAAGTGCTTAGGCACGACAGGTACGAACTCCTGCAACTCATTATGATGAGAAAAAATTGCAGGTAAAAAGAGACCTGCCCGTAGACAGAAATCTTGGTTGCAGAACATTCGAGAATGGACCGGGATTACGAGTGTCACCGAATTGTTTTGCCTGGCGAAGGACAAAAAGAAGTATGCAGAGCTGAGTGCCAACCTTTACTAGTTGGAGAGGCAACCTAATAAAACACATATTTTGTTGTTTTTTTCAGTTTAAAATTTGAGGGTTATTTAAAGTTTCCCTTTGTATATAACATCGCCATTATCGCTGTAAATAAAAGATACATAATTGACTGTTTGAAAGATAACGCTTTTATTTGGAGTTATATACCGTCCCTTGCCATATTATTAGACCCACCGTCACTACAAATTTACATTTTTCAACAGCCTATAAATTTTGAACAATGCTTACGTCTGTGTTGTTTATTTTAATGAATATGTCAAAAAACATAATTTTCACTAATTTACCATTCGTTACCAGTAGGTACTGAAATTAGCGTGGGCGTCAGTAATTAAATATAAGTTTTCTCAATAAACAATTTCTTTTTTCTTTCTTTTTTTTCTCTTTATTTGAAAAAACAACAGATTTACATCAGTCTTACGTAGGTAATAGAGGTAATATTATATAATGAAAAAGGAAATTTACATTTTTTACCGCCACACCCAGGAAGACTCGTTTATAAAGTTTAAATTCAAAATAATTACGTAAAATTCCACCAAAACACAAACAAAAAAAAAATCCGCTATTTCTGCTAAAATTTTCCTTATGTTAAAACTCAGATTTAGTGATTCCTTAGCTATTCTCAGAATTGTGTAGAAATATACAAATTTAATATAAACTACATAACCTTTATCGTAATTTGCTAAAATTATAGTAATAAGAAACGATTTTACCTTTATGTGAAGACGACAAATGTAATAATGCGGATAGATCCGTTTCTTTTAAATATAGGGGCTAAATGTTTTATTATATACGTCACAAGTTAATTCAAAGAATAATAATACTAATATACTACAAAGAAAACGTTATTTAAAGGTTACATATATTTATAATGTAAATCAATACTGATTGCATGGTGGGTCTAATAGTATGGCAAGACTGTATGTGTTAGGTCATTAGATGTTTTGCATCCTCAATGATTAGGTGTGAGAAGCTGGCCTTAAAAGAGACATAAAATTGAGTCGTCTTATAAAACTTCTTTGCACCGCCTCCATACGCAATACATAGGCTTATATATTGTGGATTCCACACGAATGATGCGAACTCAAGTTAGTTTCTTACTCACGAGTTAAAGTGTAGCCTAAAGGGGTCGTTCTTTGTACAAAGCCCTAATGACAGTTACTCAGTATCATGAAACTAGCACAGCGTTAGACAATAATATCGTACAGGCACAAGCTGCTGACTAAGTAGATTCTTACGAATATTTAATACGAAAGTTTTTATGATTTTAGGATTTAAAGAGAAATCAATAATTTTTCTTATAAGATACTTCATTTTTTTAATTGAGAATAATTTATATTGATGTTTTGTAGGAACACGTGCCGATCGGGATAGTGTGCTCAGCGCACATGAGTATATAATTTCATGATGGCCTGATGGCAGAACTATTGGAACGATGTAATCTATATTAATAAAAGGCAGTGAACTGACTGACTGACTGACTGACACACTCATCCAACTACGCCGAGCTGAAACTACTGACCCAGAGAAAAGAAACTTTGCAGAGCTTCCATTTTTCGAAATCCGACCCCTAACACGGGAGACAGAGGGTTGAAATTTTAGCCGGTCAAATTCTTATCTCCATAATAGTGGATTAAGATAAGACTTCAAAATTCAGGACAATTAGTCCACTTAAAAAACAAAGAAAAATGTATTCGAGGGTATGCGAAAATCAAGCCCTAAGGGGGGTAAAATAGGGGGAAGATATTTAAAAAAAAATAGGCTATTTGAAATTTGATTTAAATATTCTCTTGAGGAAATTAAGGGATACGTACAGAGGGAACCGAGAAAAGCCACCCCAATCGGGATGAAACAGTAAGCATATGTGTTCGAGGGTTTCGCAAAAATCCACCCCGAAGGGTTAGTTTTTTTTAATGCTGTAAATGGCATAAAAGAGTGCTAGAAATATGGATTATAATTTTATTACTCGTCGCGTGAAGTCATTCGCTTAATTACGCTAGTCACAAATAATCCACAAAAATATCTAGTTTCAAATCGATTAAATTCGACTTGCATATGCCCAGTGATGTAAAAAGATGAACTTTATTCGTTTACTAATGTTGTTTATATAACTTGCGGAATTTCGTTTTCCGTAAATGGAGGTGTATGAGGGCTGCTTAGTCTATATAAAAGATCTGATTAACACGGTTCTGAATCGCTGGGAAATAATTTCTTTTGCCGATGACAACGCGCTCATTCTGAGAGGAGGATGTTAGGTAAGAGGTATTTTTTTTTTAATTTAACCTTGTCACTCTAAACGTCTCCATAACAAAATCCACTTAAAATAAATAAATTTATTATAGCCAAACGATGCATATATTTAAAATCCACACTTCCAAGAACACAGTTATATTAAGCGTAGGAAATAATGTTTGCGAATGTGCTGAATTTGCAAAAGCCGACCAAATTAAATACTTAGATCTGATCATAGATTAGAGCTTAAGTGGGAAGAACACATTATTATATAGTTACTCAACACAACAAAACAAACCATACTATACTTCTTTAACATTCTTAGAAATGTTATGTCTAGACATGATTATTACTGTTTACTTTACGCTGCTAGCCCGAAGCCAGTTGAAGTTTGGAATTATTACGCGAATCATGGCTTCTTTTCTTACGCTCGACCTCCCTAATTAGGACTCAGAAAGCTATTTTGAGTCATTAATAAAAAGCACTTCCGCTATCCTTGTAATAATCTGTTCCAGGAATTTCAAGTTTAAAATATTCGCCAAATTTATAAAAAAGTAATGTTGCTATGCCATATTAGACAAAAAAGCACAATACTTCTTTGGCAAATTAGTAACAATCCACTACAAAAATGAGGACTACATTTGCTCAAAGGCATTTTTGCTTCATAGCACCACGACTTTAATAAAATAGGAGTACAACTTAATAATGAAAAAAAAATACGCTTATTACAAAAACTATATTTAAGTAATTTAATTTTTATTATTTACCTAATAATGTATCTACCAATAATAACAACTACTAAAACATTTTTTAAACTGCTAATAATAAAATAAGGAACGCAAGAAACAGAAAAATTACTTTACTCACATGTATCTTTATTAAAATAAATGCATTCAGGTATAGTTAGTTGATATAATAAAAACATTTATTTAACATTTTTAACAGGGTTACATTTTATTATTATTCCATATTAAATATTATAATCTTTTACGTATCAATTAGTTATTATTATGTTTTTGGATTTCATTCAAAAATGGAAAACATATAAATATTATTATTCATGCCCACATTTTTTTATACAAATAATTAATTTATTCTATTGAAATAAAAACATATTTACGTACATCCAAATATTGTATTCAAACTTAGAATTTAGAGTCATCGTACATTGTATACTAAATAAATGAAAACAAAATCATGAGTCTACTTATAATTTATTTAAGAAAAAACTTGTATTTTTTCAAATCCCATCAACTTTAGACAAGCCGATGGCAATACGACTAGGACATGGGAAATTGCGTAGGAGAATAAAAAAATACATATAGGCCATTTACCCTGAAATGCCGTGCTCATGTCATGACTTCCTAACACCACCAACCACGTCCTCGCAAAATAAAACTATCAAAATCCTACCTTGAAATAAGTGATTCATTCCATCCGAATCTCTTACTTTTGTCTTGTATAGTATCCTCTGTCAATAGTAAACTTGCTACATGTTCATGTCTTGCAATATCAGACGCTTTTAGGCCCAAATACGAAAATAGGCATTGTGTTCACGAGCCCCGGCAAACCAGAATTCATCAGAAATCATATTTGTTTGAGGAATTTGTTTGAGGAATGTAAAAAGAAATTTGAGGAATGTAAAAAGTACTCGCTTTCTGTACTAGCCTCGCTTTCTGCGGAGCTCCTCTCGCAATATCAAAAGGCTTCGTGCGGAAGATCAATCTAAACTGACCGGGGATCAAAAACTGGATGCCGAACACAAAAAAAATCGGTTGGGTCACCTCAAGACTTTTCCGGCAAGTAAACAACCCTTGTCACTTCTTCTCCTCCCTCCCGCGCGCCCAACCCATCCCCCGATAGTGAAAATGTTTAATTAAAACCGCGGATGTATTTCTAGGATTTTTATTGCCTTTTAGTAGTATTTTAGTAGTGTTTTCGTTCTATATTTGTAGTATGATGCTTTTCCACTATGATACGAAATGATACTTTTCCAATATGATGTAGTATTTTCTTAATATGGCGGGGTTTCAAAACATTTGTGTCGCTTGTATAAGAGGTATTCCAACGAAAATTTCACAGCGTGATTGAGGTCCATGAAGGCATCTGTACACTGAATTTCAAGTCTCTAAGTACAATATTTTGAAATTGAAGTATGACTAGCACGCCCCCCTGGTGGACTAATTTTAACTACAACCTTTTGAAGTCTTGCCATGACCAAATGATGCCTGAATGCCAAATTTCAGTTCAATCGGATCAAGCGTGTGGACGCTATCGTGAAGGAATACAGTCACAGACACAAAGATGTGCGTTCACAATACTTTCCCTCTGCCGGAAAAGTAAAACTCAAAAAAGGCAAGATGTACATTGGTTAGCAGAAAAATGTATGTACATTGGTTAGCAGAAAAATAAAGATTTATCGGCCAAGAGTGAAGGTAATATAATATAGAAAATTCACATCGATGTGTTTATTACGATTCCCCGAGCAAGGTTGCATGTTATCAGCGAAAACAAGGGCATCGCTCAGCGTCTTTACGAAACGATACGCGAGGCGTCAATGACATATAATAAAATGTATTTCGCAATGCCTGCATTTTATGGCAACTGGGCCGACCGCGACGCATTCTCAGAAATCGTGATTTGCAAATAGCCTTCAACTCTTTACGCAGCGCTTCTAGACAATGACCTATAATTAATTATCTCGGTGCAATGACATTTTAATTTCATGAAAATATTCGGCGGGTTAATATTGTGTTTTACCGAAAGTTGAGTGCCGCAGACACTCATTAAAGGGTATGTTTTCTTAAAAATACAATAAAGTGACCGCGTACCTAATGAAGGGGCGCCTTTATAACGAGGAAATTTAATTTTCAGAGACCGTTATAATACTCGTTATTAAATTTAATTTCGCAGTATTTTTTTATGTAGGCATTTCAAATATATTTCATACTAGCTGACCCAGCGAACTTCGTACCTCCTAACAGTCAATGAATGTCGTGTTACAGATTAGCAAAACTTAATTTATGCTTTAATGAAAGTAATACAATGAATACAAAAAAAATATATAAATCGCGTGTTAGCAAGGCATGATTGAATTAAACCATTTAGGGTTTGTGCAGCTACATATTGTGCAGCATGGGATGCACTCGGTTTAATTCTCTTCATTGAAGCACCTGTGATATACCTACGATATTTTTTGTATTTTTAGCAGGCGCAAGAACAAATAAAACGGATGATTTGCCGACACGTGAGCATGCCACGTACAAATGACCATGAGAAAAACACGGATTTACATTTTTAACCCCTCACGTTGCGAGGTAAAAACTCACCTATCACGTTTGCGCGCGACATATTCGGGCAAAAAATCGACGCGAGTCAACGGCCTTGAGAAAAACGATCATAACTTATGAACCACTAAACGGATTATAAAAAGATAAAGAGATAAATGATCGCATTGAAATTTGACATATAAAACATTATAACCTTATCTCGTAAAACAATTAAGATAATAATGAATAAATATTACAAAATTGGCAAACTGAAAAAACTCGCCTATAAAATCATTTCGATTTTTTTGTCACAAAATACGTAAAATATGCAAAAATTGTAAATACAGTTATGTTCTTTATTAAATGCTTTACCAAAACGATATTTTTTTTTTACTTATTTGCATACAAAAATATTTATTTATT
The DNA here is from genome assembly GCA_944548615.1 of Micropterix aruncella. Classification (NCBI taxonomy): domain Eukaryota; kingdom Metazoa; phylum Arthropoda; class Insecta; order Lepidoptera; family Micropterigidae; genus Micropterix; species Micropterix aruncella. Next base: position 15,907,813 of record OX155954.1, on the reverse strand, counting down.
CAGCCAAGAAAATTTTTATGTATTCTCGTAAAAAAAACAATTTTTAATTTTTAATTTGTGACTACTTATGGTATTTTTTTATATGAAATTCTTTCAAAATAACTTTATTACTACGTCACACTTCTTAGAAATCACACCAGAACTTTGAGCTTTGTCTGATATTATAGAAAAATCTAAAGTTTTGAGAGTTTCCGCGTCCGAACTTAATAATAAACTTTGAATGGTCATAATATAAAATTCGTTAGATTTTTTCAATTATATTGTCTTATCATAGACTTATTATATGTCTAATAACTAATTACTATACTCCAAAGAGTCACATTTCATCGAAAAACTATGGAAAATCGCACTTTATTCTCTCATAGTAATTATCAAAACAAGTTTCTTTGCGCGATTCATTTTACAAAACAAGATATGATTTTCAAAATACGCCTAATTATGTGATAACTTAGGATGTAAATGAAACAATACTTATTTTGTTAGTAAATCAAAGCGACATTACGTCATATTTCGCAATATATCGGGATATTTCATAAACATTACAAAATAATAAAAACCATTTTTTCGCGAGCCGTTTGTTGTCGCCGAAGTATTTTCTTTAAAAATTCGTGAAAAACAGCAAATGGACTATCTCAATTGACTAATCCTAATGCCTAAACTACTTAAAAATGCAAATTACTCACTGTTATCCAGTAAACACTGCACATTTATCCACAAAACACTGCACAAAACCACCATTCCGCGGAACTATACGCGCCCGCGGCGCTGGCCGATGGACTGACGTTTTGACGTCTATGCTAACTTTTTAAATCTTCGTTCGATTTTTTCGCCGGTGGCCGCCGAATTAAAGATTATTTGGCCACATCGTTCCGCCGTCAGAAAGCATTAAGTACGACGTTTCGAATCGTAAATTGCATTTTTCGCAGCGGCGAGCGCGATATCCAGTAGCGGACGTTTCGGATTTTAGGCGGCCGCCATACATGTCCCCAAATGGATGTTACGTGCTGTGCGGGTTGGGAAAATGTTTTTCTTTTATTTTAATTTTTCGACAACTTTCCAATTTTCATTTTTAATAGTTATTCTGCTATTCGGGACGGAGACAAATACTACAAATCAAAAACCATAAATCGGTCCAGCCGTTCTCGAGTTATAAGTGTTCGAACAAACCCGACTTTGTTTTATATATTGTAACATTTTAATCTTATATATATATATATATATATATATATATATATATATATATATATATATATATATATATATATATATATATATATATATATATATATATATATATATAGAAACCATAGAAACTATAAAAAATGTAAAAAGAAGAGAAAGTTTCAGAATTTCTTTATTATACCAAAGAAACGTTACGTTCTGCACGGAAGAAGTCCGTGCAGCAAAATACACAAAATGCAGATAAAAGATATTCAAAATCAATAATAAAAGAATATAAAAAATCAGATGTAGAATATAATAAAATAGAACAATTTAAAAACGATGTAAAAACAATAATAAATAAAACGCTAGTCAGCGGAGAGGGGAGAACTCAGGGTCGGCTCTCCGTTCTTGTTTCAATTATAGATAAAATTTACAACTAAAATGGTTAAAACATTAAAATACAATAAAATGATGGTTCAGGTAGTGGAAGGGTTTGAATTTCGCGCGTTGAGCTGCAGTTCCCACGGCGAACACCAGGGCTGACGTCTGTTCCCCGTTCGGCGCGCGGACGGTACGATCCTCGCAACTATCGTACTGGTACGATACGAGACTCGGTTGATATGGATAAGCGGCAGTATTCCAATATCACGCCCGTCTCGAAGGGCGAGAAGGTGGACGTAGCACGATGTGGCGGTAGTCAATGTCGGCAATCCGCAGCGCAGATCACAACCGCCGCTGTAGAATTAATCCACCGAAGAATAAGGCCGCTGTAGAATTAATCAACCGTAGAATAAGGCCGTTTTCAAAATCCTCCGCGGAGATCCCAGGTAATAGTCCTAAATCACACACAGACTCCCCGGGATCTCGTTCGGAATCAAGTCGGATTCAAAATCACCCAAATTATCTTTTGGCTGGTAGACCGCCAAACTTTTGGCGGGCCCGGCAAGGAAACCCCTTATGCTATACGCGCGAGTTTTTAAAATCAAATTCGACATTTGAATTGCGTTATATTAAAATATTTAAATCATGTGAAAATAAAATTGATTTTTATTTATAGTGAAAACTAGGATGAAATACCTATATTGCACTATCCTTAATTCAAAATCCGGAATCCAAAATCGTAAAGGAACCAACGACCTTCGAATGCTGTCAATCTACATTCCACAATTCCATCAGAGAATAATTAAAATATTCTGAATGTAAATTTATGAGCTAACAAAATAATTAGGAATTATGACCAAAAGACTAATCAAAAACTATAACTAACTAATTAACCACTTTTGGTCGATATCCCGAACATCGTACCGTCTCCCTTGTTTCTGGCAACGATTCTCATCGAATCATCGCAGATGTCACTATGCGCTTCTGATTGGTCAGCCGCGCGAAAAAGTCGGAACTGTCAAAAATGAGCACGTCGCGACATCGATCGATGAAGTGAATGAATATCGTGGACGGAAATTGTGGAAAAGCAAATCGGAAAACGCGAAGTGCGTTACAATATATATATATATATATATATATATATATATATATATATATATATATATATATATATATATATATATATATATATATATATATATATATATATATATATATATATATATATATATATATATATATATATATATATATATATATATATATATATATATATATATATATATATATATATATATATATATATATATATATATATATATATATATATATATATATATATATATATATATATATATATATATATATATATATATATATATATATATATATCTTATGTTTTGAACTCTTGTAAATATCATATAGCCTTAAGTATAAACTTCTCGACCAGAAATTACGATTTATATCTTATTTCATGTCAACGAGCAAATGAAGTATTTTATTTTTATTTGCATTTAATGGCTGGCTGATAGCGAGCCCAGCAATGGTATATCGTCCTTTTAAAGAGTGGATATATTAGAATTTCAAATCGAATTTTCGGAATGTCATTCCGCATTTAAGAGACGATTCATTGTGATTTTTTTCATTGTTTTTGCTTTAATTTGTCTTTAATAAAGACATTTTATTTTGGTTTGCAAAAGGATACGCTTTATTTTTGAGATGTGGATGAAGGGCGATCGTTCGCTAGCGATAAAGGGATCCCATTAAACCTACATTGCACTGTCGAAAGTGGTGCTCATCCAGGCATACATCTCATTTAAAATAAGCATTTTCCAATCCAGTCCGGGAAAACCTTCCAGCTATGTAAGTGGCTTTTATTATTTTTATTTTTTCATCAAAGTGTCATCCTTTAAACGAATTCTTATATATATATATATATATATATATATATATATATATATATATATATATATATATATATATATATATATATATATATATATATATATATATATATATATATATATATATATATATATATATATATATATATAGATTTGAAATTAGCGTAAGTGAATAGTTAATAAGATACATAAAACATATTAATGATTTTATTTTTCTGGCCCACCAACCGTCAAGGAAGGAAGGTATTGTGAAAGCGCAATTTTTTTTAGGGTGGAGATGGAAATATCGATTTTGAGCACCCCTGAGACGATTAAGACCATTTCCAGATTGAAGTCTGTCTGTATGTGTGTGTGGCTGTATGTCTGTGTATCTGTGTGTATTCCTCCACGATAGCACCCAAACGCTCAATCCGCTTGAGCTGAAATTTGGTACGCAGGCATTGCATTGCACGCATCATTTGATTATGGCAAGAGTTAAAAAGAGTAGGGCAGAAACCGGTCCACCAGGAACGCACTAGTCAAATATCATCCGGAAAACTCTTAGGGCGACAGACACAACCGATTTTTTAATATATTTAAATTACAACTGTTAAAAGCAACTCCATGACTTTCCATGCACGAATTCATTCGCCTAAAGCGAGGTTCAAAACACTCGGAATTTTACATTGACAAATAACTACTAGACCTCGTGACCAGCCTGAGAATGCGTCAGCCGAATAGAAAGAGACAGCAGCATATAGTACCCCCTCCATCCTTGTTTAGTCGCGCATGAACGGAGACACGTACATATATCACTATGGCAACGCTTATATATCACCATGGCAATGCTTCGACACTATAAGTCTGCTATGCTATGGATAACCGCGCATGCGCAATTAGACAAGGATAGAGGGGGGTCCTACATGCAGCTATCTCCCTTTATTCGGTGTGCGCATTCACTCATAGTCCACCTTCACACACCCGTTCTCTATTCTGTTACCTCTATGGAAATTTATTTGGGAACGTCATCCAGAGCAGACGCGAAAGCATTTCGCGCATCTTCGGGACTGTCAAAGCGAGTTACACGGAGTCAACGTTTGATTTGTGAGAAGCGAAAGGAGTCACACGGAGCAGTCGCGGTTAAGGCGGATGAGATAGCCCTTGAATGTCTGTGGCCATAAAAAAAATCATAGGCAATATATACTTTATATTGGTCTTTGGGATGCAATGCTTTGCCGTAGTGCAAAAGGAGCCAGCCCACTTAATGTAGACTGTAGACGTTTTATTTTCAAATTGTTAAAGACAATTGTAATAGTATACAGTTTTATCCTTCATACCTATCCATACATAGTTACAATAACAAAACTAAATTATAAGAAGTTGCAATGGGCAAAGTAAATCACCTTGTCAGCATGATTCTTCTTTAGTTTGTTGTTTTTACAGAATTTTAGAATATTCCTTTTTTTTGTCTTAACATGTTAGATGGGTATAATATTGCTACCATGCCATCTCCTTATAGTTCGGAAAATGCGATGCATAAATGGCCAGTATAATAATAAAATTAACGGGGCGAATTCATTAGGAAACGTGGAAAAAGCTTTGCACCAGCATGTTTTCCGCAAAGGAGAACCGCAGCAAGCATTTAAGTATACTTGGCAATCGCCTTTTAGAGGGAAAGTTAGCCTTTTAAGCTAGCGTGGCTAATGATCAGGCGTAATGGCAGCAGGTGAATCGCTTATTGTGTGGAGTCACTCGGTATTGAGTGAAGTGCCCTTACAGAAAATTGGATTCGCCTTTGAGATATAATACATATGTACACAAACATGGCATCAACCAACGCGTTTCGTAGTGGGACGCGAGTGGTAACGCAGAAAAGTGCATATCCTTTATTTTCTTTATAACGTCCTCAACAGCCCAACAACACCAACCTACGTAACACATGTGTTACTTCCCTTAAGTAGGCATTTAAAGGAATTGCAATTAATATACGTAGGCACATCTCAACATTCTTCACTTCGTTTATTCACTTTCGCCATTCATGCAGCCCGTCCTTGGAACCAGCTCCCTTTTGTTATTAGCAGTGCAACTTCACTTTCCACGTTTCAAATGTCGTTGAAAATCACTGTCCATCCCAACAAAGCTAGCCCCTCGTGCCCTACCCCCCCCCCTCATTGCCTAAACATAATGCATTTTTTCCTTAGTTTATATAGGTACCTCCTTCATTCTATATTATTTACTACACATGTATCATTACTTCATTACTAAATTGTCGGTTGGCTGTTAGAAATCGTTTAGCCAATAAGTTCGCCATTGTGAACAATTATTTGATCAATAAAGAGTTTTTTTAAATGCCGCTATACATTTTAATTAAATCTTAACACCATCTGTTGGCGTTTAGCCCAACCCCGCCCTTGGAAGAGAAACGAATCGCGCCGCCCGACGCGTCGCAATGGAACCCAACTGGGTTCGTCCGCCGGCCGAGAGAGGGCACTCATCGATTTTATTTATGAATTAAATATTCAGATGATATAAGTCCTTGGCTACTTGCCGAGAAAGTCTTGCGGTGAAACAGCCGTTTTTTTTCGTGAAACCTACGTTTGACTATGTACATTTTTGTAATTCTATCCTTTTTATTACATCTCTGTTTGTGGTGCATTAAACTTTATGAATAAATATAGTCATAATGTCCGTTAAAATGTCAATCGATTGCCGGGATGTAACGTTGTTTTCTATCGAATGTGCTGGTTTCACAGGATCAAGAAGATCCACTAATTCACGCGATATTGCATTATTAAATATAACGCTCAAAAATATGAAAACTATTAGCTATAGGATCGTCGTAAAAATATATGCATGGTATATACACATATACAAATATACACGGTATTTACACATATACATATATACACGGTATATAAACATATATATATTATTATATACACGGTATATACACATCTATGTACATATATACACCTATACACATGTACCACAAAGGATACCCATGTTATACAAATGGTATAAATGCACTTAAATGACGAATTAAATCCAGAATTTTATTCGGCTTCAATAAAGATGTTGATAGGCGCCCTTTCCTTTCAACCCTCATCCTGAGCCGGATCCAACTTTAACCGAACCACGAGGAATCGCCGAAATCTGGAGACCAGCTTGAGATAGCTGTGGAGAATAACAACTTGGGTTGTCGACTACAGCGGACGAGCCCGTCACCTCAGGAAGTTTTAACGATTAGTCGTTCTATCTCCCTGGAAGTGAGCGCAGAAGACTTGGGGACAAAACAGTCCACCGTCTAGTTACGCCACAAGCCCGTAAGAGGCCAACGCCTTAACCGCGAGATAGCCAGGAATGTTACCCGGCGGGCCGACACTCGCGCCCTTACTTCCAATTGTGACCAGATTACTCAGGTCTCTCGATTGGTTACGAGTTCGAGGTCGCTTGCGCGGTCCTCTCCCTTACGAAGCGGTGAAACGGTGTTTACCGAATCTATCGCGGACCACAGCGTCCTTTTTATTTGTTGAGTGGGGCTTTTCTAAGGTCTTTATGAGCCTTGTAACACTGCGACCATTGCTGATCTATTGTGCTCGCCACCTACTATAGTTCTGCGCTAAGCCTCGTGTCATTTAAGAACCGCAGCAGGCTTTTGGCGCCAGATTGTTTTACCTCCTCAGGTTGGAGGTAGTGACCACCCAGGTGGTTGTATCTTTTACGCATCAGCGGGCCACACTCGCACATGAGGTGCTGGGGAGTTTCCTCTGCCCCTTGGCAGAACCTGCACATTTTTGTGTCTTTGAGCTTGAGGTTGAACATGTGTTTGTTCAGGCCACAATGCCCCGTGAGCGCCCTTACCAGTATGCGTAGATTGTTCCTATTTAGCGATAGGGCCTCACGGGCCGTCTTACGGTCGTAAGGCTTAATAAGCGCTTTGGAATGATTCAACCCTGGCGTGTTGTTCCAGTGGTTGACGGATTGTTCTAAACACATTTGTTTGAGCATTAGGTTTGCAAGGCTTTTTGGTACGCCACAGCAAGGTTCAGGGCCGCATAACGTTCCCTTTGCTCCCGTCCTAGCAAGTTCGTCGGCTTTTTCATTTCCCTCGATTCCTGCATGGCCGGGAACCCATCTTAGTATTACCCTGTTCTTTTCGCCCAGGGAATTCAGTAGTGATATGCAGTTTTGCACTAGCTTTGAATTAATGGTATTCGAGGCTAGTGCCATAAGAGCTGCTTTGCTATCCGAGTGGATATAGATACGGTGGTTGGCGTAGTCCTTTTGGAGGTTGATATCCGCACATTCAATAATGGCGTAAACCTCCGCTTGGAATATGGAGGCGTATTTTCCCAAGTTTACACTTCTTGTGAAGTTTGGTCGCTCTCCATATATACCACAGCCTACGTCAAGTCCCGATTTGGACCCATCAGTATACCATTTAAGGCTACCGGCCTCCCATTGCAGTTGGCTTTTTAGCCAGTCGTCTCTGGGCGGCAGTTCCACTGTAAAAAGTTTTCCAAAGTTTAGGAGTGGGAGCATGGTGTCTGATACCATGTTGAGGGTTGGATTTTCACTGACTGAGTCAAGAACTGATCTAAGTGCTTGTGAGATCCAGTTTACCTTCTCTCGGGCAGATAGCCTGTACATGCTGGCTTTCGCCACCTGTTGCAAATGAATGTGTAGGGGCGGTAAGTTCAGCAGTGCATCTAGAGCTGCTCCAGGAGTGGAGGACATTGCGCCAGTTGTCATGAGGCACGCCGTCCTTTGGATATTGTTTAGTTTGGTAATCACAGTTTTCTGGTTGGCTTTGTTGCACCATACCACCGAGGCGTACGAGATTATCGGCCTCACAATGGCAGTGTATAGCCAGTGGGAGATCTTGGGGTTAAGGCCCCAGTTTTTCCCCGCCAGTCTTCTGCTTATACCCAAAGCACTTTTAGCTTTTTGAATTGTTTTATCTAGGTGGCTGTTCCAGGTGAGTCTTTGGTCGAGCGTGACTCCCAGATACTTTACTTCCTTGGAGAAAGGAATCTGCCTGTGGTTTAAGATTGGCATTTTTAGTCCACCTAGTTGACGTTTGTTGGTAAATGGCACGAGGACGGTCTTATCGGCGTTGACCGATAATTCGTTCTCTCTGCACCAATTGCTAACGATTGTTAACGCTTTTTGCATTATGTGTGAGATCGTGTTTTGGCAGAAGCCCCGGACAATGACTACTAGGTCATCAGCATAGCCCTGTGTGTCTATCCTGGCCTCTGCCATCCTATGCAGGAGTTGATCTATTGCAAGAGTCCATAGTAGGGGCGAGAGTATGCCTCCCTGCGGGCAGCCTCTTGTAGTGGTGACTTCAAGGTATGTTCCGTGAAGAGCTACCTTGGCCGTGCGGTTTGAGAGCATCGCTTTCACCCATCTGGTTGTGGTGTTGTCAACTTGTTTTGACTCTAGCCCCTTCACCAGTGATTTAATTGGGGTTTTGTCGAAGGCGCCCTCAATGTCTAAAAATGCGCATACTGCGATTTGTTTGTCTTCCAACGCCTTTTCCACTCTGTCTACTAGGTAGAGCAGAGCGGTTTCCGTGGATTTGCCTCTGCGGTAGGCGTGTTGGTTACAGCTGATAGGGTTGACCGTTAGGATTTTTTCCCTGATATAGCTATCCAGTATCTTTTCCATCGCTTTCAGTAGAAAGGATGTTAGGCTAATTGGCCTGAAGGACTTTGACAGTGCGTAGTCCTTCCTGCCAGCCTTGGGTATGAATAGCACTTTGACCTTGGTCCATTCTTCTGGTATATGTCCCCAGGCATAGCTTGCTCTGAAGATTTTAACCAGATATGGGGTTAGAATGTCGATACCCTGTTGCAAAAGCACGGGCATGATTCCGTCGTCCCCGCATGATTTGTAAGGTTTAAAGGATTTTACGGCCCATTTAACTTGATCGGGCCTTATGATTCTAGCAGCCCTACTCCAGTCCTCGTTTCGAGGTCTGTATGGAGCAGTGGCGGCGTTGCTAGTTATCACAGCACCTGGGAAGTGGGTCGATATTAGTTCCTCCAAAGTTTCCTTTTCATTTGTTGTAAAGGTTCCGTTTGGTTTTTTCAGAAGACCAATTTGGTTAGGTTTGTCCTTTGCGAGCAGTCTATGTACTCTGGCTCCTTGAGGCGTTTCCACTATGTCCTCGCAGAAGCTTTTCCATGTTGCTCTTTTGGCTCTCCTAATTTCTTTGTTGTACTCGGTTAAGGCTTTTTTGTATTCCTCCCAGTTGAGAGTTTGTTTAGCCTTATTAAATAGTTTCCGGGTTTCCTTCCGTAGTTTGTCCAACTTCGGGTTCCACCATGGAACTTTTCTTTTGGAGGTCTTTGTCTTGAGTGGGCAGCTTTCCTCATAGGCGTTTATAATGCCTTTTGTGGTATCCGCCACAGCCAATTCTAGACTCTCGCGTGTTTTTATATTTTTTTGTATTGTTTCAAGGTTAAGCCTTAGTGTGGTACGGTAAGCGTCCCAGTCGGTGGCTTTAGGATTCCTGAAAGTTGTGGTTTGACAGTCTACGGTGTTTAGTAGTTTAAAGGTTATTTGTCTGTGATCAGACATTCAAGTGTCATCCCTGACATGCCAGTTTTTTATGTGTCTGGCTAGATTTTTAGAGGCAAAAGTAATGTCTAAAACTTCCTGTCTTGCACTTGTCACAAAGGTCGGCATGCAGCCTTTGTTTAATAGGCATAGGCAGTTGGTTGTGATAAAATCATTAAGTAACTCACCTCTATTGTTGATGTCTGAGCTCCCCCACGCGGTGTGGTGTGCGTTTGCATCACATCCAACCAGTAACTCAGCCTTTTGGGTACGGGCGTACTCCACCAGGTTTGTCAGCTCTTCGGTTAGATTTTGTTTCTCTCCAGATAGATAGGCTGAGCATAAGATGACTCTGGATCCATTCCATCCTTTGAGATTTATATACGCTGCTGACAGGTCATTAGTACATAGCTCTGTAACAGGCAGGAAGTTAATGTTTTTCTTGAACACTATGCATGCTCTGGGTTTTTTCCCTCCCGGGTACGAGAGGATTCTACCCGCAGCGTTTAAGCCCTGGATAGTTAAGTTATTTACCCAGGGTTCTTGTACGAGCGCGATGTCGATTTCTCCTTTGGTGAAGCAACACTCCATCACTGCGCTGGCGGCAATGGCGTGGTGGAGGTTGATCTGGAGAATCCTCGTAGAGTTGCCTATGTTCGCCATCAGTGATCCATAGGGGTTGTGGGCTCTGTCGCAGGCTTTTCCCTCTCCAATGGAGGACGAGACCGTCCATGTTTGGATTGGGATGTGCCTTGCTCATTCCCGGGTTTTTCCCCCTTTTTAGGCGCTCCTGTACTCTCGTCAGCAGGAGAAGGCCGATTTGCCGGCTCTTTCTTTCGCTGTATGGGAGCAGGCGTTTGTCTGCCTTTGTTGGAGTAGGACGGGATAGCCCTGTTTCCTGGGGGATTCGTGGGCTCCCCCTGATTTTCAAAGAAATCTTTCCAAAACCAAGGGTGGCCCTGTAGTCGGTTTTCCGAAGGGTCTCCAAAGAGGGCTCGTCAATTGAGAAGGTCACGTGGTGTCCATTCTTTTCCTCCCTGCTGTTAAGTATGTTCCAGTATTCTGGAAATATGCCTTCGTTCTGGTTTGTCAGCAGACTTAGGGCGTCCTTTATGTTCGCCGCCTCGCTGCTGGGGAAGAACGTTGTGCAAACTAGTGGCTTGGGCATTTCGCTTTCCGTCATGATAGACAGCTTTGCCTCGGGCCATGGTTTGAGGTTTGGGATTACTCCCACAAGCCAATCCTGGCTCTTCTGATTTTCACATGTGATCAGGACCCAGCCAGGCCTGTGAGTGAAACCCAGAAATTTTGGGCCCGAGCCTCTGACAGTGATGTTTTTAATCAGGGTCAGTAGCGAGCGGTGCACCAAATGCATTTGGTTTTCTTCCATCGGGCTTTCATTTTTTATTCCCACACGTGAAGAACCCACCACCTCCCTGAAGTTTGGCTTGATGCCTTCTTCTGGGTATATCTTAGGAGCCTTTTTTGAGTTTTCCCTTGGCGACTCCTCCTCCGACCGTGTGCGTTTGGACGCCCTATGGTCATCAGATATGGGAGTGCTCTGATGGGTCAGGCTCTTAATATCTTTCCAGGGCCTGAGGCATGCTACCGAGGCTTCTCTAGCACTCACGTTTGCTGCCCTCAGCATCCTGAAACGTTTTCGAGCAGCACCGGACAACTTTGTCCTGTGCTTCTCGTGTGTCTCAGTGTCTTGGTCCTTTTCTTTGGGCATAGCAGAGTCGTTTCCTATTCTGTCTGCACCTTTGCTTGTCCCTGCGACAGCTGAGATTTTTTCGGGCAAAGAGTCGGCTTGAGTCGTGCTCCTTGGCTCCGAACTGTTTCCTTCCCGGACGGCACCGTCCTGGTCGAAGTTTAGAGGGGAATTTTTATTTTCTTTAGAGTCCATATTTGTTCCCACGAGTAGTCAGGAAAGGGTCGTCAAAAACCGACAGAGCCTGTTATCGGTCAAAGGGCATTTCTACTTCCCGATTCGCCCCGGTTTCGGAAAGCCACCGTTAGAGACTGAGCTCTCCCTCAGCCACGCAGCCGTCGGCACGGTACGGGTAACACCTTAGCTTGGGGTGGAGGTCTTTTGGACTCCAAGTCATCAACTTCAGGGATCTCTCCCTGTTGTAGCTGACCGGAGTTTCCAGGGTGCACCGACACGCCCACTCACTACTTTCCCATCCTAGACGTTTAGGAATAGTCTGGGCCAGAGTGAGATAAAACGTGCACACGGGGAGGTAGACCTCCATCGCACCCCACAGCGTCCTTTGCCCGGCTGTTCACCCAGGATCGGATGGCCGATGGTCGTTTCAAGAGCAGTCGCCGTAAGGTCCGCAACCACCCCTGCTCTATAGGAAACAGTACTGCTTCCAGACTCCCCCGGCTGTTAGTCAGAGTGCACAGTCGATTGGCTTACGCCGCACGGTGCGCAGACCGTCCAGGAGCGCCAGAAGTTTGATTCCCAGGGGAAACTGACCATAAGGCGAGAGTCCTACCCAGGCTCGCACTTCATGCGTGGAGGCCGTCGGATGGGTGTTGACCCGTGAGTGTGACCAACCCTGAACAGAATGGGTCTTCGTGGCCAACTCAGCAAGGGCCCATTAACTCCCTGTAGAGAATAACAGCTGAGCGTCCTGCCGTTATAAGATCGATACAAAATTAGGTAAGGGTATTGCAATATTTCTAAAACTATGATTGTTTGAAGACAAGCTGGACTTTTTGATTTTAAATGCGTCCGTATAACTGCCCAAAAAAACTTGAAGAAAAAGATTGAATACGTCACATATAGCATCAAATATAATTAAAGTAGCTTTCGAAAGCCGGGCGGAAATATACATTTCAATTAAGCGCCATAAAAGGTAGGGTAATCCAGACCGGGATTAAAAGTCGACCACTACAGGGACGAAGAGCTCTCGGCGGTGTTACGTAAATGAAAGGCCCACAGTTGAGTTGAATGTGGCCCGCAAGTAGGTCATCGATCCGTGAGGTTTTGTAGGCGCTCGAGGGGGAAAGGGGTGCGAGAAGGAGGGAGGAGGCGGTCGGGCGGTTGAGGGGTGAAGGGTAGAGGGAGGACGGCCCATTACTGCATTGCTTGAATGTCGCAACTGCAGATGCAAGAGGGATTCATTTTGTGTCTTCTTCGTTTTTCCTATAGGCTATCAACATAACTATCTTCGTTATTTTATTCGGGTGAACTATTGTGACCGCGCAAGCGACCTCGAACTCGTAACCAATCGAGAGACTGGAGTAATCTGGTCACAATTGGAAGTAAGGGCGTGAGTGTAAGCCCGCCGGGTAACGCTCCTGGCTATCTCGCGGTTAAGGCATTGGCCTCTTACGTATTTGTGGCGGAGCTAGACGGTGGACTGGTTTGTCCAAGTCTTCTGCGCTCACTCCAGGGAGATAGAACGACTAATCGTTAAAACTTACTGAGATGACGGGCTCGCCCGCTGTAGTCGACAACCCTAGTTTGGGTGAACTATTGTCTGTCTACTCTAGTATGTAAACCCTTCTATAAGTCATGTATAGGTTAGTTTCTTACTAAATCTTTTGTTTATGAAGGTATCCAATTACATCCGATAGGCCGAAATCTTAAAAAAGTCTGACTTTATCAACATCTTGGTTAGTTAGTAACCAGCGTTTCATCTGGAAAGTTTTCGAAATCTGATTTTTAATTTCCGCAAAATACTTTCTTTATCTTTAATATAATGCACATATTCTAGTAGACACGCAACAGAAGATCGTGTTTAGAACCAGCGCGGTGGTTCTTAACTTTTGAGCAAGTCGTCGCACTCGTTTAACCCCGGGTATAGGCAAACGCCCGTTTAGGTAACCGCGAGGTTAACCTGTGGTTTGTGTAAGCGCCTTAGTGGTCGACTATTAAGGCATTATAACGCCGATTGCAGACCAGTTTAATCAACCATCAAAGGAATTTATATCAAACGCATGCCGTATGTTGATTTGCAACACTGCGAATAATTTAGAAATCACGATTAACTTTGCATTTTAATGAGAGACATTATTGATAATGAACTCGGTCGTTTTCGCTCAGCAGATCGTTAGTCTTAATCCGATTGAATCATTTTCGGTTGAAGCGGGAATTGCTCCAATACTGTTGAAGATTAAACGTTTAATGTGCGTTACAGACCTATAAATAAATCTATATGCGAAGTAATTATTAAATGTAGGACTACTCTAATGTACTATCTATCTATATTCGCAAGTTACTTAAAACAAGTATCTTTTTATTAGTTATAAGCGAGAAAATTGTCTAGTAGTTGTCGAGATACACCTACAAATCCTACAATAACAATAATACCTAAGTTATCACCCGAGAACCGCTACATATAGGTACATATATTATTATTTAGGTTGAGAACCGCGGAGATATTCTAACTCAAAATTGAAGATTTGAAGGTATGCAGAAGCAGTGGCAATGAGCGATTGACCAGGCTCGGTTATTTAATCACGAGCATCTCCATCATTGTTTGCTATTCTTAACCTCACACATTTACGGTAACTGTATAGCTAGACTGCAAGAAGTTGTAATGGAAAACACCGGCACAGGACCTCATATTTGAAAATAATGCAAATTTTCAACTTTACCATGGTTGCACAAACGAAAATATTAGAGCAAAAACCAACGACGGAAAGACAAATAAACATTTTATTCTTAAAAAAGAATAACATGGCCTTGAATCAAAATTGATTTGAATTTGAAATTCCAACCCAAATCCAAGTTATCCAAATTCAAAGTGGCCTTTTTGTAAAAAAAACAGCTTTTTCATAGGTGAGGACCTAATACAAGAATACTATAAAGTTGAAAATAAATTTAAAATACTAATTAAAGCCCAGGAGGAAGTTTGGAAACGAGGTAGGTACAAATGAAAAAAGGGGAAGAAGAGGTAGAGGTCGCGTAAGCGACTTCGGACTCGTAACCAGTCAGGAGGACGGAGGCATACTGAAGGTTAATTCCAGACGGAGATATCCTGCCAAAACTGGTAACCAAGGGGCGAGGCTGCCCGCTGGGTACCTTTCCCGGTGCCTCGCCGAAAGGCGTTGGCCTCTGACGGGCAGGTGGCGGAGCTTGACGGTGGATTGTTTTGTCCTAAGTCTTCTGCGCTCACTTTACGGTAGATAGATCGATTACTCGTTAAAACTTTCTGAGGTGACGGATTCGCCCGTTGTAGTTGACAACTCTACTACTAGGTAAAGGTTCGCACAAGTGACGTCGAGCAGTGACCAGTCTAGTGGAAGCAGACTTTCCAAAACGTAAGGGAGACCCATTGCCTTGCCAGTACCCTCGCTGTTAATGGTAGGCTTCTGCTGGGCAGTGGCGTAACTAGATCGGTAGATTGTTATATCATAAAGCTTTGCGACTCGTCTCAAGGGATGAAAAGACGACACCGATTAGTATAACATCCTGACATGGCGGGTTCGCCAACCGCATCGACAATCTCGTGTCACTCTACGGGTGCTAGCACACGATGCGTTAACGGGAGCAATACACACATTCCCATCACGATATTGACCGGGTCGGGTGCAGCCCGGACGACCCAATTCGCTGACCTAAATTGTCGTGCAACGCGGCGTTCGTATGGGCCGCGTTGGGAAGATCTGGAGCCCGTCAAGTCCTGCGCGTCGGCAAAGCAACAGGTCGCTCTCAGACGAATACATCACAGATTCAAATTTCATCTATATAATAATAATAATAATAAAACTCTTTATTTAATAAAAAGGGGAGCTTATTGCATTACGGCAATGTCTAGTAGCTAATCTGTACGTTAAGTTTATAGTACAAGTTTTTGGTTGTCTTTACAAAACAACCTTCAAACTATAGAATATATAGAAAGCTAGAAAAAAAATTATAACATAAAATGAAAATCAAATTATTAAAACTAAATAAAGGCGCAGAGGTAAGGGAAAAGAGGAACGAAGAAAAGGAAAGTGAGAAGGAATTGGGGAGGAGGAGGGTTGGTTATGTTAATGGCTTTAGATTTATGTGCTGCTTGAGCATGAACTTAAACGTGGTGATGCTGGAGGCTGTTCTGGCTTTATTCGGTAAAGCATTCAAGAGTCGTGCAGCTTCCACGGAGAAGGAGTACGAGAAAAAGTCGCTCCTGTGACCAGGGATGAATAACAGGTCCAACCCACCTACCTCGTGTAGTAAGTAGATATGCAAAAAGATCACAACAGCGCTCTAAGACTACGCAAAAAAGACAGAAGAAGTAGAGACAACAACATGACAAAGGTTTAATTTATTTCATTTTTATTATGCCCATATTAATTCTTTCTCATTCAGAGAAAAAGACCATCAACATTACAATAAAACATATCGTCGCTCTATGATCGTCGAGACCATAGAGCACGCCAACAAGCGAATTTGGAATGGAAAAAAAACAGGGTATGGAAAAAACTGAATAGCTTCGTTCACGAGATGTTGTTTTAATTTCATAAATAAGACAAAATTATAAAATAATACAAGTTCACTGTACTGACCATTAAAACTGTCAACGAGTTAAGTTGGGATACAATCATCAACTCATTGCATGACTACGAGATGCCACTGCAACGATAATTACAAGAAAACTAAGCAATTTGAGATATGGACAGAACAATTGGAGACATGATTTTACACTAATAACAATAAAAAACCCTAATTCGATTAACTTTTTTGACGCGTACGGGGTCTAACATATAGGTCGACGATATTATGTATCAATAAATATGATACGATACTTATTATGCACTTCACTTCATGAATTTTGCTCTTTATGCCGGAATTTAAATATTGAAGTTTTTTTGTAAGTTTTTTTCCTATGGATTTCTCCAACAAAAAAGGTTGAAAAAATCGGTTGTGACACCACAAGACTTTCCCGGGAAGTAGCCAAAGCCTGATTTCATGCGAATATTAAATTCATTAAAAAAAACGAGCGCCCTCTCTCGGCCGGCTGATGAACCCGCTTGGTTTCCGTTACACAACCGCCTCGATCGTCGCGGTTCGTTTATCGGCTAGCTAAGGGCGGCTAGGCGTTAATATTTGATTAAAAGGTATGGCGGAGCTTAAATATTATTAGTGCAGCTTCTATATGAGATATTCTAACCAAACAAAGGCCCAAAATGAATGGCACGTTGTGATGATCTTGCACGCCATCCAACACCTGATGCGATGTCGCGGGCAAGTTAAGGGCCAGTGGTCACAACGTGATTTCGGCCCAAGGCCGAAATTCCAATTAGATCTGGGTACCAAATTCCAAGTCCAATATTTCGCCCCCCCCCCCCCCCACTGGTGGACCGATTACAACCGCAATCTTTCAAACTCTTGCCATGACGTTACCGTGGAGGAATACATAAAGACAGACAGGCACACAGACAAACTTCAATATGAAAATGGTTTTAACCGTCTCCCTGGGCTCAAAATCCATATATCTGTATTCATCTCGAAAAAAAATTTGCGCGTCCACAATACTTTCTCGGTGGGCCGAGAAAGCGAAATATTTTTTTAATTGGTTGGTCTAAGCACATTAATCATTCCTATATCTTTTCGACAGAATGTCGAAAGCGACACACTATCTTGTAACTAACACCGTAAGCCGATGACGATGTTTCGGTCTGCCTACGCTCGCCGTGCGCGCGAGCACTTCGCGCTTTGCGCGCGGCGAGTGGTCAAGGTTGTACCGCGCGCGCGTGGGCGGCAGTCCGAGAGCCCGTTGCTGTTTACTATACCTCATCGGATACAGGAAAAAAAAAATCGGTTGTGTCACCCCAAGACTTTCCTGACTAGTATCCGGGGAGGTGCGAAAAAACAGCGACATTTTTTACTCTAGTACCCCAAATTTGTATGGCAGGTACCCCAAACGTTGGTCGTAAGTACCCCAAAAACTAATAGGTTCTTCCGATGGTTAACAGAAGCTTCTATGCCAAATTTTAACTTAGACAGATTAAGCGTCTGGGCGCTATCGCGGAAACAATTTTTTCGCCGGGAACCCCAAATTTGTATGGGAGGTACCACAACCGTAGGGCGTAGGGACTCCAAAAACTAATGGGTTCCTCCGACGGTTAACAGAAGCTTATATACCAAATTTCAGCTCAATCCGATTAAGCGTCTGGGCGCTATCGTGGAAGAATACATACGTACAGACATACAGACATACAGACATACAGACAGACAGAGATCGGTCTGGAAATAGTCTCAATCGTCTCAGGGAGTCTCAAAATATATATTCCCATCTTCATCTCAAATTTTTTTTTTAGCGCGATCACAATACTTTCCTTTCCGATAGGTCGTCAGGAAAGTAATAAACCTAGGAGAAACGACTAGTTTTGGTTACATTCAAAATACAGTGTGTTGCTGCCGCTGTTAACTAGGCGACGGACGATCCCTCCAGAATTAATCAAAAGAATTAATGTTGTCATCAGATTAAAACTAAATAAGCGTACCAGGACGGTTGCTAAAATCGCCAGACAGATGTGCCCACCGTGGTATTTAAAAAATACCTTCTTCTTCTGCGCATAATACAGATAATTAAGGTATTGGATTAAATACACTTTCTTTACTTGCTATTCACATAATATTGGTCCCCGTATTGGTCGTATTTCGTTTCTTCTTGGCACCTAAATCAGGTTTGTCAGGATACTACACTGGCATGGAAATGACGGTGCCACAAGTAGCAATACAAAACAGTAAATATTATTTAGTAATATTAGATGCAGTTTGCTGTAATTTACACTGAAATAACGAAACGCACAAAGAAAATCCGAAAAAACATCGCGAAAAAGGCGGCGAGCGGATCCCGCTCATAATTGTCGATTGTTCGCCCGCTCATGCTGGTTGGACTTTGCTCTTTGTTGAGGACAAACTAGTTCACAAAGTTGCCGTGAACTCTGAAATCTTTAGTTACGGAGAGAAGTTATATAGATTCTGGGACTTGCCCTGCTATATGTACGACCACATATTCGGTAAACGTCCGGACCTCCTCGCAATCTAATAAGTAAGAAGAAGGCGAACAATCATCATTTTGATTAAATCATCATGATCATCATTAATGAACCATTTTCATTTTTTGATATTTTATCGACGGGCATCCCCCTGAACAAAAAACTGAAGAGAGACATTCAAGCTCCAGCCCGTTACTACTACCAAATAGGGGAAAAATGGTATGTTACACCGTTTTGTAAATACAACATCTAATTTATTAAACGATACTGTTAGGGCCTTTCAGTATGTTGTAGAATAGTCAAAATAGGGCGATTCTCCCCAAGAAGTCTATTTTGCAAATTTTGTAGATACGACCTTTCAGCTTGAGGTCCTTGATAAATACGGTTCGTCGTCCCACGTTATTATATTTTATTTCTTCTTAATTTCACCGAGATCTACAAAACTTGATGGATATGAAATGAGGTGCATTTGAATAATATACCTAAGCTATGAATTGAATTATACGAAGAATGAGAAGTCCTCAGTTTGCCAAAATAAACTGCTCTTTCTAGTCGGCCTTGGTGTTTAAGTAAATGAGGTGGCAGAATCAGAATGAGTCGGCTAGAGTATTATGACAAATTCAAAGATCATAGACCTAGTACTTACAATATAATTACTCGAGGTGGTAGATTACGTGTTTTATATTAAATTGCTAAATTATTCATTTCGCCTATGATTGGTTTAATTCCTGTGCCTGATGGCCTAGTATAAACTGTAAAGGGTTCTCAGACTACGGTGGGCGAATGCGCGCAACACAGCAACGCCGACAGAGTTCGACTTCGCTATGGCAATTAAGGTACTTAAAGCTAGAGCTACATCAATGACTGAGACATTGCCGAACGAACGCCAATTATATTACGCACATCACACGTTACCGCCCGCAGGCGAACGCATCTAAATTGCTGAAGGACAATAATATACGAACGCGGTAACTAAGTTTCAATTAGTGTGACCGGAGAACATGGCGTTGAGAAACTTCCAAACCTTGATGCAGAAACAGTGCAAGCTAGATAATCCACTATTTTCTGGTAATCGCTGTAATGTTTCAATCACCTGTTGATATGCTAAAATAGGGCTGCTCACTATATCGCTTACTATGTTTTCAACGTAATCGATTACAAATTACTGCTGAGTAATTTACCGCCTACCCGCAGAACAACAACGGATTACAAATGACAGTATTTCAGTCTACCGTGGAAAAAAACAGCTGCAACACCGCAGAAACGTCGGGTGCTACAAACTTCAAGCGGTAAATCCGTTTTTGTCTTGTTTATAATTCTTTATGAAGGATCTGCACTTAGCTAATTCAAAAAAATATTTCACGGCAATAAAACTGCAGAACGATAACTATTAAAGTAATATGAAGCAATAACTAACAATTCAGCTAAATTTTTTATAGAATTTTAGCAAAAATACTAAAATAACAATACCTTACAAGTGATCAATTTTACCTTTCTATGACATACTTATTGTGCGGACGATTTTCAGTGTTGTGACGAAATTTCAATATGGCCGCCTTTTACAACTACCTAGGACTTCAACTTTATTAATTGTTTTAATATTTCTAAGACTAATGAACGTAGACGGAAGTAAAATACAACGTTAATGAAAAAATAATCAATCCACTTCCCGAGTTTCCTCAACGAATAGCCATGAAACGCCGCTCGATAAATAACGGATTGGGGACGATATTGAGCTGGTTATTCCTTAATTAATCATATTAAGAATGTCCTATCAGATTTTGTCCCTCGGCAGCCCGATAGTCTCAACTAATCTAGAGTCAGGGTGACCGCAATTTCGCTAGGAAGTGGGTCGCGCTTTGCCGAGGGTTAGGGGCTATACTGGGTGTGAATGGCGGCGGCCCACATGACGCTATCGTCGAAATTAATTTAACGACAGAGGCACATAGAGGTGATCACGAGAGAAGGTCGATGAAAATGCAGTGCATCGGCATACGTAAAACGTATACATACAGGTTTCGCAAGTGTAAATGATATCCATTTCCTTAATCAGTGTAGCATTAAATTGAAAAGCGATTCTGTGCATGTATTCGCGCTAGCGCTCTTCTTATGCCCGCCAAAAAAGAAGTCTAATGTGTTCAGGGTTCATCTATGTATGTTTTCCGTTTCTTCATTCCACCATAACTTCTAAACGCTTGAACTGATTTGGAAGTGTGTGGTATTGTTAGAATCGTTGTGTCATCCCGAGTGTCATATTTATGGTACCTTAACTGTTAGAATATCAAGTAGTTGTCTTAAGGTCGAAATGTCAATAAATTAACATAAATATATCGTGTTTAGTGTCATGTAGCTATATGGATATATACATAAACCACAAATATTTCATTTAAAAAAACCGAAATAAAAATAATTATACAGTGTTATTTATTATTTTTAATATATTTACTTGTTTTAACTCCTTATTCATAGATCGAATGATTTCATAAAAGCTAAGGCAAGTCTTTTGTTAATGGTTTTGTTATGCTACTCCTGAACAAATTAATATAGGAGAATATGAAGTGGGAAAAAAATAAATGGTCAAACATAAAATAATCTAAAAGTAATAAAAGTCAATGGAGTAAAATATTAAGCGTTTGACAAACCACGCGGTAACTTTGATAATAATAATAATTATTATTATTTTGAAGCTAAATATAAAAGTAGGCAGGCAACAAACTGCACTTTAAAAGGCCTTTATCTTCATATATTTTGTGGAAACGCTCACAGAAAAAAGAATCACTCAATGTTTACGCGATTTTTGCAGCAAAAACATGGGACTCCATGGGAATCAAATATCCCAAAAGACCACGAGTACAAATTAAATAAATACCATGATCTTGCAAATGCCGTAACCCGGAACGGCTTCACTGTTCACCTTCACGCTGTGGAAGTTGGCGCTCGTGGCCTGCCAGCTAAATCTCTATTTCACCTCTTTAAAGATCTTGGCCTTTCCAGAAAAATAATCAACTCTTTCTTAGAAAAATTATCTAAAACTGCGATTTGCGCATCTCAAATTCTATGGCTTCGAAGGGGGAGTGAATGGGTGGCAAGGTGAACGCTTACATGTGGCAAGACAGCTGTCCTAAACCTACCACAGCCGGTTCGTAAGTCCGGAATCCACTGCTCACCCCCCAGAAGTGTAAAAAATAGTATTATGATGGGCCCGACTCCGGTCGGTGAATTCCATGGCAGCTCCGTTTGTATTTATATATATATATAGGCAGATCTATGTAAGTATGAAAATTATATCTATTTCTGATATAATCCAGATTATAACTTAATATGTATTCGAATCTTTTCATGATAGATCAAACAAAGGTCCCGCCATTTATTAAAGTTAGTAGTTTTGATAATTCCAGAGTTATTAAAATTTCATTTTATTCTAATTACAGTTTTATTTTTCAGTTGAATATTGGGTTCGTTTGACACACTGAGTTAGTAAAGTCCCAAAATGCAGCCAGCTATTTCGACTTATAATGAGGCTATATCCGTACAGAAATTCGTGCCCTTTAATAGTCGTATTTTTATTCGTAAAATATATATTTTTTACAGGCTTGCTAATATTGTTGACAATATTATAGTTTATTATGGTTATACATATAAATACAGTGTACAGACAATTGAATATTTAGTCCATTTTGACTCCAAACATTCATCCGGTGGAAATCATTAATCAGTGGATTCAGGACAAATTTTGTAATTTTGCAACCTGTTTGCTTAATTAAGTGTCCGAAATTTTACAGCTAAGAAGAAATGCTCTTGTTAAACCGCACAAGCCTGGCGTTTTACAGTGGTTGATAGGCTGTAGGAGACAGGGGCGGATCTATATAAGGGTTTTTTGGGCTGCGGCCCAGGGCCCCGTGGATATAAAGGGCCCCAGCCTCCATTGAAAATAATGGACAATATTGAGAATTAAAAAACAAAATCTCAAATTTTCAAAAATCCTATCATAAGGTTGGCAACCCTGAGATCAAATTCTCGCATCTATTCAGGAGGACTCCCCGCCGCTTGTTGTCAGTGTATTTTCTCGCAAACGCAGTCATTCGCAGCGAACAAGCTTCGAGGTAACTATTTATTTTATTTATTTTTATTTATTTATTTTATTTAAGAATTAATTACTATAAAACATTGATTAGCTGACTAGTAATGAATGTTTGTTTAAATTTTACTTATATTAAATAGCTTTACAAATAATATGACTACTTGCTTAATTAAGCTACTAATTAAGATATTATTACAATTAGTATTAATGTTGTTTTGTCTATTTTAGTGAAAAGTTAAATGTTTGTGTGTGTCAGTTGTGTTTGTGTGTCTGTCATATTAAACAAATAAAATATTGTATTGTCCTCTTTTTTTATATATTGTGTACCTAGTGACCTAGACATCATTATCGAAAACAGTTTTTTGGCAAAATGGCAATTAGTTGATTAATTAAGCAGGCCCCCAAGTATTATTAGCCCAGGTCCCCACAAACGCACGGTCCGCCCCTGGTAGGAGACCTGTTAGAACATAACGAGGCCAATACAAACAAATAGTCCAAATACTAAAAAATGTTTTAATCGCCATAATTTAATCGTTCTGATTATTTAAACAATAGCTAACACAGCTACATTACAATCCAACTATAGATAAAGATCATTTTGTTTATGTGTTTGTGAGGGATTTATCAAGTACAAGCGACTACAACTCTATCTAATCTTGTGAAGCTACTTTCGCCAGAGTCTTCGTGCCACGCAATATTAAATAACATGCTTATATAATAACAATTTATTGACATAATGCTGAAAATAAAAATTAAAAAACAGTCAGACACTACTTGGACAAACGAAACAAATCTTCAGACAATGGGCCCGATTGCGTTTCTTTGTGAAATAAAACTAAAATTAGTCCAAGCGAACGAGACAGTGCAATACGCTAGAGCGGAATATGGAACGAACGATCGTCGATAAATACTTCCTGTCGAACAACCTGTCGTCCGAATAAATTCGAGCATATTTCGTGCGGTCTAAGATTTGAGAACCTTGGCGGGCAGTTTTAATGCGAAAAGTGACAACCAGTCATCTCACATTCCGCTCTAGCTTATTGTTTCGTCTCGTTCACACGGACTAATTTCCGATTTTAGTTCTCGAAGAAACGCAATCGAGCCCAATTTCATCAAAATCGTTAGAGTCGTCGTTAAGAAAATCAATATTTTAGTTATAGCTTCTATAGCAGCTGCCCTTAAATTTGTGTCAAAAACGATAATTTCAAAACGAAAGAGACACATTTAAGGGCACATAACAATATTTTAACCAAATTGATCTAGTACGCACGTGACCGCGTGGTCAACGAACACCGGATCACAAACTTTATAATAATATTACTTCTTAAAACGGGTCGTAAAACGAATCAATGGACTGTGATGACATATAAAGCAATGTACTGAATGTGATTGCAAATTCAACTCACTGCGATAAAGAGTTTATGAGCAATTTCGAATGGACCATTTGAATTTAAAAACTATCAATTTCCTGTAAATTAATTTGTGACGATGTCGTTCCGATTTGCTAAATTGTGTTTGTTATAAAACTGTTTCACTAGGGCAATAAATATGAATCCTAACAGAAGCTTCGTTCCGAGTGACGTGTATCGCTTTTGGTTACTTACGTTATAATATAAGATCCCACCGTAAATTTGTGCATCTATCAGTTATTTCATCGAAATGTGATTTAAATAGAAGTTTACACATAGGACTATAATATGCCGCAGGGTTGCCTAGCAAAATCTTGTCACTAATACACAAAAAAAAAGAAAGAAAATTGATAATTATAACACA
Organism: Micropterix aruncella; assembly: GCA_944548615.1. Lineage (NCBI taxonomy): Eukaryota > Metazoa > Arthropoda > Insecta > Lepidoptera > Micropterigidae > Micropterix > Micropterix aruncella. The sequence continues at coordinate 15,883,021 of OX155954.1, read as the reverse complement.
AAATGCATCTATTTGCTTGGTCGGTAAATAAAGTGTTATCGTAAAGATACCGATCTAAAGAGTTTAAAAAAAATAGGTTGCCAACCCTCAACCTGTCACAGCCCCTGGGTTGCCATGTGCATAGAGGTTATTTTTCATCGATTAATGCACCTATCATGTATTAACTTGATTTTTATACCAAATTGTAGCTACTGTCTTCCTTAACGCTAAGTAATAGGGTTGCCTACGTAAAACCTGTCATAAGTGGGGGTTGCCTGTCGTGGCCGTGCAATGTATCTCGCTCGCAGTGAGCAGTCTTGTCAACTTGGTAGTTTTCCGCAGTGGTGTAACTAAACAAAAACGCTTATTTACATTTATTATGACATATGGGATACAATTAATGTATAAATAGCTATACGATGGGATCTTAGACTATTAGCAAAACACTGTCAAATAAGAAAACATTTCGATAAAAATATACCAGGGTCATTTGAAAAGTTTCCGGCCTCACTGACATAAGGTACCTAACTATAGAAAAAAATTTTTTTGCTGTTCAATAGATGGCCTTGACAAATATTTTGAAGTCAATCTAATCATAATATTGTCTCTATGGCAATCTTCCAGTTGTCAGCTGGCATTGTCTGTCAACAATGAAGAAAATTGAGTATCGCACAGTTATAAAATTCCTTCATTTGAAAAGGAAAAAGACTCAGGAAACAAAAGATGAGTTAGAATTTGTAAACGGTCAAGCCTTTCGTTCATTTACAATGGCCAAACATTAAATGGACGAGTGCAAACATGTTCGTATGAGCATTTTAGACGAGGAACGTTGCGAGCACCCGAAAAACGCTACAACTAGCTTGTGGGATATTATTTGAGCGGATGCACAAGATTTTAAACCAAGATTTGGATATGAGAAAATTATCTGCGCACTGGGTGCCCCATTTGTTGATGATCAATAAAAAGCGCATACGCACATATATGTCGCGCGAGTGTTGCGCGAGTTTGAATTGCCTTTACCCCACCTCCCCCCCCCCCCCCCCCCCCGATTACCCAAATCTAGCCCCCAGCGACTTTTTCCTGTTTCCTAATTTAAAAAAAGTCAAAAATGCTGTAAAGAAGTATTTTTTTAGGGTTAGAAAATCATTTTTATCTGACGGTTTAAAAGCATGAAAGAAACATTGGACCAAATCTATCGAGTTGGAGACTAAGCTGAGAAATAAATTGTATTTTGCTTCTAAATATGTGTTTTTCAAAGGCCGGAAACTTTTTAAATGACCCTAGTACCTTAAACCTGAACTTGGAGTACTTCTTGAATGGGCATTCTCGGATAGGCATTCTTCTTTCAGATTGAAAATAAAGAAGCCATGATCATAAATGACACCGTCATCACATACCATAAGCTACTGAATACTCCTATCATAATCATTCCATTTATGCTTCATATTTCCGTTAGACTCGTTGATTGCCAGTGTGTATACTCTTTTGTTGTAGCCTCGCATCCGCCATTAGGCAGCTTGGGCGTCATGCAATCGCAGTATTAAAACATTAACGCGATCCATTAGCTTTTACGACCAATAAAATATCATATTGATATTCTTCAACAGCAGGGAGCTTCAGGGTGGGATATTTACATGGAATGTCTCAGTTAAGCGGTGTCGACTACAACAGGCGAACCCGTCAACACAGGCTGGTATAACGTTAAGTGATCGTTCTTTCAGCCATGGGATGAGCATAGAAGACTTAGACAATGACAATCCACTATCTAGCTCCGCTAACCAGCCCGCGAGAAACCAACCCTTACCGCCTGGCACCGGGTAGTTAATACAGCGGGCAGACCAAGCGCCCTCGCTACCAGTTATGGCCAGATTTCTCCTGCCTCCCGACTGGTTACAGGTTCGAAGTCGCTTGCGCGGTCCTGTCCCTTGTGTGGACTCTGGCCTTAGGGGTAGTTTCCCCTAGGAATCAACCTTCTGGCGCTCCTGAACGGTGTGCGCACCGTGCGGCGTAAGCCAATCGACTGTGCACTCTGACTAACAGTCGGGGGAGTCTGGAAGCAGTACTGTTTCCTATAGAGCGGGGGTGGTTGCGGACCTTAAGGCGACTGCTCTTGAAACGACCATCGGCTACCTGATCCAAGGTGAACAGCCGGGCAAAGGATGCCGTGGTCCGCGATAGATTCGGTATACGCCGTTTCACCGCTTTGTAAGGGAGAGGACCGCACAAGCGACCTCGAACTCGTGACCAATCAAAAGACCGGAGTAATCTGATCGCAATTGGAAGTAAGGGTGTGAGTGTAAGCCCACTGGGTAACACACCTAGTTATTGGCCTCTTACGGGCATGTGGCGGAGCTTGATGGTGGACTGTTTTGTCCAAGTCTTCTGCGTTCACTTCACGGGAGATAGAACGACTAATTGTTAAAACTTCCTGAGGTGACGGGTTCGCCCGTTGACAGTTGACAACTTTATTTGCCCCCACTACAAATGAATAATTGCTTTGTTATAGGTTGGCTGTAAGGAACTGCTTAGTCGATAAAACCGCGTTGTAAACAATTAAGTGATCAATAAAGAATTTTTATATTGTGGCGTATACCTAATCTGGCTTCGCTAAAATATAATACAAGTGGGTTGTTTCAGGTTTCGCCCGTTGTAGTTGACAACTCTATAAGTCCCTTGTCTGGCGGTGATTCGGAGTCTACCGAATCTATCGCGGACCACGGCATCCTTTGCCCGGCTGTTCACCCGGTATCGGGTAGCCGAATGGTTGTTTCAAGAGCGCCTGCCACAAGGCAAACAACCGCCCCCGCTCTATAGGAAACAAAGTCGTTTCCAGACTCCCCCGACTATCCGTCGTAATACACAGTCCATTGGCTGACGCCGCAGGGTGCACGAAGTGGGTCGCGCTAGGCCGAGGGTTTGGGGCTGTCCTGGGCGTGAATGGCGGCGGCCCACATGACGAAATCGTCGAAATGAACGACAGAGGCACGTAGAGGTGATCACGAGAGAAGGCTGAATGGTCGTTTCAAAAGCGGCTGCCACAAGGTAAACAACCGTCCGTGCTCTATAGGAACAAAGCCGTTTCCAGACTCCCCCGAGTCTCCTATTAGTCAGAATGCACAGTATAGAATAGAATAGAATAACTTTATTGTGATATAAAAACATTACTTAATGAAGAGGTATTACACTGGTTTTATAGAAAAAGACAATTTATGCACAAATGGCGGACTTATCGCGATAGCGATATCTTACAGTCAACCATTTCCACAGTCGATTTTCTGACGCCGCACGGTGCGCAAACCGTCCAGGAGCGCCAAAGGTTGACTCCTAAGGGAAACTGGCCCGTAGGCCAGAGTCCTACCCGGGCTCGCATTTCTGCGTGGAATGGGCTCGCATTTCTACATATACATGTACACGTACACGTGCACGTAAACGTACACGTATACTATGTATTTTTCCTTGGAGAAGGTTTTTATGACATCCATTTGACATCCTTTACCGCTCAACCGATCGCTATGAAAATTGGTATACATAGACATTTCAGCCCGCATAATATTTTCGCGCTATCAACTGTATTGTAACTCGCCACCAATGCTACAGTCAACTTCTATACCGTTCAACCAATCGCCGTGAAAATTGGTAGACATAGGTATTTGAGCACGGATACTATTTTCTCGCTATCCGCGTTGTTGTAACTTGTCACTGTTGTAACTTCAACTTCTATACCGTTCAACCGATCGCCATGACAATTTTATAAATTCGAAAGTGGAAGGTACGGCGATTAACATAGGCTACTTCGGGGGAGGGGGGGGGGAAGGAAACGGATACCCGAGCATCGCCGTGTAACATAAAGTCTTAGTCTATAAAATACTTCTTATTTGAATAACCTAGCATTTTTTCCGAGATATTAAGGTTTATGCTGGTGAACCTGATTCATTGCTCCCGAGTGAATTCTACCCAATTAAATGTTGTTCCTTTCGATTTATAAATAATTCCAATTTGTCTACATTCTTTTCTCTGTCAACTCAAAATAATACAAAGTAAAACATATCCAATTATCCTTTAACAGTTATTAAATATTCAAGTAAAAATAATATGATGGTAGCGGTCGTATCGGCGCTTAACGAATGGGTGGTGCCGCCTATCGACAATAACAGAAAATGGCAGACCCGGACATTATTCATTAATTATTAGTTCTATTCCTTATAGCCGCTCTAATGACGACCATTGTTCGATATTGATTTGGGTCATGCCCCGCGAACCAAGGAACAGCAGCCGCATCGATCGCATGCGATTCATTATTTTTTTTATGATAATATCGCACTAATATTGTATCATCGAAATATCGTGCTAGGTAGGGATTTAAGACGACGTAATAGCCGGCTGTATTCAAAAATACAGACTGGGAAGATTTTGGAATAAACATTAACAGATTAAACATAAATCACCTAAGATTCGCCGACGACCTTGTAATATTCGCTCTGAGAGACCAGACATATTACAAACTATGTTACAACAACTAGATTACGAAAGCAGAAAAGCACTTGGATAGACCATCCATGAATCCAACGAAGACCAAAGTAATGACGAATGCATTAAAGGAAGACATAAACATAGGACAAGAGATTATCGAATATGTAGATGAATATATATATTTAGGACAGATAATATCGATAAAAGATCAATACTCAAAAGAAATCGTTAGAATAATAAGCAACACTTGGAAACGGTACTGGTCACTAAAAGAGTGAATACGTGCATTCTCCCATGTCTTACTTACGGGTGTCAAACTTGGCCTGCCACGAACAAAAACAACCAAAAACGTATAGTATGCCAGCGAAACATGGAGCGAAGCATGCTGAACATAAGGCTACAGGACAGGTGGACGACCTCAAAAATAAGGAAAATAACAAATGTGAGCGATGTTTTAAACAAAATTAGAAAACTAAAATGGAACTGGACTGGTCACATCATGAAAACCACCAAAGAAAAATGGACGAATGACGTAATGGAATGGTATCCTATAAATGGGAAAAGACAAAAAGGACGTCAAATTAAAATATGGGAAGATGACTTACCGAAAGGATGGAGAAGGTTGGCTTGGGACAGAGATGAATGGAAGAAAATGGGGGAGGCCTATGTCGAAGGACAACCTGATCGAAAAACTAGCTGCTGAAGAATATGATACCTTATTGAAAAATTAGAATAAAAATTAATAAAATATATTGTTTATCACATAAGGCAAAACCGTACAATACGGTCAGCGAATAAAGGCTTTTATTATTATTATTATGTAGCCGGCACCAAAACGCAATTGATGGTTTCAATTGGTCGCAATTGATGGTTTCAATTTTTCCGAGGTTCGAGTAGAATACGAGGAAGAAGATAAAGGAAACAAAAAAAAATACTCCATTAAAGCTTTATAACATTCTTGAAAAAGGTCTTGATAAAATAGCAACAAAAAAATATAGGATCTGTCTGTACAAGCTACTTGTGTTTTTTTTCGTAACGAAATTCGCTAAAATGTTGATTATGCAAGGGTAAAAATAAAAATACATTCAATTGCAGGTAGCAAAATGTACAAACTAAGCCGAATTGTGAGATTTTGTTTTTTTTTGTCTTCTTATAGTGCCTCTCCTAGAGGAGGTTGGCTGTCAGCTCTGTCATTTTTTCCTTGTTTTGGGCCAAGCGAAATAGTTCTTCTACGCTTGAAACGTTTGTCCACTCTCGGATGTTGCAGAGCCAATACTTTTTTCTTCTTCCAGCCCGTCGTTTAAAGCAAACTTTCCCCATAATAAAAAATGAGCTGAAGCAGTTGGTATTGCTCAGGTCTCAGCACGTAGCCCAGGTACGCCACTTTCCTTTGCTCTATTATGGGTAAAAGTTCGCGATCTCTACCGACAAGTTATCATAAACAAATTATGGCAAAACATAAAGTTTTTGTCCTAAGTTGTCATAACCAAAAAAAATAAATAAAACGCAATTTTCCCGTGTATTTGCATGTGTTTTTCATTATCATTGAATTGTATTTTTAAGGTTTATTTTAATTTTAGCAGAGTCCATAAATTAAACATAAAATCTTTATATATAAAAATTCAGTCTGCGTAAGTTTGTGCTCGCAAAACTCCAAAAGTAGTCGTCGATCGACTTGAAATTTTGACACAACTGTATTCGAATACGCGCGACAAAAGTCTTCCCGCACTGGTGAAATCTCCGGTGCGCTTCGACATCGGTGCGTTTCTTATTCATTTTATATCAGACTAAGCCACAGTAGTAGAGTTGTCAACTACAATGGGCGAACCCGTCACCTCAGGAAGTTTTAACGACGTAATCGTTCTATCTCCCGTGAAGTGAGCGCAGAAGACTTAGGACAAAACAATCCACCGTCAAGCTCCGCCACCTGCCCGTCAGAGGCCAAAGCCTTATGGCGAGGCACCGGGAAAGGTACCAGCGGGCAGCCTCTCACACTGACTACCAGTTTTGGCAGAATATCTCCGTCTGGAGTTAACCTTCAGGATACATCCGTCCTCCCGACTGGTTACGGGTCCGAAGTCGTTTACGCAACCTCTACCTGTTGTATTACAGCGATAATTCAGTTCGAATTTATCGCGGACCTGGGCGTTCTTTGCCCTTAGTGCCACATGGGATGGAGTGACCCAAGGTCATTTCAAGAGTGGCATGACAACAGTGTATGTCCATAGTCTCCAGACCCCTTCAGCAATGCACAGAATAGTCAGAATGCACAACCGATCGGCATCGCCGACCGGTGCGCAAACCGTCCAGTGGCGCCGGGATGCAATCCCGCCGGGAGAAACCGGTCCACCAGCTCTGAGGCCTGAGACACGGCAGTCTTACCCGGGGTGCCGAGAACAAAATGGATCTTGTGGCCCAAGCTGCACGAAACCGTTCACCAGCCGACTAAGCCGTATCGAAGCGTGACCGGGTTTAGCTAGTATAAAATATAATTTTTCAAAAAAACTACTTTAATTCAAAAAACACTGCTTAAATCATTCGCCAACGATGATTTTAAAAGATCGTAGATGAATAAGCTATATGTAGCAGCCATATAAACAAAATTGTTTTTCAATGTTGATACCTCGATCCGTTTTAATAACTTCTTCTTATTCGAGTTCCACTCCTATCGGAGGTTGGAGAAAATTACAGCTATCTTCATTATTTGGAGGCTGATGCTCTGAACAGCGAGGTGGTACGGCAGCCAAACCAGTCCCGAAGGTTCTTTAGCCACGAAAGCCGCCTCCTGCCGGCGTTTTCCCCAGCGATCTCGCCTGCGATCTGGAGCAATTTGTATTTGTCATTCCTCATGACATGACCGAAGTACGACATCTTCCTGTTGGTGTTCAGAAGTTCTATCTTCTGCTTGAGTCGGCTCAGTACTTCAATATTAGTGACTCGGTAACGCCATGAGATTTTCAAGATACCGCGGTAATACGAAAGCATCCAACCTTTCTGTCGTGTTTGTGAGAGTCCATGCTTCTACGCCATATAGTAGAACAGAGAAAGGTTATACGTAGCCTTAGGTCGAGACTCATTTTGAAAAAAATTGAGCGAGCCATTTCAATGCAGACATTTATTTCTTAAGCATGGTCCCCGTTTTCATTCATTCAACTTCCCAAATACTTGATACTCAGGTCTTCTAAATCAGGGGAAGCCTGATTTAGAAGACCAAAAAAAACATGTTTTTTTTTTACCTAAACTTGAAATCTGATCATGAATATATTATATCAGTTTGATAAACATTTGAAAGGTAAAAATATTTTTTTTTTAGATAATGTTTTTTTTAGATAATGTTTTTAGCAAATGTTTCTACCGTTGCAGAAATGACGGTATCTGTTTGCGCCGATTATAGCGAGTATAATTTTGCCTGAAACAAAAAAAAAACTTAATTTTTTATGTAACGTATTTTGTAGACGAACTAAATAAAAAAATACAATTTTTTTTTAGGATTTAAATAAATACAATCGATTTTCGCCCCAAAACTTTGTGTTTAGTAAAACACAAAGTTCTTTTTTCTGAATTCTTTAGTTCGTAAAGAAGATAATTATTAAATCTTAAAATATTTTTTTTTGAACAACTCGATTCGTCAAGTAGTTTTTTTTTATCACCGGCGCAGAACTGAAAAATATGCTTGTGAGAAAAACGCGTTTAAAATTTTCTTCAAAGAAAAAAAGTTATTTTTTATACTTACAGCAATCTAAGACTATAAGCCATTCCAGTGGTAAAAGGCTCCCCCTTAATAACTAAAATTAACCTCCGGCGTCGCCTTAAGTAAAACCTGCCTGCTGAACGAAAATATTGCAACGCAGATTTACTACGCATAGTTTGAACTTCGCTGGCAAAAACAATCTAGATACATAGGTGATTGACTGAAATAATACACAAACGAGAAGGTGTCTGCCCCGCGCGACCTTGTTGACCAGTTGACCAAGCCCCGCTTGGCAACACGTATGGTAGCCAAAGATCGCGACTGTATAAATAGTGTTATTGCAAAGCGTACGATCGGGAGTGTAATAGTATGTAGGCGCGCCGATACACATAATAATGTACGACTGTAGCCGTAGGTTTATAAATATAGGTAGCTCCTATAAAAGTTTACGACGCCATCAACGTTGATTAGTAAGTAAATGGTCGTAAAAAAAAAATTAAAACTGTTCTTGAAAAAAAATATCTACATATTGGTATCCTAAATATAGACACTTACTAAACATGTGAAATCAAAACAGTTTTTTAATCACCTAAATGTTTATAAATATTTATCGACTAAACAAAATACCCTATTCTCGTTTTTTATTTCTTCGATTCTTGTTGGCACGCAGTACTACTACAGCGTTCGATAAAAAGTGATAATGAGTTTGATAAAATTAACTTTTATTGAAAATCCCTTAAGTCATCTTAGTTCAAAGTTCAAAGTTCAAAGTTTATTTATTCCAAAAAACCCGGTAAGGGTATAGAACTTACAATTAATAAATACATTTTTTATAATATTCATATTTTAAACATATCATATATCTGGCAAAAAAAAAATTAAATCACGTTAGAAATCTGAAAGTCAATAAACTATACAAAATCAACCATTACATTGTCTAAATATTAAAAAGATCATTTAGAAATATCAAAAATAGAAATACCAAATCCAAAAATAAAAAAATAAAAAAGTATAAATCTTTAAATAAAAAAACAATAATAATAATAATAATCAAGGAGTCCAATTTGGAAAGCATCAAATAATAATCAGAATATAAAAATAAAAGCAATAATTCCTAAATCATGTTACATAATCAGTAAGTAAATTGTCTATAAAATGAAGTGTTCAGAATAAGCATCTTAGGCTTATACACTTGTTTTTTTTTTCTAAACATAAAATACACTTCCTAAAAAACTCTTCATCTTGATCAACTTAAAAATCCTGCACTACGGCTACTACCGGATCATCTTTAAATTGTCGGCCTCCCTGATGTTCCTTGAATATCAGAAATAGATAGAAATCACCGGGGGCAAGATGCGGTGAAAAGGGAAGATGTTCCAGTACTTCAAAGCCAGCTTCTTCAATAGCAGCGCAACTCTAGACTTGTGTACTGAGGCGTTGTCTTCGTGAAACAAAACAATTTCAGCGAATTTGCGTCGTCGTTTTTCACGTATTTCGCTTTGCAATGTTTTTATTTGTTCAGCACAACCCCGTTACAGTTGCTCCATGATCTCTAGATTATAATCAATCATCACGACCCCTTGACTGTCCCAGAAAAAAGAAACCATGATCTAACCAGTGAATGTAATGGCCTTGAATTTCTTACAAGTTGGAGATGATGGTCGTGTATAGGTCAATGACTGTTGTTTTATATATCGTAATGGTGAAGCCATGTTTCGTCCATAGTTATGAATCGAGCAAAATAAAAACGTTCAAGATCCTGTTGTAACAAATGCAAAGAGCGTTGCGAAATCTCCAGTTTTTTCTGCGCGTCCGTAAGCATTCTAGGTACTCACCGCAACTGTATTGATACCTTTTCCATCCCTAAGCGATGATGTAAAGTAAATACTATGCGCACTCCCTGATTTTCACTTCTTCAGCAATAAAACAAACCGTGACACGACGATCCGACAAAACATTTTTTTTCACTTTTTTTAATTGCTTCTTCAGTGACTGCCGTCGTAGTGCGACCTGAGCTAGGGTCACAGTTTGTTGAAGTTCTTCAGCACACCATCGTGCAACCGTCGAATATGAGGGAGCATTAACCCCTAATGTATCTCATACGTTTTGATATACTCGCTCCATACATTTTTTTTTCAAGGAAAAGTTTTTTATTACCACGCGAAATTTCGTATTTTCCATGGTTCCAAAGGTTTGTAACTCATTATCACTTTTTTAACGCCCCTAGTACTTACGTAATTTATTTCAATCGAAAATATTAGGTGTTTTCAACCTTGGCATTTTAACTTGAACGTTAACATCTCAATTCTATGATAACACTGAACTATTGAACTAGAGTTCGACACCTACCGAAATTAAGATAAGGGGAGTCGTAACAAAATAACATTTCGTGAGCTCTGACTATTTTATTATTTCGTGTTTGTAAAACTAGCCGACGACACAGCACGACGTCTAGGCGAGATCGCAAGAGTTCAACCCTCCCCCCCCCCCCCCCCCTCCTCACCGAGGGGAATGGTAAATATGCATTGAAAAGGTCACGATGGCAACGTCGACTAAACAAATGGCATATCAAATGGAACACCTGGATGGGGCGAGAGTTCACTTTTGTCAAAATCGGACTGGAAGAAGACACAATCGCGACACAAGCGTGTAAACTTAACCCCTTGAGTATGATACGACCAAATCTGGTTCTGAAACAATTATCCGTTGAATATGATACGACCAGATCTGGTTCCGCGTTTTTTTCACTTCTTTGACGTTCTCATATTTATTCATAATTATCTAATTGTTTTACAAAATGATATTTCAATATTCTATATTCGAAATTTCAATGCAATCATTGTGCAGTTGTTCTTTTTATGATTGGTGTAGTAGTTTCGTAGTTATAGTACTTTAAGTCGATGTCGCCGAAAATCCTGCAAAAGAGACAGATGCATCCATGAAAATACCCATTTACTCCAAGGGTTAAGGGTCGGGACCGTGTAAACTCGACAAAGATCACTTCGTAGTCTAACATTCGCAGCAATGAATATGAATTAGCTAACATTCATTGATATACGGATAGGTAGAATAAGGTCACATTGATTTCTTATTTTGTAAAACTCCTAATATGTACCTAGGTACTAAGATAATTACGTGGTGAAAGCCAGTGAAAACTTTCTAAAGTGCTTTAATGCATAGACTCCCATGCTCACCTATTTAAAACATTTGTCGCCAAACCAAACCCTTTAAAAGTCAATTAGTCAAATGCCACATAACACATTCTGATAAAAAAAGCAATTTGTGACCTTAACAACAGGTTACCTACCTCCCGGGTAGATACTTTATATTCAATTTCATTTTTTAATAGATTTTACTAAAAAACTAATGATATATGAAACTCTTTTAGAGGTTTCATCAACTTGCAGATGTAGAAATTTACACCGGGATTAATTATTTAAGAATCGTAATATAAAAATAATAAAGCCAGTTTGGCTCGTCAATATCGATTTTTCTTCACGTATTGCACATGAGATATAGACGATTAATAAATAAACTTTAATCGCAAGTTAAACCTTTATTTTGATTATGCAGTGTTTTGTTTTGACGTCCCCCCCCCCCTAATTTATTTTATTTTCCCGGCAGAGTGTCTGTGTATGTGTGTGGGTGTTTTTTCCACGATATCACCCAAACGTTTAATCCGATTGAGCTGAAATTTCGCAGGCAGGCATCATCATCAAGTCAATTTTTTGAGAATATCTTATATACAAGCGACACAACTAATATTTAAACTCAACCAAAATTAAATGAAATACTACGTCATATCATTTTAATTATTATTATTTTTATTGTGTTTGGTTGATTCATCGACCCTCGTTTTAAATGTAATTATATAAATTGCTTGCCCTGGAACGGGTATATCCCAGTTGGGCAGCACTAGCCAGTGAATTAAAGAGGAAAGTTTTTGCCATTTGTTTTAATATTATACTTATTGTAAATGGTTATTTTGATAATTCAAAAAAATAAATAAAAAAAATTAAAATATTGAAAAAATACCAATTTAATACCGCGGAAAATACTACAAATATAGTACGAAAATACTACTAAAATATTACGTAAATAATACTGGGATTACGTAAATAATACTGGGGAGAGGGGGTTGTGGGTTAGCGGGGGCGGCGGGGGGAGGGAGGGTTGCAAGGGTGGTTGGCGAGGGGGAGGGGTGATTGCAAAGGGAGAGGGGGGAGGCTGCCCGGAAAGTATTGGGCGACCCAAACAATTAAAAAAAATGTATGTATCATTCTAAAACAAACTGTTTAGCAACTTCATAAAATATACTTTGTAGACTTAATTAGGTGTTTTTTTATATTTTATTATTTAGTAAGGACCACACTGTTCGGCGGGTCGTAGCGCGGCGCCCGGCGTCTATTTGCGTCGCCGTCGGCTCGTCCGTCGACAGGCCAATCGATACACCGGACAGAGTAAATTATTACGAACGGCCAGGTCTAAGGCGGGGGCTTTCAACCCTACATAAGTACATACGCACAAAGTAAAAGACAGACAAGCGTGGCAGATCACGCGCGGAACTCTTTTGGGAGCTAATGGGCCCTGTTGCAGCCTGGAAACTAAGACCTATGTGTAGAGTCGGCCAAACGAACGTGTCAACAACACTCATCCGGCGGCCTCCACGCAGAAATGCGAGCCCGGGTAGGACTCTGGCCTGTTTCCCCTAAGAGTCAACCTTCGGGCGCTCCTGGACTGCGGCTGCACAATGCGGCGTCAGCCAATCGATTGTGCATTCCGACCGACAGCCAGGGGAGTCTGTAAAAAGTATTGTTTCCTATAGATAGGGGGTAGTTGTTAACCTTACGGTAACTGATCTAGAAACGACCATTTAGCTACCCTATTCCGGGTGAAGAGCCGGGCAAAGGATGCTGCGGTCCGCGATAGATTCGGTAGACATCGTATCATCGCCACATAAGGGAGAGGACCGCGTAAGCGACCTCGAACCCGTAACAAGTCGGGAGGAAGGAGGTATCCTGATGGTTAATTTGGTCCTCGAATCAAATTGCGTACAAGAATGTCATCACTGAAACAAATAACAGTCTGGATTTAAAAATACGACGTTCTTGATTAGAAAGTGGTCAAACAGATTTTTTTGACGCGAAGAAATATTACATCATAGCGATACATAATAGCGATAGATAAACATTTTCTATTCTTATAGGCAATTACACATTATCACCTACTTAAATACATCTAATGTGAGTTGCGTAAAACATAAAATTGGCTATGAATGAGTTTTAGTTTTATTGTTCGTTATTTGCTTTCTATTTCAAAAATAGATTATTTATTCAAAATCTCTTTTTCATCCAAATTCATATTTCTATGTATTAGATATTATTCTATTATTTTCCTACTAATTTTGATTATATTCTAGCATTTCTGCCTTCTATTTTAAGACTATTATTGAAAAGTTTAATTTATACTATAATTTTATGAGGTAATAAAGTACCTACATATTGTGAAAGCGCTAAAAATATTTTTTTTAAATGAAGACGCATATATACATTTTAACCTTCCCCCCCCCCCCTCGAGACGATCAACACAAGCTGAAGTCTGTCTGTGTGTATGTCTGTGATGTATTATTATTATTAAGAGAATGGCTTAGTTTGGCAACATCATTCAATTCAGATCATTGGGTACACTATGTGTTTGAATATAATTTTTGCTGCTTGTTTAATGATAAAATATTATTTAATATTTTCTGTCCTTGAAGAAACTCGGCATCCAAGTGAGGCCCTCCACCGTATGCATGAGAAGGGTCCTGCAGTTCTTCAGGCATGTTACCAGGAGAAACCCCGAGAATCTGGAGAAAATGCTTTCCGGGGGTCAAGAGGAGTGAAGAAGAAGCAGAGGCAGATCACCGGCCAGATGAAACGACCATCTTCAAAGAAGTTACAAAAGGGTCAATACAATCTGCGACCCACCACGCAAAAGACAGGTCGAAGTGGAGGAGCTTCGTAGGCAAACTGTTGTCTAGTGGCCACAATCCTTAGTAACGAGGGAACGACGGAGAAAAAGATTTTTTAATAACTAAATTAATTAAACTTGATATTAAAATACTAAAATGAAATTTAACTATACTTTTCATGGAACTTTTAAAATCTTCCAAATAGACATATATTGAACATATATTAAACATTTAATTAAAATTATTTCGTATGATAAAACGCAAATAAACGTCAGAGGCCACGACTCGCAAATAATGATAAATCTTTAGACGATTAGGCAGGCAAAACTAAATGTTGTGCTGTCTGTAAAGAGTGCGTTAATAAATAACAATAATTATTTGAACAATAGGCCACAATAATAATGGCACAATGGTGGTCATTGAACTCTCCTGTGATCCAATTGTGGTACGAAGACGGTCTGATAAACTTATATAAATCGATTCGAGGGAAATGTTACGACTTCCGCACAAATCATCATCCAGCTGATAAGTCGCTGCGTTTGTCTATTTATTCACGAAAATACTCGCAAAATGAGATAACTGGATGTGTTCAAAGTTTATCGGAATGGTGGTGAACTAATTTTTAATGTGAGGCTATTATTATCGCGACACCGTTCGCATGATAATTTACTTTCACTACATACAAAAGCATCGGCACCAGACTACCGATCACCAACCTTCACGATATCATCGGTAGTGGTAGTTGAAAATCCTCCAATTATTTTTCCATGCATACATACTTGGTGACCCCTGCGCCGCGTTTAGAATAAGAAGGAGCTTATTTAGCATCTCATACACAAAGAGGAGCAAACAAGATGTCTGGGATAGATAAGCAGTCATGAATTTTGTAACCTTTTTCTAGCGATCTCCGAATAAGTCATTTCAACGTAAAACAACAAGTGCGCGTCGCACAGTGAATCGGATAAAAGCTCTGGATTGCTTGAATGCTGCCTTCTCAGTACAGCACGTTTAGGCCTCATTCTCGATTCAGACGAATACGACTGCGTCGGTTTTTGACATAGCAGTAAAGTCATTCCCTACGTACTTCGACTTTTCACTTCGCAGATGTGTTTCGTTTTCGCTTTCATGGTTACATTGAGGCGTATTCCCAGGGCAGCTTTACATACCTACGCGAAAACGCAACATACGCAGTGACGTCATATCCACGTCATGCCTGCGAGAAGTAGTAGAGTTGTCAACTACAACGGGCGCACCCGTCACCTCAGGAAGTTTTAACAAATTAATCGCCCGTGAAGTGAGCGCAGAGGACGAAACAATCCACCGTCAAGCTCCGCCACATGCCCGTAAGAGGCCAACGCCTTATTCGCGATATAGCCAGGAATGTTACCCAGCGGGCATACACTCACGCCCTTACTTCCAGTTGCGACCGTATTACTCCGGTCTCTCGATTGGTTACGAGTTCGAGGTCGCTTCGCGGTCCTCTCCCTTACGTAGCGGTGTAACGGTGTCAACCGAATCTATCGCTACCACGGCATCCTTTGCCCGGCTCTTCACTCGGAATCGGGTAGCCGATGGTCATTTCAAGAGCAGTCGCCGTAAGGTCAGCAACCACCCCCGCTCTATAGGAAACACAATAGCTTCCAGACTCCCCCGACTGTTAGTTAGAATGCACAATCGATTGGCTTACGCCGCACGGTGCGCAGACCGTCCAGAAGCGCCAGAAGATTGACTCCTAGGGGAAACTAGCCCGAAGGCCAGAGTCCTGACCGGGCTCTCGCTTCATGCGAATAGTAATATTAATATTAATATTACTATTCGCATGAATAGTAATATAATATTAAACAATAATAATATTACATTATTAGCGCCATCTATTGCATTTTTATATAGGCTGACTACATCACAGAAATAATACGAAGAGATTATAATGTTATCTATTAGTGTATTTAGCCATTAAAGCGCGTAATTATTATATATTGCAACCTGTATTCTAAATTAAAAATTGACATATTTATTTAAATAAAATTAAAATATGAATGTAACATAAGAGCTATGATTTAAACATTTGTTTCTTATTTTATTATTATTTTATTTTGCGATAGAATACGGTATAGGCGTGTTTAGAACGATATCTATTGAGCTACTGAGTATAGAGAAGATTTTTCAATGTTTGGAACTATAAGTGCCATCTACACGTGGCGTATCGTAGTAAAATCTTAGCTGCCAAAACGCAGTGCGGCACTGAGCAATCTAATACCTTATATTGGGGCGGTGCAGCACTATTACACCTCGATCCACTTATTAAAGCTCAGAAGGCGCTGTTAAAAGTTGTCAACAAAAAACCGTTGCGATACCCATCTAAGCAACTTTTTCGTGAGTTCTCTGTTCTTGACGTACGGCAAACATTTGCTAAAACGATAATACTCTATTATCACAAACATAAAGAACTGCACCAGCAAACATCCCATAAAATTATAACACGAGCGATAACTAATAGTAACCACATAGTGCCCAAACTGAATAGTACCCATGCACAGAGACATTTTCTATACTTGGCACCGTCGTTGTTCGATAAAACTAAGAATATACCCGGCATTGATACTCAAGGTATAAATATAAAAATAAATATAAACAAAAAAAGACTAACCCAGGGAAGGAAAGAAACTGAAAAACTAATTTGCTTTAATCCTGGTTAACTTACCATTCCTAACACATTATTATTCACCTACCATATAATTATGATTGGCATGCTTTTTATTTCTTTATATTATTATTATTATCGCATACCTTTTAAGATTATTTGAAATTTTATTTTTTACTAAAATTTTAGTTTACTTGATTTTATTCTTCACGGCATTCTTCAGCGTATTATTTTTTTATTTAGCATTAGGCAGTACGTATACGAATCTGAGCCTACCTAAGTGCGGACGTCTCGTGCGATCCAGTTAGGTTAGGTTTAATTCAATTGTAACTGATATTATGATTTTTTGTAAAATAAAGAATTTGAATTTCAATTTTGAATATTATATAATCAATGATATGACATAAGGTAAGAAGTTGATTACTGTGCGCCGCACCGTAAATGATGACACAAAACGGGGCTGTTATCTTGTTGTCGATTTCGAAATGACGGGGGACACAATTTCACTTCTGTCGCCCGGAATATGTTTATAACGTGCCAACGTTTACTAATTTATCTGAGCAAGTGTGTGATAGTGAGCGCTTTCTGGGTCAACAGTCCGCGGTATCAGCGGCCGGCGCGTTGCACGCCACCGGCGGCGTTGCAACCGCGTTCGAAATGTTTCCGATAGCATTTTTTGCACTTCCTCTGCATTGATTAATCGACAATATTTCGCTGGCAATAATTATGACACAAGTTATTTACGGCGACAGCGATTGCGGTGTCAACGTTATGGGCAATAAATAGCGTTATTGACTATTCTTTATTGTATACTTGCAATTTCGTTAAACACACAATATTAAGTTTTTAAAAAATGTTTACCGCCGTTGTCCAGTCTACCCTGGACAATGGCGACTGAAACGACGAGTGCTACAAATTTTACGCAGTAAAATTGTTTTTAAACCTTTTTATAATATCAAACCTTAGAGAAGAACCTTAGAACCACTATCGGTCTCCTCACCGGACACACAACCCTCAGAGCACATCTATTCAACCTTGGCTTGACCGAGAGCAAGGACTGCCGAATATGTGGCGAAGAACCTGAAGACAGCATACACATCGTTGGTCGCTGCCCAGGCCTCGCCGCTAAAAGACACAGTTTACTGGGACGAGCCTTTCTCGAACCTTGCGATCTGCCCAACTTGAAGGTCAGTAATCTACTTGGACTGGTAAGAAGTACTCTCCTCCCCCTTCTGGATTATGGAGATGTCGCATTTCTCGACCTCACAGAGGAGTTATCCACCAAAGTTGAGCGTCTCCAAAATGTTTGCATTCGGTATATCCATGGCCTCAGAAAATTTGACCACATCACGGAGTACAGAGAGAAGCTTCACTGGCTGTCGACCCGGGAGAAAAGAGACATGCGAGTTCTCTGTATGCTTTTCAAGATCTTGGATGGCGTCGCTCCCAATTATCTTACCGGCAGATTTACTGCACTATCGGCTCATGAACGCCCTCTGAGATCAAAAAACAACCTGCTACTCTCTATCCCTAGTCACAGCAGTGACTTCTTCTCATTCTCTTTCACCGTGCATGGAGCCCGTCTTTGGAATGCTTTACCGAAAAATGTGAGAACCGCGCCAAGCATAACAACTTTTAAAAACAGACTCTGAGAGCATTTGAAATCCTCCAGATAAATTCCCTTTCCCCTCCCATTCCCCTCCTTTTAAAACTTTAGCGTCCTTATAGGTGTTAGATTATTTTGATGTGGCAAATCTGCGCCCACAAAGAGTAAAGTATATACTTCTTTCTATCCTCCTATATTTTATTTGTCATAATCTTTATATAGGTTAAGTTATGTAGTCTACTCGCAAATAATGTTCTTACAATAGTATAGGTTAGCTCTAAAATATTGCCTGCAGGCAATAAGCTCGCCTTTTCTTAAGAATAAAGAGTTTTATTATTTTTAATATTATTATTATTATTATTATTATTATTAAGTACTAGGCTACTAGCTGACCACTGACCTAACCACATAGTGGGTAGTTACAAAAGATCTTATAGATCTAGGTGACATCAAGGGCTGGAAACAAGCCCCCCACTCCGTCTACTACTACTACTACATAATATCAAACAATCGCGATAGTCTTCGATTTCATATTACACAATACCACAGTATACCAGACAGTACCTTCTCTTAGAACAAAATTGAAATCGAAGCAAGTGACGTCAGGAATCTTAAGGGCTACCACAAATCGTAATATGATTACTCGTCTTCTTCTTGAAGCATCGTCCCGGCCACATTTACGGTAACCCGGCGACACAGATGCTATTATGCTACCGATTTGTTCTGAGAATACCATATGGCGTCGACTCGTAAATCTGCACAAAAAAGTAATAAACGCACCCGACGTAAGAGCGGACACACAAACTGCGCCCACAGCGCCGTAAATATAGGCCTAAGAACGCGACATGACACCCCACGCCCCACTTCCGTCGCACCCTCTTCCCGCATTGCATTGTAGCTCTTGAGTGAACTTACTGGGTGTATTATACTGTGACAATACTAAGCTTCTATATTTGGAACCTCGATCAAGTTTTCTTAATATAAATTAATTATTGATTCACAAAACAGAGGCACAAAATGTTGATGTACAAGATTCCACTAAGAGTTCAGGTCATTACATCCCACACACAACACAGACCAATACACGATAAAAGAATGCCGACTAGGCTATTAAACTGCTTTTAGTAGCTTAAATAAACATTCGGCGTGATCCATAGAATATCTTCAAATATTTTTGTATACATTTAAGATGGCGTCCAGGAAGTGTATCGCCGCTTCAATGTAATAGGGCTGTGAAGAATGTGATTAAAATTGGTATTCTTTATCATTTTAGAGTAAGAGATAACTTAAAGAAGAACTCGCAAATGGATATGGAGTGTCATTAGCTTTTTACTAAAACTTGTACATTTGTAAGCAATCAAACAAGCTTGATTGTAATATTGGAGTCCTGTCCACCCTAGAACGGGCTAGTCCCAGTTGGGTGACAGAAACAAATAAGCAAAAGGTTAAGGTTTTGCCATTCGGTTCCTGTTATTTTGTAAGCTAATCAATGTTTTATAGTAATTAATTCTTAAATAAATAAATAAATAAATATATATGTACAAAGAAAAAAATAATTTTGTGAGACTTGCCTTGGTAGGAATTTCAAAAAGATATTAGTACATTCGAATATGTTAATTTGTAGTGAAAAATAAACCATAATTATCTAACAAACTTTTAAATCTCCTTTCCGAGCTGGGTACATACTTTATAAAAAAGTTTTGTAATAATTAGAATAAGGATTTTCCATACTTTGTATATTGCATGAACTAAATGTTTGGATGTCAAGGTCACGAGGAGAAGTGACATTACTCTTGAACTTACGGTCTGTCGGAAGCCCATACATACGGAGATATATTTGCATACCAACTCACACCATTATCCCTACCATCTACTACGCTCAGTGCGCACGTCGCTCATGAATCGTGCGCGCTACTATGCAATACTAAGCATTTTCCGCAGGAGATAAAGCACGTAAATGACGTCAGTACGAAAAATTCATACGGAAGATATCTAGAAACTTCCTCAATCTTCTTCACACGATCTTCAAACGCTCCCAAATATAGGTCGGTCTCTGAGGTCTGGGTGTAGTTTCAAAATGTCATTGTGCTATCCAAAGATTTTTTTTTATTTTCACCGCATGATCTGCGATAGAAATAGGAAGAACCCGAACTCTAATAGAGACGATGGTTTCCATATCCTTAAAAAGTTCTCAACGCCGAGAGCAAATACGCGAAAAAAGGTAGTGTATGGTGGCACCATACACCATACGCTGAAATATAATATCTACAAAAATGCAATTTTACACGAAAGAGACTTTTCAACCCTGTAGTAGCACCGAATACGGAAAAAAGAAATGTGACGCCTTTCCATAAATACCATCTAATTGATTTCATAAATACCATCTAACCATCTAATTTAAGTTAAAAGACATTATTGCCCCCCTTCAGTATGTTGTAGAATATTCAAAATAGGGCGATTTGCCCCAAAAAGTCGATTTCGCAAATTTTGTAGAGCCCTCAATATATCTTCATATGGTGTCAATGAAGAAGGGTTCTAAATGATGTGTTATATCATCGCTATTTAGCGATCTACTCGGTGGCGTTCGGTGGAATATAAAATGAGCCTTTCTCGAACACCTCCATTATTCATAGTGAATTAAAAATGGTCGAGTGGGAGACGCCCTCCTTGGCAGCTGTCGTGTTTCCGGCGTGCTAGAATGCTTAACGTCAAGGGGTATATATTCCTTGCGCACCAATCATTTGCAGTATTGGTTAAATTAAATATATGCGAGGCTAAACGTACAATTCCTTACCCTCGATCGCACTAGAAGTCTTGATTCATTATAATAGGTTTATCTACATGGCATACGCAACGTGCTCGTACTTTCAACACCTACTTCAGATCTTCATTACTTCAGATCTTCATTGAATAAAGAATTTTTTTTTTTTCAGATATTCAACAATTTATTCATTTATTCATTTATTAGTTCACTAAAAAAAGGTTATGTTGCTCCTAACTAAGCAGAGCCTGTTCTAAGGAGAGCACCAACACAAATGATTATAAAATAAATAACTTCCAAAATCAAAAAATAATCTCAATTAAATTAAACCCCTCAAATGAATGGCGATTAGCTAGGGTTTGCCTACGGCAAAATGTATATAAATTTATATTTACATTTACATTTACATTTACATAGAGCGGGGTTTTATAGAGCTATAACATTACTATAGAGCGGATTACTATAGAGCGGCGCACATTTACATTTATATTTACATTTATATAAATTTATATACATTTTGTATACATTTTGCCATAGGCAACCATTATTGGACGCCTCACATACGAGGGGAAAATGAAATTTACAACACACCAAAATAATAATAAAAAATTTATAATAATATCTACTTAATAATATATAATAATTAGACATTATACAATGGTTAAAAATTACATAAAAAGATCAGTTGTGTCACCCCAAGACATTCCCGGCAAGTATATAAAGACTGATTTTATCTCAATATTATTTTCATACATAAAATCGATGAGCGCCCTCTCTCGGTCGGCGGAACCCGGTTAGGTTCCGTTATATCTGTTGGGACTAACCGCCCCGCCCGGGGCGTAAATATTTAATTAAAATGTATGACGGAATTGAAACATTAGTATAGCTCGAATGTGATTTCGGCCCAACAAGGCATCTGTGTGTAAATTTCAAGTCTCTAAGTCCAATATTTCAAAAATGATATATTACTAGTCCTGGTGGACAGATTTCAACCTTTTTAGCTCTCGCCATGACCAAATGATGCCTGCATGCCGAATTTCAGCTCAATCGGATTAGGCGTTTGGGCGCTATCGTAGAACACACGCGCTCGATAAGACGTCATTGCTTATATGCGTGACATTAGTGATATGCCCTCAGATACAAATAATTTGGGTCATAACCGTTGCGCGTAAAAACATGTGACAGAGCGAGAGAGCAATACATTCAGCAGTGTGCGAGAGAATAGCACGCCAATATTCTTCGCGGGATCGCTCACACCGGAAAGTACCTACTGGCGGAACTCATACTGGCGGCGATCCGTATTGGTATTGGTCATTTTCGCGCTCGAAAGGCGTATCTAGGCCCTTATATATCGATGCATTGCTTGAAGGGCGGACGAAATACCTTCTTCGTTAACTTCTTAAATGTGTAGTTTCTTTCTGCGCTACAAACAAAAGTTGAATCACTGCAAATATCTCGGCCACATTGTTCCAATGGGGAAAAAAGGAAAACGATGGCGCGCAATGTGGAATAGTAAGAGTTACGTGTATTATGAATCGCGGGCGCGCGGGCCGCCGAGCGGGCGCGCCGCGGCGCACAGTGGTCAAATAAATATAAAATAAAACAAATAAATATAAAATCAAATAATATGTTTATGATCATAAAAGGTCAATGACCATTTCTGTATTAAAGGTGTACGCAGAGTTTAACAAATAGAGACCTATAGCAATTAACTGTGCTTGTGTAAATAAGTAATAATACCAAAGTTCAACTCATTAAACCATGTCGTATTGAAATTATACACATCCAAAGTTTTGTGTATATGGATGATTATGTGAAATAAATTAGTTTTTTATTATATTTATTTAAATAGGGTTTATTTTGTAACTAGATTTTATTGCAAGCAGTTATTTGAATCAAAAGATGAATTGAATTGAATCTAAAATCCAATCGTAAAGCAAAAACCAGTCAAGTCCAGTATCACAGGAAAAAAGTAAAACGGAAATCACTTGAAAAGAGAAAACACTCACAACACCCCAACGTAAACCGAAGCAATTACAACGGCTCAGATGCAAAATCTTATCTGCCACCCACACACTGAGTATCTATCTCTGTCTTTGCCTATTATTTATTGAATTGTCTTACCTATTATCTCTGTCTATTGTCTTAACTATTGTCTTACCTATTATCTCTGTCTTTACCTATTATTTATTATTTACCACTGAGTATCTATCTCTGTCTTTACCTCAGTGGCGTGCCCAGGGTTCGTAAATAGGGCAAGCCCGACATACCTTTTTGTGTTTTTTTACGCTTTTTATAGTAAAAAAGTGGTACCTCTTTACTCTTTAATCTTCAGTTTGAAATTTACTGCTTGGGTCGTACATTCAATAAAGCACACTGAAGGCATGCTACTGCAAGACAGAATTTAACATATACTTATCAGCAGTCGCATACCTCTAGTGGCTTTAAAGGACTCTCTTGCGTCGTTGCGTCTCAAACGAGGTGCTGAGTTATTTTGTAGATTGTTTTCATAAATTTGATCAAATTCATATTGAAATTCAACACGTAACCAAGTCTGAAATTCCTTTATTTTGTTTTTCTTCATTAATTCCTATAACCCACATCGACTTGTGATTTTTGAAGAATGTTGTACAAGCTCTCAGCTTTTTCAAAAATTCGGCGGAAAACAAGGTGAAAAAATTTAAATGGAATGATCGCATCGAGTTTTCAAAATTCTCCGCTGCTAAAACCGTATCCCCGTCCCAGTCCTGCGGGTTGTTACATATGTCAGAAAACAAAATAATAAGAATACATTACTGACCACAAAGGACAATTTCCTCCATATTTTATCAGGCACTAAAAACCACAAATCAATTGAAATTACACAATAAAAAATTAGCCCGACGTCACTCGCACATTTAAATCCAAACTAATTATAATGAAGTCGCGCTTTCTGTTGACACGTTCGCATTCACTGTTCGCATTCAACGTCATGGCTAAGCAAGCCCGGCTTAACTCCCGATACAAAAGTTGTATATAGACATATATTGTTTAGCGTAATTTGCCACAGGTGCGAATGAGAGGAACACTGATTTTGAAAGCCGCATTGAAAGCCCAATATGTGCGAGTGAAACAGCAATCGCGCCCTGTCGATAATTATCGCACCTGTCGATAACAGTTTTTTTCTCGCGTGGAGCGAGCTGTGCGCGTTAGATGGCAGTAGTAGCGCTAGCAAAATAATTTATTTAATTGTTTTTTTTACGAATTGTGTTATTAATTTATTTAATCGTTAATTTGGAAGTATAGGCAAGCCAGGCTTTTCGGCTTATATGAAGAGACCGCCACTGCTTTACCTATCTATTACCTGAAACCCGCACACTGATCAGCTATCTCTATCTTACTTTTTGGCTGTTTCTATTTCATCCGTAAACTTATTTACCGCTTTACATAGTTCTGGGACTAGATAAAAGTAGTCATGAAATTTTACTAATAGTTGATATTGATATAGGTTTATAGTTTGTGATATTTTAACTATAAAAATAATGTTATCAACTGTATTGTTTAAAGAAAACGAATTTATGAAGGTATTTTACAAAAAAAGTGTAATTATTGACTAAAATGTTTTGCAATTTTAACATTATAACTTTTTTCAGACACGTAATTCAGCTTACCTGCTTTACAAAGAAATGGTACACTTGTAATCGTTTGGTATGTGTGTCAAAGTTTTACAACATACTTCGCAAGTCGGTACGAAATTACCCATTGTCCTATCGGTTTGATGCATGTCCATCTGGTTATAGGTAATTATTTCCAAAAAGTATACGTATCTGCCTACGTGTACGTACCTGCTACACAGTGGCAGTTTCTTCATATACGCCGAAAAGCCCGGCTTGCCTTTTTCTTAAAAAGATCGCTAAACTAATAAATTAATTTGCGAGCGCCTATTGCTATCTAGCGGGCACAGATCGCTTCACGCGACAAAACAGGTTATCGACAGGTAACAATTCGCTGCAGTCTTACCGAGTTGAGTTCAGCTAGTCATCTCGCTCGCACAAATGTGCTTGCATCGGAGCTCTCAAAATCAGTGGTACTTTCATTCTAACCTATGGCAAATTACGCAAAACAATATACGTATCAATACGACTTTTGTATTGACGAATAAGCCAGGCTTGCACAGAATGAAATAAATAAAATGCGAGCGTGTTCCGTGTTTAGTTCCGTTTGTTTTAAGCAAGTGACAGAGCAGATTTTTTTATTGTATAATTTCAATTGATATCTGGTTTTTATTGCCTGATAAATAATGAAGGAAATTGCCCCTTGTGGTGAGTTCTGTCTTGAATTGATTTCACTCGCTCAAGCAAATAAAACGGCATTTCCTAAAGCCACCGGAGGTAAGCGACTGCTGATAAGTATATGTTAAATTCTGTCTAGCAGTAGCAAGCCTTCAGTGTGCTTTATTGGATCTACGACACAAGCAGTAAATTTAAAACCGAAGAATGAAGAGTAAAGACGTACCACTTTTTTACTATAAAAAACGTAAAAAAAAAAAACAAAAAGGTATGTCGGGCTTGCCCCGTTCACCAACCCTGGGCACGCCACTGCTGCTACAGTTACAGTATATCTATGCATTATAATCGGTGTGTTGTTGTGGCCAAAATAGATAGTCCTTCTGTACGTTTAACTGTGACTATCGCCCGAAAATATTTGTTGTGTGTAAATGTTTACGAAAGATGTCACTTTTTTGCAGCCAGTTCCACTACATTCGCACTCTCCGAAAAAAAAACGAATTTAATATAAAAACATGTACACATATCTATATAGACTTCTATGCAGATTTTTAATATTTCCACTAAGTCATTAAATGAATATTTTTGTGAAGATCGGACAAAGCAGCAATTGGTTACGATAAACTTTACATAGCTAAAACGATACGTTTTACTCGGAAGTTATAGGGATTTTAAGTTACCTATTATTTGTGCGTTTTCTTTAACATCGACCTCGACCTTTAAAATACATACCTATATTTTTTAATATTAAAAAGTAGCCATCATTCTTCTCCTAATTTCATATTTTTTCTTTCTTAGACTTTCAAAAAGTCATCATTCTTTTAATTTAGTCCTTATTTATAAGCATTTTACAAATTCATACAAGAGTTTAATTTAACCCTTAACATGTAACATCGGTCTCACAGGCCCTGATGTTTGGCGTTTTGTGTTGCAACACTGCGATAGACCAATCGACCCCCCCGCCGTCCCTAGTACCTTTCCACCAGTTACCGCTCGACAGCCGGGCGATACGGGCGCATGCTTGTGCGCACGAAATCCGCCATTTCCTGCGCATTTAAAAATACCTTGGCGGTCTCACCGACCGATGTAGCCGATAGTGTCGATTTGGTGGCGGTCTCACAGACCGATGTGGCAGGTAGCGTCGATTTTGTAGTGGTCTCGGGGACCGGTATATCAACTAACGTCGTTTTAGTTTCAGTAGTGTGGCTGTATGCAAAGTAAAGTAAGTATGTCAATGCTGTTACTTACCTAGTAATGTTCACATTAATGACTAGAGTATGTTAATGAAATGAATATAAAATTATTTGTGCTCGTTTGTTGCAGAATGTCTTCCTCCTCATCTCAGCAAGATGACGAGGAACGTGTGTTTCGTCGGGCTGTACGAGTTCTACATGAGCCAAAAGATGTAGAAGTCGAAGATGACGATGATTCCGATAATGATCCAGACTACGTTGAAACCTACTGTAGCTCTAGTACTTCAGATTCTGACTCCGAGGAGGGTTTATTGGATATAGAACTGGATGTGCTAAATCGTCCGGAAGAGGTCGTCGCGGAAGTATACAAAGGGAAGAACGATTTTGAGTGGAGCTCAAAGGAACAAAGGCCTGTTACTGCAAGGATACCGAGTCATAATATTTTGAGAGGTATGTTCGGTCTATTACTTCCTGCTAGACAATTAGGACCGAACCCGACGCCTGAGTCAATTTGGAATTTATTATTCGACGGTAAAATTTCCCACGAAATTCTACTTTGGACCAACAGGAAGATCCGTTCAGTTACAGAACTGCATTCCCGACAAAACGATGTCAACTACAAAGACCTCGACTACCTGGAATTGAAAGCTTTTATTGGCTTACTGATGTTATCTTCGATCTTCAAGTCTGGCCGCGAGGATATGTGTTCTCTGTTTAGTACTGAGGAAACCGGACGTCCTATTTTTCGATCCATCATGCCTTTGAAAAGGTTTCAAGTTCTTCTTCAGTGCTTACGGTTTGATGATCCAGAATCAAGAAGGAACAGAACTGCAAATGATCCAGCCGCAGCGATATCCCATATTTTTGAAGTATTCATAAACAACTGTCAGAAAATATTTTGGTTTGGTGCCACAGTGACGGTGGATGAAATGCTGGTACCATTTCGGGGTAGATGTGGTTTTCGTATATATATGCCTAAAAAACCGGCAAAATACGGTCTAAAAATAATGTGTCTAACTGATGCCAAGACATCGTATCTGTATAATGCCTACATATATTCCGGAAAGGGCTCGGATGGAATTGGCCTATCAGAGGAAGAGAAGAAACTATCTGTACCATCTCAGCCTGTCTTGAAACTTACAGCTCCGATACAAAAAACAAACCGCAATATAACCGCCGACAACTATTTTACCTCTATAGAGTTGGTAGATGAGTCGAAAAATCGAGGACTGACTTACGTAGGAACCATAAAGAAAAATAAAAGGCATATCCCTCCTGAATTTCAAGCATCAACTACAAGAGTGGTCGGTTCTTCTCTGTACGGATTCACAGAAAGTACTACTCTGCTCTCTTTTGTACCAAAACGTAACAAAGCTGTTCTGCTTCTATCCACCATGCACCACACCAGAGACCACGATCTAGGGAGGAATAAGCCCTCTATCATTTCTTTCTACAACTCGACAAAATCAGGTGTTGACCTTCTAGATATGAAATATGCAGGCTACTCCTGCAACCGAAGAAGCAGACGCTGGCCACTAACCATTTTCTACCAGATGGTCAACATATCTACTGTGAACGCACACATAGTATTCAACTGCTTTCGTGGTACACCCGATATGACAAGGTTTGATTTCATAAAAACCTTAGCAAAATCACTAGTGACACCATTCCTGCATCGTCGTCTCAAAACCCCAAACCTGCCAAGGGAGCTGGTAGCTTCCATAAAAAAAATTGTTAATCCTGACACAGTCCCAGAAACTGTAAATCTGCCATCTGATAGACTCGAAACAAGGAAGACCTGTTCGATTTGCCCCTCCTCACTCAAAAGGAAAACTGCTTACAAATGTATAAGATGTAGCAACCCTATCTGCCTTGAATGTTCAAAAAAAATATGTAAAAATTGTATCTAACAAGACTATGCTCATTCAGATGATTCTCTAATTTTTTGCTATAAGATTAAAATAATAAATATAAAGTGAGTGTTATAAAAAGAAAATTCGGAACTATCGAATGTTTGTTTACAATTTCATCATAATTTTAGAAATAAGTAGCTGAAAAATGTTTCCTTATCCCATGTTATAGTGTGTGCATATTGTTACTTTTCGAGAAAATGTCATTAAAATAAAGATTTTTGCTAGAACAGACCATATTTTCGGTGAAAATTCTATAGGGGCCTGACAGACCGGTGTTACCGATAGTGTCAGTGAAAATCATGTTACAGGTTAAGGGTTAAAGAAAGCTATTTTTTATTTTTTTTTCCGATGATAAAACCAATTAGTTGTGAGAAAAATGAGTGTGTAATCAGAGTCTAATACACAAAAAACAGTCAAATGTTTGAAGTATGCAATCGTATAATACAGGATATTTAATAATCAAATATACCAATTACTCTAATAGTAACAATGGATATTCTAATGATAACCTGGTTTCAAATAAAAAATAATGGAGACAAAATACTAAACTTATAATGTTGTAGATACTTCAAAATTTTAGTCAATAGTAAATAAATATAAACAATTGCTAGTATTTCGCGGCTTTATGAAATTGGCAGGCGACGATATTAGGGTCTACTTCAAAAGCCGATATAAGAAAATGGTTATGCCGGCCGGCCTAGAATTTTAAGAGTTTACGTATTGAAAATCAGGTCAGCTGATCTAAGGTCATCCCTATTTGCAGCAATTGCAGATTCACCGTGTATGGTCTTGATCGGTATGCTATATGACATAGTTTTTATAAACTTGGTCGTTTCAAGAGATTGGTCGTTTCAAGAGCAGTTGCCGTAGGCTTAAAGTTATAGTAGACCACTTTTTCCAGACTCCGCCGGCTGTCGGTCGGAATGCACAATCGATTGGCTGACTCTGAACGATGCGCAAACCGCCAGGAGAGCCCGAAACTGACCCGCAGGCCCAGTCCTACTCGGACTCGCACTTCTAGGTGGAGGTCGCCGGATGGAAGTTGACCCGTGAGTTGACCTTAGTGGACTAACTGCAACAGGGTACATTGCCCCCCCCCCCCCTCCGATTGGCTTCGCCGACCGGTGCGCAAACCGTCCAGTGGCGCCGGGATGCAATCCCGCCGGGAGAAACCGGTCCACCAGCTCTGAGGCCTGAGACACGGGAGTCTTACCCAGGGTAGACTTCTACTCGAGGAGGCTTCTGAATAGGAGCTGAATCGTGAGTTGAGCCGATCCGAGAACAAAATGGATCTTGTGGTTCAAGCTACACGAAACCGTTCACCACAGACAGACACACAGATAGACACACAGACAGACACACAGGCAAACGTCAGTCTGTCTGTGTGTCTGTCTGTGTAACTGCAACAGGGCCCATTAGCTTCCACCCACACACAGACAGACTTGTATTTGAAAATGGTTTTAATCGTCTTAAAAGGGCTCAAAATAGATAAATTCACATTACTTTCCCTCCTCGTGGTGGGTGGGTCAGGAAAGTAAAATGGATTATGTTGAATCTTAGCAATACCTATGAGTTTTAATTTGCTGGACTTGCTGTGACCCACTGTGCGGCGCGGCGCGGCGCATTGCCGCAACGCGGTGTGTGCCTAACCTCAATCCGGCCCCGCTATGAAAGTGGGCGACCGAGCGAGTGAGCTGCTGCTGCGGACGCCAAACAAACCGGTTGCAGTGCACTGTGACGTTCGCATTTTAATAACATCCCTTGGATATAATAGTTCACAAGTGGTTCACAACGCGGTCTTCAACGGCAGCGGCAGTAGCGATCGCCGCGCACGGCTGTTTTGCTTCTCACGAAAAAACGTGGCAGCTCATTCTTTCTTTATTTAAACCCCCTATATATGCATCGTTCCATCACCATAATAACGCGGAAGGCTTCAATCAATCATTTTCAAAAACAAGATAGTATAAAAAACATAGTTTTTACCTTAAAAATATATAATTTTAATTTGTTATTTATTCAAGAAAATATATAAGAAATTTATAAACACAATGATTCTGCGTTATTCCTAACTAGGCAGCGCCTGCTCCAATGAAGATACCATTTTTATATGATAAGCAGTATTAAATGTAGTTTTATGAAAAAGATGTTTCCTAATATATTGGTTTCATAAGCTGAAATCAAAATGGCTACAAAATTGTTGTAGCAAAAAAATCATAAAAAATAAAAAAATATTATTAAATACTAAAAGCAGTAGTAAATATTTATAAAATAAATCCAAATATAAAATATTACGTAATAGAAATAAAAATCTGAATTCACTCTATAAGATAGTAATATCGTAATATAGTAGATTTCTAACTCTATACTATTATAATATAGTAATATCAAGTAACATTTGATTGCAAGATTTTAAATTGTAATAATATAAAATAATAGTAATTAAATTTTCTATAATGACTGGATCCTTCTATTAGAAAATACACTTGCATAATTTGGTTGTAAAATCAGGGAAATAATCATGAAAAATAATTGCATTATTTTTAAAAAAGCAAACAGCTTTAATGATAAGATTTTTTATCGTCTAAAAAATCCT
Organism: Micropterix aruncella; assembly: GCA_944548615.1. Lineage (NCBI taxonomy): Eukaryota > Metazoa > Arthropoda > Insecta > Lepidoptera > Micropterigidae > Micropterix > Micropterix aruncella. The sequence goes on along the minus strand of OX155954.1, from coordinate 15,851,956 downwards.
ATTCTACTAAAAACTTTTTTAGTGCTCCCAAAAAACTATTATTTACGTTTTATATATTTAAATTATATCGGAAGATTAATTTATATCTCTATGGAGGTACATTCTAGATTAAAGGTATATCTCTCGTGGATGGGAATCAGTGGATGCTTTGAAGGTGTTTTTCAATATCTCTTCGATGTTTTTTTCCCATGTAAAAAATACCGACATTCCGAGAAAAGTGGCATCTGTTGAAGCAAGGTCTGGGGAGTACGGTGGGTGACAAAGGGTCTCTAGAGGCAACTCCTGCAGCTTTGCGACTGTTTGCTGTGAAAAATATTGTCGTGCAGAAGCTGTGACAAAGAGCTATTGACCAGGCTCGGTTGCTTAATCGCGAGCTTCTACATAATTGTTTGCATTTCTTGACAGTATACATTTGCGTCAACTATAGTGGCAGACCGCAAGAAGCTGTAATGGATAACACCGACACGGGACCTCATAATCTAAAATATTGCGAATTTTCAAATATTCCATGATTGCACGCACGGAAATATCCGAGCAAGAACATTAAACAAACGGCGGTAAGACAAAACCGGATTTTGAAGAAGGAATAACGTTGCTTTGGCATATATTTGAAAATGACATATTTCCTAACACATTGACTGCCAACTACGAGTTAACTCGTAGTTGGATTTTTAGCAAGAGGATTTTGTTACATAGACAATTATGACAAAATTCGGAATTAATTTATTAAGAAAGCACATTCTTTATGCTTTTTAACGATCAATACTATTATTAAAGATTTTAATAATATACATAATAAGATTGGATTTTCAGACCAGAATCCTTAAAACTACGTTGGCAGTCAACGTGTTAAAATTGATATATCATTCATATTTACACATAGTTTGTTAATCTCGTTTTTATTTAATGCACATTCTGGTCAGAAAGAGTAGACCCAATGTTTTTGGTAAAAATATGTATATATGCAACACAGTAATGTGAGAATAGTAAGACTACATAATCTAGGGACATGTCTCAGTACCGTCTCCCAAGAGGCGTATTGTACTTAGACTAGTGTTTCTGCTCCTCTACTGATTCTATCACGCAACAACGACGTTTGAATTATTGTGAGCTTGAAAAAAAAGGAAAAAAAACGTTAGTCGTGCCTCCGTTAAATATTCATTAATGTTGACTACGACTGAGACAGGTAGGTACCAAAATTTTGTGGTTGAACTATACAAAATGTCAAACCAAACATAACCTCAAAATGTACCTAGAAGTACATTTCGAGGCAGTCAGGAAATAAATCATAGCACTCAGTACTAACCAAACCACACTCATAATTTCATCACAAGTAAAAACTTTTACCTACCGCCCAACGAAGTGGGCACGGGTGAGCTAGTTAATATTATAAAGAGGTAATGTTTGTAAGTGTGTAAGTTTGTATGTAGTGAGTAATCTCCAAAACTACTCATCTGATTTTAAAAATTATCTCACTAATGGAAAGCTACATTACCGAGAAGTGCTATATGCTATATTTGATTGTGATAAATATGAGTTTTCAATAGAAAATCACGATATAATATGAAAATCAAGTTGGAGAAAATGCTGGTGATGTGTTTTATCGGCGTGCGTTGACGAAACAGTTTGGAATATTTGAAAACCATGTAAAACAAAAACATCGGCCGAAGAGATCTATAAAAAGTCCTCGACAGCATATATCCAACTTTTACATTTTAGCTACAATAACTGCTTCTACGTCTCAAAAAATTAAGAAGCGCTCTGTGTTCGAATTCGAGTCACTGACAACGACTTCTTTAGCTCCGGTTCGAATAGTTTTGTTTATTATTAACGCAAAAGAATATGAATACCGAGAATTAACCTCCATACATATACGAAAGTACTTATACAAAAAAATAAAAAAATAAAAAAAACAAAACCTAAAATCGTACGTGATACGTCAAATTGTTCCTACGGGTCTATTGTGTCCAAATTTTGTCTGGTATTGTAAACAAGTATTGTTATTACGACATTTCTTACCTACTTTTTGAATAATAACCCAGAGGTAAAGCGGGCGGTTAATCACAAAATGAACGCAATTTCATGAACTGATCCAAGAGGACAAAATTCGTCTGACATAAGGGTAAGTGTGGCCACATCATAACACCCCCCCCCCCCCCGTATCGAATTAATGTCTACTCTTAATAATAATAATAATAATTTTATTCATTCAAAAATATTAATTTACATTCTATTGCAGAATCTTACTAGGCCATAGCCCGTACCAAGGAAGATTATGTATTGCAATGATTTATTGATATGCACATAGTATTAAAATGGCCAGACTGTACGTGAGGCTGCATTTTATTTTTTCGTGTAGAAGAAATACTTAAGGCGACGTACTACTTAAAAAATAAACCGTATCTGAGTTTTTAAGCCCCGCCTACTTACCCCCTCCCCTCGCGACGGGGCAGGTGTTTATTATGTTGACTCATCTCGCAGCGATATTCACTCGCTATCGATGTCTGGACTAAACACACTAGGTATACACTATTGCAATGGGATTTATATTTTGGGATTATGCAAGTGTCATGTACCTACGCTGGTGAAGAAGGCTACGCTTTATCATCATCTAAACTTGAACATTATATTACTTTCCCGGCTGCCACTGGTAGGGAAGGTGTTGTGATCGTGCGGAAAAAAATGTTTAGATAACGATAGAGATGTCCATTTTGAGGTCCACCAAGATGATTAAGACCATTTTCAGAGAAATGTATGTCTGTTTGCCTGTATGTAATCTCTCACGATAACTGCCGAGCCGTTGAACCGATTGAGTTGAAATTTGGAACATAGGGATAGTATCACCCTGGAATGCGCCCATTAGATTTTGGCTGTCAACTGTTAAACCAAACTATCACTGTCAAAAATTGACAGAAGCCATATCTTACAGAATTTCATTTGCGATATGTCATTTGAAATCCCCTGAAAAACTGTATTAAGAAGAGTCACCTGTCACTAATTAATTTTCGACATTTTAAAATTATTTTAAATGGTGATAGATGACAATTGGAGAAATGCCGTTAACTGTTTTGGATACAGTTTTCCAAGGGCTTTTAAATGACATAAATCGCAATTCATGTTCCGTGAGATACAGCTTTAGTATTTTTTTGATAGTTGTAGTGACAGTTTTTGATAGTATTTTTTGGCAGAAAAAACATTTAGAATCGAATTAAAAAACAACATTGTGTATCGAACTATTTATTCGCGGTATAATAGTTCTTTGAGGAGGACATAACGACACCCATCGCCTTGTACATTATCATTAAAAAAATATTTAATTAAAAAATAATATAATTTATTTTTAGATACTGTAAGCACATCATTGTAAACTTTAAAGAAATACACATCATTAAAAATAAATAATTATTAATTAAAATATAAAATCATTAAGACAAAAAATCATGAAGACATTTCTGGTTGGCAAAGTAGTCTGTTATTTCTGAGTAGATACATACATATTAAATGTAAAGAGACGAATAAATACATTTAAAATTGCGCAGTACATTTGAGACTTCCTTTTTGTAGCCTTGACAGTGTCGCTTTGTAGTGGTGCGCCGACTTTTGTAATTAAAATTCATCAAATGATAATACATTTTCAAAAGCCTGTTCATCATTATTAATTAGATCTGTACTCAGCACAGATTTGGAATATCGTGTACTTTTCGGTGGCTCTATATTGCTTGTGCTTTGCTTTGGAGTGTTATTGGCAAGTACATTCTCTGTGAGTTCTTTGCTCACTTTGTGATGGAATCACTGAAAACTAACTACCGCTTAAGCGTTGGACAAGGGAGAGGAACCGATTTCTTTCGTTTTATCGTGTCGTTTCTTTTATTTGCTTCTTTCAAAGTGTATTCAGGCTCCCTTAAATCCATATTCCTTCATACTCCTGGATCGATAATTTCAGGTAATACACAGTCCATATAAAAACAAACAAGTTTTTTCCATGACATTTGTCCAAATCAAATCATTCGTCTGTATATATTCGGTTTTGAGGAGATCGTTTTTACCAGACCAAAATGTAAATAGGCACACTTCCTTTCCAGTTATATGTATCGTTCCAGTTACAGTTTCTTTCCAGCACACTTTCTTTAAAGTTATCCACAATACCACAGATAGTTCATACCTTGTTGAAAACTTACGTTTTTTCGTTCCTCAGCGATTAATTCGCAATTCACGCACGTTTGAGGTATCTCGTGCCAATACCAACTACGGGAAACATTCCATCGCTTATGGGCTGATATGCACGTACGACTCTTGTTTCTCCACCATCGACATTTTCAACCTCAACCAACCGACGTTCGTTAAAGAATTGTTCAAATCAATTGCACCTAACGAGCTTGTTAATACCTATAGTAATTAGTTATATACTTTCTATACAACAAAATAAAATTCGAAATTTAAATTCTAAGTGTCAACATATTTTAAAATTTTCTCCCCTCTAAATAATAATTAAATAATAAATTTTAGTGATTATAGTGCAATTCTATAGTCTGGATTAACTCGCGGTTAACACGGGACGCGTCCCGAAGGATCTGATCGGTCTGAGCTGTTCACTTTAAATATTCGACCAGCGTGTCTATGGAAAAGTCGACCATCGAAAACAAGCGAGCTGTAGTTACTGGCTGAAGGCAGATCGACTTTGCTGAAGATACATCGGAGGACTTACTGAAGGTGGTGGTGGATTTGATTGACCAGCCACCTTTCGAAGACTATATGCAAAGACTCTCAGAAGGAGGTTACCGCAAGGTATAAGGACGATCAATTGTGCGCTGGCAGCTTAGAAGGATTACGAGACTCTTGTGGAGGCGATAGTGGTGGACCTCTGCAAGTGGCGATAGCTGACAACCAATGCCTTTTCAACATAATCACCGTTACCAGTATTGGAAAGAGCCCTTGCGGAAGTGCCAAGGGACCTGGCATATACACTGCCGTGAAGAGTCATGTGAAATAAATGGCGTTTTAGGAGTATGTCTACCGGCGAAAAATTGTCCAAAAACTGAGGGGGATTTGCCAAAAGGGAAACTATCACAATTTTGTATAATGTCGGAACAAGAGACTGTATGCTGTATTCAACACAGCCCCATGAGCAACAACACGAGATCATCAGAAAACCAGGATAAATCCAATAATGCATCTTCTATATCACCGCCTACTACAACAACTACCAATAAGTCACCGGTCATCTCTACAATAGCTCCAGAAAAAACTCAAACATCACCACAAGCCATAACTACCAATTTCATAAATGACAGTGTGAAAAACGAACTAAATCCGAAAAAATAGCTCTGCAATATTGAGTAAAAATTTAACAATGACAGTCATTGCTGCGTTAGCGATTAATTGATTTATTTTATTTTATCTGCATCCAAACTTTTCTCTGGTCGTAACGGTCTCCGTTCCATCGGGTTCAGAAGAGGGAGGAAGAGAGAGTGCACCCGTGGTCGCGCGCCCACCTGTGCACTATAATATAGCCTGCGCACTTGACTGCTTCCGAACAGTGGACTCTGAGAAGACTAAAGAAGTCACTAGAATCTACAATGCAGTCGCTGTGGCCGAACACGGCTAGAAGGATATATATACAACATATCAGTAGCTACCACAAATATTTATAAATATCTATAAATATTTATTATATATCTATAAATACCTATAAACATAAATAAATATCTGTATTTATATATCCACTATACGACCTATCTATATCTTTATTTATATCTATATACATATACACATACCATCGTCTAACTCCTTCTTCCTAATCACTTCCAATTCCCTACCTCTCCCATCGGTTTTCTATATATTTTTTATATTTAATATGAACTTTGTTTATTTTATAATTAATTTTTAAGTGTAATATGCTGAAATCCAAATGTGTAATAAACGATTATAGGCGTAATGTTTTTCTTTTTTTTCTACATTTATGCACACGTATGTATATTGTATGCGCTGTATTTTTCCAGAAATAAAATAAAAAATAAATAAATAAAAAGAAATTATATATGGACCTGTCCTTGAACTTGAACGTACCAGTGATGTTTGATGCTGATTTCAAGTTTTCCATCTTTCTGTTTCCAAAATGTCACTTTTCTTTTTCTTGTCGCTTCCGTTAACCAGATTCTATGCGCTGTAATGGGAAATTTGACTTCAAAAATATAATCATCAGATATTCCATCTGGAGAAGCTCCCAAAAATGGAAATTTAGGGTCAATGAATAATCCACATTGCTGAATTTCCACTTTTTCTAGACATATTTTTCATTCTAGTGCAGTTGTTTCATTTTCTTTTCCATGGCAAATTGATGCTACGTTGCTCAAATCCCATTTTCAGTCATGGATTTAACTAAATTGGCGCATTTTGTGTGTTGTTAACTATTGACAATTTTGCCAAAGTTAGACGCAGTTACCATTTTTCTTCGTAATTCCAACCACTCGCTGCTTTCACCTTGAATAACCGTAAGTTTTTCAATTCGCAATCGATCATTTTTCTATTTTCCAATTCTTGAAATAACAGAGCTTTGCTTTTTTCGAATATTTCTGATGGAACATCGGGTTGGTTGCAATGCGATGAACAATAATTCCATAATGCGAATTATTGTTTTTTTTTCAAAAAAACTTTCTGCTTTTATTTCTTTTTTAAAGAATGGATTTACTTAAATGCCTCTGTCTTCTTTATTCCACTTTTGATATCCTGCCAGAGGGACTTTTGCCTATATATTTTTTATGTAATCTTGAGAGTGGCTGTTTTGTATTAAATGATATAACTGCCGCATTACATCGCGCTTGGTAAGACTGCTTTTGGATGTAATTTGTCCTCTTACCACCAATAAATTTTGCAATGATGCCGTTAAACCTTTCGAGAACATTACTATCTACATCATGAATTAGGCTTCTTGCATGTATTGCTACCTACGTTTTAAGTTATGTAACGTATTCTTTCCCAAATAATGTCACCCATCAAACAACTCATTGCATCCAGTGTTTCATTTTCCGACAAACAATTTTAAAAACTTCTACATTTATCATGGTTTCCAAATGCATCTATCGGGGCGTTCAAAATGTCATTATACAGGCAATTGATTTTCTCATCAATTGAAAAGTTTTGACATTTATTATAAGCTACTGCTGATGTAATATTTCTTCGCAGTTTTAGTTTTTTTTTTCACAGACATTACAAGTTGAATAAAAGCTTTTAAAAAGTAGATACCTACGTTTTGTTTTTTAAATTACAATTCTGCCTATCTGACGGTTTTCTATATTAGAACGGTCAGAATCGTAGCCTTAATAGTATATTATATTTATACATGGTGTATAGCTCTGTCATTTGGCTCTAACGCAAATGTATTGGCATTATTTACTGTCCCCTTATATATGACACATTTTGACTCGCGGGAAGCAAGCTGAAGTGGCGCACTTGTTTTAAACTCGCATAAGATCACACCGGTCGTAGGTTCAAAACCTACCGATATGTATATTTTTTTTTTGTTTTTATACATAAAGAAACATTGTTATCAAATAAATGAACACTTTTTATTAAAAAAAAGTAATATTGTAAATTTAAAAAAAAAATAAATAAATATTAAATATTATTTTACTTATTATTGTTTCTATTTTTCAACATATGATTTATCATGTTTTTAAACCTCTTTCATTTACACGGTGAAATAGCCATCTAAAACCGATATTTTTTTACTTCACATCTCCGATCCATCGAAATGTCAATTTGGTAATAATAAGTCATGAAACAGAGCGTCGCGAACGCAACCGCATATGTCGGCCTTCGAAGCCGAAATGAACCACGTTTCTAAGAGCCAATAACATTTCATTATAAAAGGTTGGCTGTTATGCCATTTGAATCAGTAATTGATCCCCACATAAGAACCATATTGACCCAATGTCGCTTGCGGCATTTTGAATGCCAGCGCGTCGTCGCGAGAAGAGCGCGCTCATCTCATTGTATGACAAAAATAATATAAACGGGCTCTGCAAAATAATATTTTTAAAATATACTGATATTTTATTTGAAAAAAATAATCGTCAGTACTACAAGTTTATTGTACATAGTTTATGTAAAAAAAAACAAACTTGAAAAAAACACACAGTAATAAGTAATATTTAACAGTGAATATGGATGAAAGTTACACTTTTTATATAATTTTTTTTAACAAGAAAAACTTATTTTTTTAAATTTATGCGAAAGCATTCCTCTTTACAACTATTGTTAAAATGCCGTAGTATTTTTTTTGAGTTTCTTGATCGTACAGTTTAGTGTGAGGCACGTTTCAAAAAATGCTCTAAAATGAAAATTTCCTGTATAGCTCCCAGATTTAATTATTTTCCTCAATTTTCCAATACTTAAAAAAAAATCTGAAATAGCTATCTACTTAAGAAAGGTACTGTGAGTTACGATAATTTTTTTTTGTTGGCTAACATCATCAGTTATTTCAGTATGACTGTTCAAAAATTGCCAAAAAATGTAATTTTCGAAATTTACCTACATCGTCGCCTTAATCATGTATCACTTATGACAGCTGGCTCATCAGTCCGCGTGCATGAGTGCTTCGCTCCTGTCCTTGGACGGTTTATTCACGGGCACAGCAGATGGCTGCAGTTTACCCTTTCCGTGCCCTTGCAGGACGTCCAATCAGCGGCATTGTGCCGATTGTGCCGCCGGCTGCATCGACCTTGAGGCCGCGAGAGGGTTAAAATGTGGGTTAAACAGCGGGTGATGCAAAACAAATCGAGCGCTTTTTGCGTGCGCTCGCTTTGTGCCGCTGCGTGCGACCGCCGAAACAATGGCTCCGAGCGGCGCTATTAATTGGGACAAGTACTTACTTACCCGGCGCACCAAACCCAGGTGAATTAACGCCGGGTGAGTGCTGCGCGCTGGACCCAGAGCGTGGGACCGCCGCTTCGTTTGAAGGTCGGCCCTCATATATTAACACGTTGACTGTCCGTGCATTTTATATAATGCATTTTCGACTCATCCATGACGTTCGTGCATTACATGTAATGCATTGAGTTATACCAACTCCACTATCTTTTATGGGGTTTACGTTTGAAGTAGAAAAAATATTTTTGGCGGAAGTATACACAAGGATAAAAGTAAATTAAACAGGGTTGTGATGATTTAAATCATTTTATTTAAATCGGTGATTAAAATCGCGATTTAAATCAAGTGATTTTAAAAAATTGACTTTTTTACTGCATACAAAAAATGTCAAGGGACTTCCCCCGACATTAGTTGATAAACAAGTCATAGAGAAACCCGCCTCTACTGATTCGTGGATAGCAATACATAATATGAAAAAATGTATAACCGAAGAAGAATTGGATATAATCAAGCAACTGCTAAGTACAGTTGCATCATCCTCTGGGGTCGAAAGAATATTTTCGGTATTCAATTTGGTGCACAGTAAAATAAGAAATAGATTAGGCAACGAGCAGGCGGCTAAATTAGTCTTCCTTTTGAAAAAACTAAATTCGAACAAGTTTCAAAACCAATAACATCTAAGTAAGTTACTGTTACTAATATAATAATGTAACTATAATGTAAATATAAGTAAGTGACTGCGACTGCGGTGAAACCCATATGGTTTAATTTATGTTAATTTATTAATTTTAGGACCGTTTTTCCTTGTTCACTTCTTGATAAATATGATAAAAACAATATTTCTGTTTTTTAAAAAAATGATTGAAAAATGTTTTTGATTTAGAAGAAGTAAGAACTCCTTGATTTTTGAAACTTTTTACGAATAGTTTTTGTTAAAATAAATGGCAAATAAATATGCTACTGTGTTTTTACTTTATAGAAGAACTAATATATGTTGATTTTTGTTCATGTTATTAAAACATATTTAAATAAATAACAATTGTATTGTGTTTTTCCTGACTTCCAAATTTAATAAAATACAAATATATAAAAAAAACAAAAAAATCTGATTTAAATCAAATAAATCCGATTTAAATCAAATTATTCCCAATTTTTTTTATCAACCCTGAAATTAAAACACCAATGTCCCGCAGTATTTCTTTTTATTTTCTGAGGATAGCAATGATAAAAATATAAAATGATTTTGTTCAACAAACTTTAATGGATTTCATTTAAACAAGGAAGACAAAATGGTTTAAGACTGACCAAAATTAGCTATGACGTCCATGCATCGCATTTAATGCACGTTGAAATTCTCTAAAATAACGTTGTGATGCGTGTTTAATCACTACTCCCATTGTTAAAAAAACATATCAAATAAATATATCGGAAAAAAAGGACTATCGTGGCTAATACCAAATTTTGCTCGAGCAGTCAACGTGTTAAGCTGCCAAGCTCCACGCCAGCGTGACTGACAGAAGACTGCACTGAGTTGATTAAGAGCAGTGTGGTCAAAGTTTCAAAAGGACAAATACCACCGGCGTGCTTGAAAAAATACCATTTTACATTATGGAAAGTCCAAAAAAAGTCTATATAATTTTATTTTAGAATTGTATTGTTTTCATTGAAATATAACATTTATATTATAAATAAGTTAATATAATTATTATAGCTGATTCTTTAACAAAAATAAGAAAATATACATTTCTTGTTTTTAACTAAAATTACAATATTTAACTAAATCTACGGACGTGTTTCAGTCTGCCAGTCTGAGTAGGTATAAAAAACCAGTCGCCCGGTCACCGTTTATTTATGTATTTATTTAAGAATTTATTACTATAAAACATTGATTTTGCTTACAAAAATAACAGGAACCGAATAGCAAAACCTTTATCACCCAACTGGGGCTGTCCCGTTCTAGGGTGGACAGGAGAATCGAAAACAAAACAAACATAATTATTTGTAGGTAGTCAATTTTCTCGGGGCGCGTAACCCAACGTAGCTCTTCCACTAAACCCCAACTGTTTTTGTTACTTTGTAAGAAATTTACATATGTATATGTATATAGCACACCGTGGTCACAGTATAGTACCGTGGTTAACAAAGTTTCCAATAATTTTCTATTTAGTGATAACTACTCTTTAGATTAGAATTCCATTGCATTTGCTAATCGATTCTATGAAAATTTATTTTTAAAATCATGTTTGATTTCCTAATGGTCGAAAAATACCAAAAAACACCATATTTACAAAAAACACCACCGTCCAAATATTTGTGTTTAAAAATACCGTCGTCATTGCGAAAATACCATACCTGGCCACGAGACAGCCTACTGAGCCAGTAACTCCTCATGCTGGACTCAATATCGCTCACTGAACTGATGAGTGAGCCCTGATGCGGCCTTTGCTTTTGGGATCTCACTATTCCGTACCATTTTTACCACGCTTTTATTAGGTCGACCTGTATGTAACTAACTATGTAATGGAATCTAAGGTAACTAATTTAACCATCTTCCAAGGATCGTAGCGTCATGAAAATTGGCAGCTGTATGTAGTTCTGATGACAATACAATAATATGGTACTGTCGAACTGATCTGATGATGGAGTCGGAAGATATGAACTGGAACTTCATGATGGAACATCGTATCATAGGTGTGTTTGGACTTGTTAGAAAAGTCTTGAAATGAACTTTGACCACGATTTGGTTTCAAGGTCTGATGATGTGGTTTTTACGTGCATTTATAAAAGCGTGTTTTTAGTGTTTTTTTTAACTAATAATTATTTGTTCGACATGCTTCATCTTTTGTGTTTAGTTCTTTTATAAATACATTAAATATAAACTGTGTTTTCGATTGTAAACAGTAGATTCATGTACAATCTTATAATCAAGAGGTACTTATAATCATGTACTTATAAACAATAAGGTTGGCTACCGCTCTCGTTGACGGTGCATATGATCAGTTAACCCTGATGGCTGAACGGAAGAATATACGAATGATTATACCTTGGTTGAACATATCGTGCAGAATCAGTGTTATCTCGGGCAATGTAATGTCTATGTAATATCGATAACCCGAAAACGAATTCAGGCCCCTGGGACGTTCGGAATTCAACCAATGAGCGTCCGGCGCTAAACCCTGATCTTAGATCGGAACTGAACCCCATAGAACATTCTGTGTGACAAATTTTTACAGTTGGGTTCGGTACATAATTCCCGCCATTTCCACAATCCCCGAACCGAGAAAAGAAGCAACAACAGAATTTAAGAATATGCTACAGAATAACGTTGTGAGGATGATTTAGTTAATGAATGATCAAATCCAAGCATGTGTAGTAATAGTAGTTAATCACGTGGTTGTAATAAGAGTTATTAGCAACAGAAACAATCTTTTAGGCTTGCTTTGTTTAATTTCTGTTTGAAATTTAATATTACCGATCTATGAGTGCCTACAGATTGACATCGGTAAAATTCGATTTAAGAGACCTCAATTTAATTAAAATGGATAAGTCACAAATCATTATCCTCAATTTTATGTTAAATAAATATATTTTTTAAATAAATGCCATAATTTTTGTGACAAATAAAGAGAGGTGGCTCGATTTCTTAGCAGCCAATACTATGGATACAAACATGTAAATATATTAAAACGAATAAAAAACACGACTGCTATTACAGCAAGTGAACTATTGTATTAATAATTATTTTTATTAAGTTTTGTTATGAAATGTTTGTGGTTTATATATTTATCCATATAAACAAGTCCACTAAACAAGATATATTTTTGTAATTTATGGACATTTGAACATTTAAACAACTGCTTACTTGATATTTGGACAGTTAAGGTGCTCTATGACACCCAGGATGGCATAACGATTCTAACAATACCACACAATTCTAAATCGGTTCAAGCGTTTAGAAGTTATGGTATACCTAATAAAGAAGCGGAAAACATACATAGATGAACCCTGAACACATTACACTTAGTAACGATGCCACTACGCTGATTCAAGAATTGCAACAGTACTTAGTTATCTAAACCCAGACTTTTATGAAGAGCTATATACTAGGTATAGCTTGGTGCCTCGTATTGTGATGAGTAAAATACTTAGTTTATCAGTTTTAAAAAATGTATATGCTTTATGTACCTAATACTAAAATCTTGTTTTGGACCATAAATTCAAATAAAGAAAAGTTGGAAAATTTTGAAATAAAAATGTTTTCAAGTAGGCATTAGATATTTAAAACCCTATAAAAAGGTAGTTTTCATGTATTTAACCATTTAACTATTCGTTGCCTAGCTGAGTCCGAGAGCAAACTAGCCAAACACATAATAGAATGCAAAGTATTTCGTAATTTTATTTTGTAGATATAATACACGGAATACCCATGATCGATACATGCAGCTTCATAGGTTGCTTCATATAAAAAAGTGCGCATTTCTCTTTATGTTATAAAAAACTGCCGGCTACAATAACTGCATTCGCCGGCCAAAATCAATAATTTTCCCAAAAAATATCAAAATACTCAAATCTACTCACCAGCGAAGGTCCCCGTGATCCACACGAAATATCTATTAAAATCCAAGCGGAACCACAACATTAATAATAAAATAAACACGACAGCGAAAATATACTTAGCGAGAACGAACGCACATTATCCAAAACGGAGTGGCACAAATATACACACAAACTTATCGATAAAATCGTAATGAATGAATGAAACGCGCCGGCGAAGGTTCAAATCCTCAGGTATTCATTACCAGCGAATTCACACACGAAAACGAGAAAAGTGGCAGTATCAACACATCGTAAATACTAGCAACCATTGCCGAAACGTCAATGCGGCTGCAATGTTTTGCAATATTGGGCGGTCGCGCGCCTATACACACCTCGTAACTATGCGTTAGTTATGTACGTAATGTTACTATGCAAAGGAGATGGAGCGTTGCTCAAGCAAGTTTAGACTGCGATTAGTACCATTTCTAGATATGAGCGAAAGAGATAAACGATGAGATTTCTCGACGCGCGTCGCGCAGTCCGGTCGACGTAGTATTTTGGTGAGCGCATAGACTTGGCAACAGCGGACGCGGTGTCAATGGCTGCAAGCGAATACTACGAAAGAATGGCGCCGCATTCCGGCAGATGGCGCGCACAAAAAAAATATTCAAAAATAATAAAAAACAAAAATACCTATACAATATTCAATTTTTCAATTTTGAAAGACACTTGCGTAAAAGATTAAATAATATTGCTATGGTAACCGGAAATAATCATTTAAAAAAATGCTCTTATAGCGACTGGCATTTTATGTTGACTCGCTGATTATGAAAATTTGCCGTACAACTTTTCTCTCAAAATATGTACCTATTAAAAAAAAGGAAACATGAAATAAATCAAGAAGACTCTTTGAAAGTCTGCATATTTGCTCTGAGTGAAATATTTTTCGAAAACCGGTTTCACAGTATGCGCCTTGAAGATGCGGTCAAGAAAATAATGCTTTCGTAGGTTGCAATTTGCATATTATTGTAGTCGTGATGACCGCACCACCATCGACCGAATTCAATCCCCCAGTATTGTAGTGATGTTTTATTAAAATTGAATTTCTATCGTACTATTATAATAATTATTGTTTTCTGATTAGTTAGGTAAAAAAGGCAGTAGTTACACGTACTTGCAAAAGAGTTAACAATTTAACATTTATTTTAATATGTTTTTGAAAGGGTGCAGTTAATAGATAATAATGGTTATTATTCTTGGTTATGGATAATATTATTAGAAAATATTAATGAATAATAATTAGTAATTGAATAAAATAAAATAAAACATGTGTACACGTGGTATTTGCAAATCTTGTAACTCATTATTGAAAATATTGTCCCAGGGTCAACATTTTTGGAATCACCGTTACCTAAGTTTGCATAGCAATCAACGCATTTATCAATAATAAAATAATCTGTAAAGATATCTTTCTTTCTTAACCCCATATTCTATTACAATCTGTTGCATTCAGCAAGGTGTATGCTCAGTCCCAGTGCATATACTGTGCCTAGTGGCACACCCTGATCATTCCACTACCAAATCTTGAGGTATTCTCCTCTTAGTCGGCGAGTAACATAATCCGTGTCCTCCAATGATGATGTAAGACTATTTAAAATTTGGTGCTCTTTCAGCCTCATTTTGTATTTTTGGACCACACTTCTAACATTCAGCAGTATTCAGTGCTGGATTATCCAATAGGCCAAGTAGGAATCGACCTATGGGCCCCACGCCATTTAGGGGGCCCGCGACAAGGAATAATTATAAACATAGTTTATGTAGGTGAGGTGTGTATTTTCTGATAGGTTGGAAAAAATAATTGAATTGAAATTCTAAGGAGAAAATGTTTAACAAACCTTTTGATCCGACTAATAGTATAATTGTAATAAATTTTCGACTTTTGGCCGCTGTCAGCCTGTGCGGTCGTATTTTGTCTATATACGCGTCGATGCTACGCGACATAAGCGTTTTTGCCGGTGCTATCATGTTTTGTTTATAGATTTATTTGACTTATCTATTCTCTACACTAGATTATCGCCGTCAGAATGTTCGACAGCCCAAAGAGGTGCCCCTAAAAGTGACGGGGGGGGGGGCGAAATCTCGACGTCCTAAGGGCCTCTACATGGGTTGTATTGGTGGACATGTTTCTCTCGTCTTGGTGATTGGGCTTCGTTAACCTTAATTTTCTACTTTTTCATCCAATCTTCAATGCCCTTTAGGCCACATAAACACCATGCTTGACCATAAAGTGTCGATCTTTTAAGTGATTCTACATAATAGTCCGTCGCTGAGCAGAATTTTCTCTCTTCAAATGTCCTTTGATCACTATCCAATATTTTGTGGTCTATGATTGCGCTATGCTTTCCCGAAACCACAACTGGCCATTGGGTATTATTTGTTCCTCTTTAATTATTGCCATAAGTCTTATGGTCTACTGTCTCTACACGGACTTTCCGTTTCCAACGTCAACGTCAACTACAACGTCGACGTCAACTACACGTTTTCCAACGTTGGCAGCATCGCCTCGCCTCATTAGACATATCTCTCTCGCTCTTTCCCATAAACTTTCCACGCGTGACGAGTGGTGCCGACTTCCTTCCACCTTAGCGACGAGCCGAAGAATTGGCACAAGTGTAAACGGGCAATAAAGGAATCAATGGTTCCTATAAAGTTGAACAAATAAATCAACTCTAAAAGAGCACAAAATACCTGCTGTGTCGTAATCATTTTATTTCGTAGAAGTTCAGGTTTCCAAAATTTCTATCGTTATAAAATTTGTGTTTGGTAATTAGGTAAGGAAGTCGAAAAAGTATTGTTTTTTCTCCAATAAGCAAATATGTAGTGAAAGTGATTTGTATGAAATATGTAGTGAAAGTGATATTTTAGTATTTATTGAATAGAGCATTGTTTAGTTTTTTTCCTTCTTATGTTATCCGGGTATTTTCTTCGACTATTTTCGACTATTGTAATTTAAATATTATTCGACTATTTTCCCCTTCTTATTTTGCTTTTATATAAACGATAATATATATAAATATAAACGATAAACGATGCGATACGTTCATTTGTCTATCTTTTGTTAAAATTTCGTTCTAAAATTTTGAATCTATCGTAGCTTCGTCAGTATCGTAGCTACGTAATATAATATAATTATTTCTACATCTCTTGCAGGGCCAGTCGCGAATGGAGACTGGTTCCAAGATCAAACTGGCCGGCCTTGAGACGCTGCACTTTCGAAGTTGCACTGATAGCTTCTTTCCATAATACATGCGATCGAAATGTATACATTACAAGCGATTGTCACAAATCCACTCTCTTCTTCTTCTTTAAGGTGCCGCCACGTCCACTGACGTAATTTTGTGCTATCTGTGGATTATAGTGGATATATTAAATTATTCATAACCCATTATTATTAAAGAAAGACATAACCTATTATTGGCCCTAGAACACATAGCGTGTCAGAGTTCGATGTCGCCTATTAAATATGTACCTATTTTATTGTTGGTCGAACGTGCCACTTTTATTTCCCAAACGGTCACGCAAACGTGTTTTTGTCATTCCAAAAAGCAAGTGCTGCCATCTCTCTTCCGGTAGTGGAGACTTCCGGTAGACCTCGGTCTCCCTCGTAGCAGGCAGGCGGTGGCGATACCGATACGATATTGGTTTCGGCTTGGAGATCTACTTAGTATATATCTTTGGTATCTTAGTAGTATCTATATCTTTGGTATCAGTGGACTGTGATCACACTGTGATACCAAAGATTGAATATCGTGTGACTACCGACGACTGCCATCACGATTTATGACGGCTTAAAACTATTTCTCACGGATAGAAAATATTTAACAATTACAAAAAACGTTGACAAAAACTGGTATAAATATGACAATAAATAAGTGATAAGACAATAAATAAGTGATAAGACAATAAGTAAGTAAAAGTAGAGCAAAAAGGAGTTTGGAGGCGCCGGGTATCGATCCCGGTACCTCTCACATGCTAAGCGAGCGCTCTACCATCTGAGCTACGCCCCCGGTGAGAACGCATGGGAATTTATATCTATGAAAGAAGCCTACCTAAGAATGCGTGAAAAACATTACCAAATAAAATAAAAAAAAAATAACGGGTTCTAATGTTCATCAAAGGCCGTGCTTGTTGCTGAAAAAATGTAAATTAGTTTTAGCTTTAGTTTTAAATTAGTAATAGCAGCTACCCTTAATTTGGTGTCTAAAGATTATTTCAAAACGACGAGGAAACACACATAAAAGAATTATACCGTAGGATTTCCATGTAATTGTACATGTGCATATTTGTACATACCAAATTTGAAAGAAACCGCTGTAACAATTTGTAACCAAATCGATCTAGTGTAACCAATTGATATTATAACCGTGGTACTAATACCATGGTTACCTGATCATGATTGTTACATTATCAGTGGTGAGCAAGGACGTATGGCAAAGGGGGGACCCCCACCCCCCACCCAAATTTTTCTTGTTTTCCTTATCTTATGTGATTTTCGATATGAATTCATACAACCAACTATCAGAAATTCACATATGCAGCAAATATCCTCCTATTTAGCAAATAAATCAGTATTTTTGTTTTCCTTCTGGCATTTTTATTAACTTTTATATTTCGATTACAGTGTAGATTAGGTTAGGGTTACTTTTTGAGAAAAATAATGAATTGATACTACATTTCTAAAACTCATAATCAATAGGAGTTGTGGTGTAATCGAAATGACTCTGAAATTGAGGTGGCATTTTGTAACATCAATGACGAATTGTATGCTGTTTTCGATTGGAAACGTATGCGGGATGGTTTTTAGTACCCAAAACCAAAAAAAGTAATGTTGTGCAAAATTTGGCTTTATGGGGATTCTCCAAATGACCGATTTAATTATTGTTCATGTCAAACAACAAACCCTGTGCCCGCCCTAAGGTAAGGCAGACACCTGTAGTCCATGAAATAGTCTTTTCTTTAAAATACAATCCTTCGGGAGCGGCGGGCACCAGCCCCTGTGGCCTAATGGATAAGGCATCGGCCTCCTAAGCCGGGGATTGTGGGTTCGAGTCCCACCAGGGGTAAATAGCTTAATTTTGTCACCCTAGCCTTCCCCGTTGATACCGTTAGTTCATATTAATGCGTACAGATGGCGCTGTTTCTTTTAATTTAAATTTAATTGAAATAAGTTTATTTTTGCGAGAAATAGCTTCCTTTCTTTATTTAGTCGTGTTCGAGATGAAAAAAATATATTTTATATTGAATTAAATATATTATGATTTAGTGTAAATAATTGTGCCATCAGTGGTCATGGTCCGACACTAAAGCTCCGGGGTTATTGAGGCGTCATAGTGGGACGGTTAACATCGGCCCGGATAGCTCAGTCGGTAGAGCATTGGACTTTTAATCCAAGGGTCCAGGGTTCAAGTCCCTGTTCGGGCGACTTTTTTTTTTGCTTTTATTCCGTTAAATTAAATAGTTCGTTCCAATTCGCATACAGGATTTTTTTTTTTTTTTTTATTGACTTGTTTTAACCCGTTTGACGCCAACAGTGCATTTTCCGTCGTTTGACAGATTCGCGTGCAAACGTACCCTGGATAAATTGTGATATATTATATAAAATACGTACAGATTAAATGTGTTAATTCACAAAATCGACCAAAATGTTGTGGCTCAGTTTTTTGAGCGGAAGGAAGCTCAGGCTTCAGAGCGGTTAAATAACATGTGGTATTTCAAATTAATTTTTCTCACAGGTAGGTGAAAAGCAGAGTGTAAAAGAGCATTGATTATATAGAAAGTAAGTACAACTTTTATTGATTTAGGCGTTTGGATTTTATTACCTCCGTGTTTTTTTTATTTTTTGATTGTGATTTTAAAATATGATTATTTGACAGTTTAACATAAACAACACTTTTCATCGGTCAACAAGTTTTTATCATTTTTTAATTGCTGTGTTACCAGGTGAAAAAGAAATATGTTTATGAAAAAAGCTATAGCAAGATCCGCAGATATTGAGCAAACCTGAAAGTTGGCCACACTGCTGGCGCACCAAAACACGAGTGCTCTCCTGGGGCTGACGGTGTTTGTGTGTGGGTTGTATTTGAATGGGTGCTTGTATGCGGTGGTGTGAGTGGACGCGTCTGCGACCCCGTTCAAGGTCGAGCGCGGCGTCGGTTGGCGTCGCTGGGCGTCGATCGATGCGCCCTTTTTGGGCGCCGAGACGCCAACTCTCCCAACCGACGGCGAGCAGGGTGTAACGGAATATAATGTCAACAGAGCGACCTAGCTAGGAGCTACATAGATAAAATTAAATACGTTGATACTGGGTGATTACAAAGTGATATGTCAGTTTTCACTTTATTTAGGACCTTTTTTAAAACTTTTTTTAGACGAAAACAAAAGCTGTAGAAATTTTATAACCTATTTTTGTTAGGTACCTATTAAATGAAATGAAATATCTTTATTATCTGTAACTGCAATTATATATACAAGCTATCAGAATTACACCCTTTTTTCAACCTAACTATTTTTTCAATGTAATATTTTTATAACCATTTTTCAATAAAAAAATCCTGGTATGGAAGGGGTATTCTTTTGGTTTAGTTATTTAAGTGCTTATAATTGTAAATACAGGATGAGTTTTAAATTAGTGGCATCCTTGAAGTGGGTGAATCAATACGCCCAAATAAGAAACTTTTGTATATGAGATATTCCAACCAAAATTACACAACGTGGTTTCGGACCAACAGCGCATCTGTGTGCTAAATTGTATTTTAAGAAATATCCTCCTGAGTTGCAGACACCCTTTTTTGTTTTTTTTAAACTTCCAGTACCCTCATTATAATGACTTATTATGAGGAAAATAGTTTTTAAAAACATGCGCTGGCAAATATGGTTGTTCATATTTCAATGTTGCCATTCAAAACGCAGGCCTCAGATTTTTTTTCTTACTTACTATGTATAGTATGACTAGCGCGCCCTCTGGTGAAACGATTTCAACCACAATCTTTTCAACTCTTGCCATATCCATATGATGGCCAGCCATCGAGAGGATGTCTTTATATAAATTTAAGGACACAACAATGTTAACAAAAGATGTTAAATTTGTATCCACGAAGCAAGCTACTGCGTTTTCGGCGAGTGAAATTCGGTGTTGCGTCTGCTCGCGCCTCCCAGCCCCCCCCCCCCCAACTCATTCCACCGCGTCGAGGTTCCTTTACCTCGTTCAATTTACGGTCTGTCTGCCTCTCAGATGACCTCCAACCGAGGTGAATGATAGTCCTTACAATGCAAAGCGGCGACCTTGGCAGACAGCAGCCCATCCTCCCTCCTTGTCCATGGCCGGAGTCAATACTAAAAGCGTAAGTCAACCCCGAGTCCGGAGGAAATTTTTCGTCGAATTGTCTGTTATCAATGGTTATACCATTGATTATACTGGTTTGGCCATCTATCGTTTTAAATTTGAACTACCGGCTCTTTTGTTTTGAAAGCGGGAATGACATTAATTTATTGACAGAAAATTAGTTTTATGTTTCACATTTGCAAAATGGGACGCTATGCGCTCGAACCAAACTGGGACTTTTTAAAAACTTACTCCAAAGCGGTGAGTCTTTAATGGCAAGCGTTACCGTGCCATTCTCAACGAATTCTCGTTTCCAAAAGTTAAAGAGAATGATATGGACGACGTTTGGTTTCAACAGGACGGCGCAACTTGCCACACAGCCAACGTAACAAATAGAGTTGTCAACTACAACGGGCGAGCCCGTCACCTCAGGAAGTTTTAACGATTAGTCGTTCTATCCCCCGTGGGGTGAACGCAGAAGACTTGGACAAAAACAGTCCACCGTCAAGCTCCGCCACATGCCCGTAAGAGGCCAACGCCTTAACCGCGAGATAACTAGGTGGGTTACCCAGCGGGATCAAACTCACGCCCTTACTTCCAATTGTGACCAGATTACTCCGGTCTCTCGATTGGTTACGAGTTCGAGGTCGATTGCGCGGTCCTCTCCCTTACGAAGCGGTGAGACGGTGTGCACCGAATCTACCGCTGACCACGGCATCCTTTGCCCGGCTGTTCACCCAGGATCGGGTAGCCGATGGTCGTTTCAAGAGCAGTCGCCGTAAGGTCCGTAACCACCCCCGCTCTATAGGAAACAGTACTGCTTCCAGACTCCCCCGACTGTTAGTCAGAGTGCACAGTCGATTGGCTTACGCCGCACGGTGTGCAGACCGTCCAGGAGCGCCAGAAGGTTGATTCCTAGGGGAAACTAGCCCTAAGGTCCAAGTCCTGCCCGAGCTCGCACTTCATGCGTGGAGGCCGCCGGATGGGTGTTGACCCATGAGTGTGACCAACCCTGAACAGAATGGGTTTTCGTGACCAACTCATCAGCAAGGGCCCATTAGCTCCCGAGCCAACGTAACAATTGGACATTGTGGGCACCTTTTTGGAAAACCGAATAATCAGCCGAAATTCTAATGACGATTGCCCCCCTCGGAGCTTAGATTTGAGCCCGTTGGACTATTTTCTGTGGGGAGCCGTTAAAGACAAATGTTACGCTAACCATCCAGAGACACTTGCGGCCTTGAAACACGAAATCGAAGTTGCCATTCGAGAGATTCAAGGCGGAACATTCGAAAAAGTAGGTACTTGAAAATTGGGTTGATCGTATGGGGTACTGTCGGGCCAGCCGTGGCGGTCACTTGAATGATATTGTGTTTCATTTTTAAATGTCAAGGTTCGACCTTTCCAATAAAACAAGATTTTTGAAAAAATAATTGTATTTTTGTTATAGCCTATTCTATTTGAAAATGTTAAATGGCTCACCCTTTATATGGTACTAGCTGACCCATGCCCACTTCGTTGGGCGGTAAAACTTTTTACTTGTGATGAAATTATGAGTGTCGTTCGGTTAGTACTTAGTGTTATGATTTATTTCCTGACTGCGAAAAGAAGGGTTATATTTTCACAGCATATGTTATTTGCATGCCAATGTGACAATATTATTGTACGTTATTTGTGAGTGTCTTCTTGTGAGCGTCTTATTTGAGAGTATCTTATCTCTTTAACCATTTATGCAGTAAAAGGGAATTTATATGCATTAAAAGGGAAAAGTCTTTTGTTTTAAACAATTGAGACGATAAATTTACTTATTTTGATATGAATTCATAATTGTTGATAGTATGACCCATAAACATGACCTAACGATTTAAATAATTTTTTTAGTATAAAAAACTACTTTTTGTGACCTAAATATAAAATTTAGACAGATGTTGTCGCTGACTTTTTTGTAGGCATTACCAAGCTCTACAACTTTTCTCTAGAACTTAATCATATATCTCTCATCGTTAAGGCAGCGTTAGTTAGAAACGTTTTCGTTCGGCCGTTTTTTCTCCGACTTACTTTGCAAATCCGACTAAGGCGAAAAAGTCTTTCCATTTTTCGGATTAATATATAGCCTATGACCTCACAAATAACGTGGCTTTCTATTGGTAAAAGAATTTTCAAAATCGGTTCAGTAGATCCAGAGATTACTTCCTACAACGTCACAAACTTTACCTCTTTGTAATATTAGTATAGATTAGGTTGCACAACTCCATAGAACGTTTTGGCAACCCTTATGCGGCGTCGAAATGCAGGTGCTGCTGATAGCATTAACGGCGAAACAAATTTATTTGGCCATTGTTTTGCCATATTTGTAAATATTTTTATTTTTTTTGTTTCTTTATTTCTATTACAACCTAACAACGGTATAGGAATTACGAAATATATCAAAGCACTACTAAATCAGTTAATCAACTAAAAAAGAAATGAAATACAGCAATTGACTCCAAAATTATTAAAATATTAAAAAGACTATAAATGATCAAAAAAATATATACATACAATAGCGAGGTAAGGACGATGTTATTTACGAAGTATTTTAGAATGTCGTTATACACATGTTGCTTTTAAGCCGATACACCCGGATGGATCTCTTTCGAAAATATCATTGTTTTTAATTGCTTTTAAATAACATTGATAATGAATGTTTTTTTAAAGACCGATTCAATATAAAAATCCAATAACTTAATCAATGATAACAAAAATAACTCAATTATTAATGCCATCTATTGCATGTGTTTTAATATTACCACCACAGAAAAAATACCATTATAATCAATAATAATACGGAGAGGTAGAATGCCATCAATTAGTCTATCTGAACTTTTTAAGTGCGTGATTGTTACGTATTGAAACCTTTATAAAATAATAAGAGCTATGATTTAAAAATTCATTTGTTATTTATATATTTGTATACCTTGTAGTCGTATTTAGAGCGCCAACGACAGTGCACCAACATACTGTTATACCACGAAAGTCGCGTTTTTTTAAACTATGAGTGCCATCTACACGTTGCGTTTTGTAGTATAATTCTGGCTGTCAAATTGAAGTACGACGTTGATTAATCTAATACGCTGTATAATCAATGGTATAACGTTCAGCGAAGAGAACTTTACCATTTTCTATGAAACTTATTTTCTAAAAAAATAAGAGTTGGTGAGCCGTCTTTTACTTTCATACATACTTTCAAAGTTTCAAAGGTTATTTAATTCCTCGTATTCGCGACTTAGACCGCATATAAACGTTGAAATGGCGTTGTATTGTAATAACCACGGCAACGAGTGCAAAGTTAAAGCCGTCTCAGAGCTAAGGGCCGCCGGATTAGCTCTATCTCGTTCGCTTGAACTAATTTCAGTTTTAGTTCACTAAGAAACGCAATCGGGCCCATTATCACTTTTTTGAATTCCTCTCGTTTTTCGTGAATTACACCGAATATAAACTTTGAAATGACGTTGTATTGTAATAACCACGGCAACGAGTACACAGTTAAAGCCATCGCAGAGCTGAGGGCCGCCGGATTAGGGAATCATTTTCAATTAAGACTTTAAGTAATGAAGGCTGTCAAAATACATTACTTAATCGTCCGCACGGCTACGCCTTCTTCGGCAAACAAAACGGTCCATTTACCCGGACGTTCCCGAATTGGACACGCGTAATACAGACGAGCCGAAAATGTTACCCTTGTCATTTTCATGCCCTGATAACTTAAGCATTCGCCTTCTGAGGCGGATCAAATTTCCATAGAGATGGAATTTCCGAAATACAATATTTACGTTGGATAACGAAATATCCCACTCCTCGCTTTCTTATATTATGATTATCATACTTTAAATCCCTTCAGGCTTTCCTTGTATCTACAGATTTGCTAAATCACTAGAGTAAGAATAAGTTCAAAGTTTAATTCCAAAAACCATGCAAGGGTATAGAACTTACAATAAATACTCTGAACTTACATGAATATGATTATCATACATCAAATCCCTTTAGGCTTCTCTTCTATCTACAGATTTGCTAAATCACTAGATTAAGAATAAGGTTAAAATTTAATTCCAAAAACCTGCAAGGGTATAGAACTATAAATACATATATTATTTATAATTCTTGTTTTGATCATTTATCTGGCAAAAGAAAAATCACATTAGAAATCTGAATGCCAATAAACTATACAAAATTAACCATTACATTGTTTACATATTAAAACAAGAATTAAAATGAGAATTAAGTAATATCTAAAACAGAAGTAAGAAATATCTAAAACAGAAATAATAAATCCACGACAAGTTAACAAAAATTAAAAAAAATATGGAATAGAAAGAAAAATCAATTGAATAATCTTGCAGAAAAAATAAAAATATCAATAATCAAAGAGTAAAATATAAAAATAAATACCAAAAAATAAAAATATAAAAATAAATACCAAAATTTTGTAACATGGTTTAATAATACCTAAACCATGTTATAAAATCAATAAATAAATTGTCTACAAATTGAAATATTAACAATAGGAAATATTAAAATGAAAAAAGTCTAAAAAATAGAACAAATATAAGTCCTCGATTGTGAATATAAATATTTAAAAGTCTGTGCCATATAAACATTTTTGTATTAAAAACTCCTTGATTAGCACTCGCTAGCACTCGCGAAACAACCGACACCTAAAGAAAACAAGTTAATATAACTGTCTCAATTTGTCTAACGAACGACAAAGGCGAAACAGAGCAAAGACTTATTCGTAACAAAAGGGATAAAAAGGTACGGCGTTGTTACATAAGTCTCGACAAGATTTGCCCGAAGATCGTTTCCCCCGAGTCGAGTGATTGGACGAAAGAGGGAGAGTAATCAAGTTGATTGATTGATCGCTCGCTATGCTTTCAAATAAATTGCTCACCCACTTATCGTAGCAATTTACAATTCGACGCCAAATACAGATCGTTTCTTTGCGCGACCTTCGTGGTGTTACTTTCCCGGCCCAGCGACCGACGAAGGAGGGAAAGTATTGTGAAAGCGATTTTTTTTCCGAGATGAAGACTGATATATCCATTTGAGCCCCTGAGACGATTAAGACCATTTCCAGATGGAAATCTGTCTGTGTGTTGGTATGTCTGTCTGTTTGTCTATGTGCCTATGTGCAAGGACTTATCTAGGAAAAGGGTTTGGGGGGGGGGGGGGTACAGGGGACGCGACCTCCCCCAAAATTTGTTGAGTAAAAAAAAAATCAAAAAAAATTGAGAATCCGCAACTTTTGCCACCTAGCTAGTGTCGGGCACGTATCCA
The DNA here is from genome assembly GCA_944548615.1 of Micropterix aruncella. Classification (NCBI taxonomy): domain Eukaryota; kingdom Metazoa; phylum Arthropoda; class Insecta; order Lepidoptera; family Micropterigidae; genus Micropterix; species Micropterix aruncella. The sequence continues at coordinate 15,825,858 of OX155954.1, read as the reverse complement.
GGGTAGGGGAAAGTAGGGGGAGGGGGATTTACCTCCCGAAATCCGGCGTATTTTCGTTTCATTGTACTACCGCGCGCGTTTAATGAATGTCCCCCCCGCCTGCCTGTGTGTATTCCTTCGTATGTGTGTATATCCGATTGAGCTGAAATTCGGCATGCATGCATCATTTGATCATGGCAAGATTTGAACAGGTTGTGGTTGAAATCGATTTACAAGGGGCGCACTAGTCATATGTCAATTTCGAAATATTAGACTTAGAGACTTGACATTCCGTACACAGATGCCTTGTTGGGCCCAAATTACACCGCCAAACATTTTAATTAAATATTAACGCTGAGCCGCCAGAGGCTAGCCGAGAAACGAACCGTGCTGCCGAAGGCTGTTGTGTAACGGAACCCAAACGGGGTTGTCTGCCGGCCTAGAGAGGGCGCTTATTACATTTTAGTTGGCGCTTAGCCCAACCCCACCCTTAGCCGAGAAACGAGCAGCGCTTGACCCAACAGGGTTCGTCCCCCGCCATAAGAGGGCGCTCGTCAATTTTATTTATGAAATGAATATTCAGATAAAATCAGTCCTTGGCCGTACCGCAATTTTTTTAAAGCTTTTATTTACCTTGCAAGGTTTGTTAGTTTGTGCAGGTTAAATCTTGCAAACTGAATTAAATCCACTTCCTCGTATCCTATAAAATTGAAATTTTACATGATAGTTTAGTTCCGATGACAATATATTTTTATAGTTAGTATGACCTGATTCTACACCCAGAATCGGCTCCCGATGAGGATTTACTTCCACGGTCAACAACACAGAAACATAAGTTTGTATACGCATTCAATTATGATAGCCCGTTCTAAATTTTACCATGACATGGACATGACACGGTCAACAGCACAGAAATGAAATTTTGTGTATGCATTTAATTAGGATAGCCCGTTCTAAGTTTCACCGCGATAGGGCTGCTGCGCCCAGGGTTGGCTTCCAACGAGGGGACTCCTCAAGGATAAACAGCAGAAATACGAAACTTTGTATGGCATTCAATTATGATAGCCTATTTTAAGTTCCACTATGCCGGCTGCTGCACCCAGGGTTTGCTCCGAATAGAGCATTTTCTTAAAAGCTTGTTTTTAAAAATGTGTTTTTACTATTAACTTATTATTAGAAGGACATCGGCCGGCGTTGACTAACTGGATTGTTCAATAAATCTTAAGGCGACCTATTTACTGTGATTTCTGTGTCATACTATACCCAGTAGGTTTTTGAAAAAGAACTAATTCCTTATTTATGCTCAATTCTAGTGCACTAAAACCTTCCTAACTGTAAACGCTGTCATTCACGTCATCTACTACGGGCTCTTCGATAGCGTCAGCATTTGACTGCAATATTATTTCTACTATTTCTTGGTCTGGGATTTCTTGCTAATCGTCCGCGACAATTCATTCATCCACCTCGCTCGTATCTCTATCTTCGCATGCGGGAATCCCTTTTATCGATTCTGTCAAGTTCTCAAAATTTTCGGAGTCGTCTCCTTCAAGCCAATCATATAGCCAATCACACTGTTTTCTCCAGCATCTTTGAATAGTTTCTACTTTCACTTTATCCCAGGCTTGCACACACCAATAAATAATGTGTTTCACATTTACCGCCTTCAATGCTACATTCATGTTTTTGTGTTGTATGTCAGTATGTTGCAGGAGGGTTCTCAAAAATAGCCCGAGATAGTGCTATTTTAATGTCGCTATTACGCCTTGATCCAGTGGCTAAATTATAATGGTAACATTTGGGGAAAGGAAACACACAACAATATCGTAATTTCTTAAATCGCAAGGATGCGCAGACGCATTCACATTTCGATTGCTCAGCCTTTTCCTCAATTCCATCAATTATTGTAATCTCCACCACTTGCTGCCTGTTTTGTAGGTACGATTTAATGAGTGAATTGGCCACTCCTCTAATTCCATAATGGTTTAGCTTGTCTACCAAGGTATTGATGTTTATACAGTCGAATGCTTTGCTTAGATCGCAGAACAGTTCTGCTGTAAGCATCTTCTTGTTTCGACTATTCTCAATCATGAAACATGCATACAGCGCGGCATCCTGTGTAGATTTTTTTTTTGTCCGGAATCCATATTGACTGTCTGAAATGACCACAAATTTTTCAAGGAAACCATTTAGTCGTTTTTCGGTGACCTTCTCCAAAATTTTTGAGAAATTGCTCAGTAGGGCTAGGGGTCGATAATTTTCTACGCTCGTGCCATGGGATCGCCCTTTTTTATATATCGGTGTAATCTTGACTACTTTATGACAATCTGGAAATATTCCCTCTGAAAAGCTTAAATTGTAAAGATATGCTAGACAAGGTGCCAGTACACGTTTATGGATTTTAATTACGCTAACAGGTATATCATCGAGACCAGTTGATTTTTTGTTCTTTGAAGAGTCGATGCATTTTTCTATTTCTTGATTGTTGATTGATAGTTTGATCCTTATTAAATGTAGTTTATGTAGAACTCTTTGGATGCTTTCTATTTTTCTATTTTTCTAGTTTTCATATATTTTCGTTATTGAATTGCTGATTCTCTATGTTTTTCATTATTTCTGTTTATTTTTATTTTTATAGTTTGTATGTCTTTGCTATTTTTGAATTTCAATGTTTTTTTTTCAATATTAGTTTTTTATAGACTTTTTTATAATTTGAAATGTAATTTTATTTGTAGAAATACCATTTTTTTTAATATGTAATTTCTATACCTACCCAGATCGGGTTTTTGAAAATAAATTTTTCTTATTTCTTATTTCTTATTTCATTATCAATTAATAAAATCGCTTTTTTAGGCAAACCCTTTTTAGTTAAAAACTGGTCACTAAACCACTCGGTAAAGAGTTCACAAGACAATTTTTTTGGGCTCTATAAAAAAATTGGTAGCGCATGTCGAGCAGCATCCTTCGAGGCTCGAGGTTTTTCCGACTTCTTATTTTCTCGACTTCTTCTATTTTTCGACTCTTTCTATTTTTTCGGAGGCGTTTCGGATAATCCGGGTTTCGTATAACCCGAGTTCGGTTAACCGGGGTTCCACTGTACTTGTGCTCGTGTTCTAGCAGATCTGTCGTTAAATTTTACCCGAGTTTAGTAAAGCAAGTTTGTCTAAGATTGTGTGGGTTTATAGCGGCTATAAAAGAGGAGATGTTGTCGTCGCGTTGAGACCGTAAAACACCAATCAATATTATTTATTCTCCTCCGATCGACTTTAGCATTGAACAACGACCACGCGACGGGCGTGCTCATAAAAACGTCAGGCGTCAAGAGCAATTATTGCGGTCGAAGCCTCGGGTAGTTTTTCCCAGGGTAGTAAGGTTTTATATAGCGATTTATTACCGGAGTCTTCGGAGGTGACGTTGATTTGTGGCAAACAATATTGCTCGGTCAATATAGGTTAATTAATTGCTGTACCGGCGTAAGAAGACATATTGCAGACGAGTTCGTTCGTCCGTTAACGTGTCCAGGCCAGGCTAGGACAAGTCTCTCCAAAAATAGCGGCCTGGATGGCCTTACCGTTTGTCTCTTTTAGGTCCAGGTGTGTGATAGGGGTTCACAGTTTCGAGCAGGATCGGAGGTAGTCTTCATCTGCAGCAAAATCTAAATTCGGATATGAGTGACTAATTTAGATATTTCCTAATAAAAACGCATTATAATATAAAATGGGACTAGAAGGAGCCTCCTCGAAGGTTACGCACATTTTCCACTGTCATAGTCTACGATAATAAATAATCGGGTGTCAATTGGATATCAGTCAATAGCTGAAGGGACGGTGAGTAATATAAGCTACTTTGGGGAGGCTGGGGGGTGAAGAGGAGGGTAGAGGGAGAAGAGTGGGAGAGGGAAGGAAGAGAATACCCGAGCATCGCCGGGTAACATTCCACTAGTACCATATATAATCAATGCTATTAGGTACCTTATTCAATTGATTTTTCTTTTAACTTTTCTCTACAACTCAATCATATATCTCCCATCGTTAAAGCAGCGTTCGTAAGAAACGTTTTCATTCGACCGTTTTTTCTCCGACTTACTTTGCAAATCCGACTACCACGTAAAAGTCTTTTCATTTTTCGGATTAATAAATAGCTTATGACACTTAAAAATAACGTGGCTTTCTATTGGTAAAATAATTTTCAAAATCGGTTCAGTAGATCCAGAGATTATTACCTACAACCTCACAAACTTTACCTTTTTATAATATTAGTATAGATTAGGCCACATACACCTCTAGTCACAATAACCCTGGCGGTATGGCCGGAAGGCGGAAGATATTGTCACTTGGCAATAGGCCCGGGCCATCTTGTGTACTATAGTGTGTGAGCAATAAAGTTTTTCTAACAAACTAACTTTGGGGGTACTAATTAAAATTACACCTTTCCTAGTACACCAGCGCCATGTGTCCCGGAATCTGGCCTGCTGACTCTACCCCGGCATTTTATGGCCAAAATACTGTCTGATCTGAAAGTATTAAAAATACTGTCTGATCTAAAGCTTTTACAAAAAACTTGCACGTTTTGTGGCTGGCTCCCCAAGTAATAGTATGCGACACAGCAGCCCTGTAAATATCACAGAATCTGAAATGTAACACTTGCCATAAATCATAAATATCACATCACACATCGCCTAGCAGCGGTAGCCTTTCTCGCGAAATCGAGTATAAGATATATAGAGATTGAGTTAGGATCTCGCCATAATTGCTTCTCTCTCATGCGTGTTGACGGGTTAATCAGCCCACCAGTTGTCATGCGACGCCGTCGAAAGGAGCAATTACATTAACTTATTTTAAGGGCATCCTTTTAATTCGATACCTTTGATTACGTAATTACTCGCGCGCAGCTGAACTCTCTCACTGCCAGTTGTAATCAAAGCCTTGCTCGTTGGAATCATGGCAAAAGGGAGTTCACGGTAATTTGGGATAACATAGCAAATAGCATTTTGAACATTTTACAGCCTATTGTTCTGTTTAATTACACTCGTGCCATATTATGCACGAATGGAGTTTACACGGGCGTACACAAAATTAACATATCCGAGTATAGTATTGAACGAATAGCAATGCCTTAGGGCCTTTACGCGCCCGTTACTATCAAATTTATACTAATTACTCCATCCTCAACTCTGGTTACAGATTCGAGGTCGCTTGCGCGGCCTCTACCTGGCGTTAGCGGTAATTCATATTTCGAATTTGTTGCGCACCGAGGCGCCCTTTGTCCGTTAAGCTCACGCACGATTCCGATCGCGTAAGCGATCACCATGGCAACTCAGTTACTGATTTTAACAATCATATATTTAATTAATAATAGTAGCTAACAACACAAAGGCAAAAGGCAGCAGCAATTTCCATCGTGGCGGCTACGGTGAACGGTGTCCACAGTTGGACTGATACACCGAGTGTGTACATGGTGGGTCTTCGCCGAGACCCTCTCACTCGAAACTCTCGTCGAGAGGCTCTCGGTGGTTGAGAGGCTACTTCGACTACACGGTCGAGAGGCTACTTTCAGATCAGACAGCATTTTGATCATAGAACGTGGGGTAGTCAGTAGGCCAGATTCCGGGACACCTGGCGCTGGCGTACTAGGAAAGGTGTAATTATAATTAGTAGATAACTACCCCCAAAAGTGTTTTGTAAAAGCTGAAAATTCATTAGTAGACAGTGGATGCAATAAAGAACTCGAAACATTTTGTCAGACAGAGTCCTTCATAATCGAACGCGTGGTGTCAACATCTCCATACATGTCACGCATCGGACTAAGACGCATTGGTCCATTGTGTCGCGCAATATAATGGTCGCAATGCTGTCGCCACACGTTCGATTATGAAGCAGTCTGAACCAGTGGCGTAACAAAGCCGGTGCAGCCGGTGCGGCGCACCGTGGCCCACCGTAGTCCGGGCGCCCAAAATGGAACTTCTATCCACTTTTCATCCAACTCTGCTAAGAAGCTAAGGAAGCCGATAAAATGGATGTCTCAAATCAAGACAAAAACCATTCTAGAAATGTATATGTTCCGATTTTTTATGATACTCTTTAACTAATTTAAATATGTATCTTCTATGGAAAAATTGGTACATTTAAATTAATATTAAATTGCTATTTTTTAATTTGGTCAGTTTCGCACTTGGCACTTGTACTCAAAATAAAGTAATAGAAACTGTATTTTTTCTCATTCATGTTTAAAAATGGAGATATATAATTCAGTAATGAAATTAACAGTAAAAAGCCGTATATAGGAAAAATGTTTCAAAAATTCTCCCACAACAATGTTTCTGAGTACATGATCCCGCGTGTCCCGCCGAAATCCTTGGGAACTTGTTCCCCCACTAAATTCGAGGCAATTGTCTCCAAATTAATACGTTGATTTATATTGCATCTACAATATAAATATGTAATATAGCTTTGTTTATAGTAATTACATCTTATATGCCATAATGCATGTAGGTAAGTAGGGGGAGGTGCCTTTTGTTTTGCTGACTGTACCCCCGGTATTCAATGATCAAAATACTGGGCCCGATTGCGTTTCTTTGTGAACTAAAACTAAAATTAGTCCAAGCGAACGAGACAGAGCAATAAGTTAGAGCGGTAAATGAAACGAACGATCGTCGATAAATACTACCTGCCGAACTTATACTCGTCCGAATAGATTCGAGCATATTTCGTGCGGTGTAAGATTTGACCTTGGCGGGCAGTTTTAATGCGAAAAAGTGACAACCGTCATCTCACACTTCGCTCTAGCGTATTGCCCTGTCTCGTTCACACGGACTAATTTCCGATTTTAGTTCACGAAGAAACGCAATCGAGCCCAACTATCTCATCTAAAAGTATCACCTTTTCCAAAACTTTTTTGTCGCTGGCTCTTAGGTATTACCGTACTTTTTGAAAATACTTCATATGGTTTAAAAAGTTGTATACATTGCTTGTATAAATTGCTTGCTGTAGGTACATGACACCAGAAATGGACATTGGTTGAAATATATATAAATGGTTGAAATAATAGTAAAAAAAATGAAATAAATTGGCGATGCCATTTACCGATAAATTAATTACTTATTATTCTCTGTGAAAAGTGTGAAAACTAAGGTGGTTTCGCAAAAATATCTAGTTATTAAAAGTATGATTACATTCGACACAGACAAATTTCATTACTTACTGATTTCATGTAAACTTTCTGTTTGATAAGCTTGGTCGCATTTCTCACTCGTAAATAATATTTTTTCCACTTTAATCTTTTCAATTTATAAGTACGTCTTCAAACTCTGCACAGGTAGGTAACTATAATTACAACAGCGTTTCTAGGTATAACCATTAATTATAGACACGGGCGTAGCTATAGCTTTCACATAGGGGGGGGGGGGGGGGGGTCCGCGGGTACGAAAATGTACAAAGACAAACTAGTTATTGGCCGGACTTCACGCAGAAAAAAGCTAAATTCTAAACTCCAATCTCAGTTATTTAAAAATTACATAATCATTAAAATACACGCCAGTAAATCGCGGACAAATGATAGTTACTGTACCTACCTTTAAATAAAATAAGTAAATAATGTCGGTAGCAAGGGCGGTCCTAGCCATACATTTTGGGGGGGGTCACAGTTATGGGCTTAAGGTTTGGGGGGGGGGGTCGCTGTTATGGGCCATGAGATTGGTTTAACGGTTTGTAAATAAAACAAAGTTCCCCTTTATTATACAATAATTTATTTATGGAAACAAGTGTATTTGCATAAGGAGCTTATTATAAGCCATATATTTAGGATTTGGGGGGGGTCATGACCCCCTTGACCCCCCCCCCCTGGGACCGCCCTTGGTCGGTAGAGCATTTACTTATGACATTATACACTGTAAGTATAATTGATTATACTTACAGTGTAAATAATCAATGGTGTAAATATAGGTGAATACCGCATCACGATCAGTTCTGTAATTATAATCAGTGGGTATTTACGGCGAAAACCTCCACACATAATTTATTTGTCTCTATGTACTTAAAAAAAATATAATTCTGATTTTCAAAAATATAGAAAAATAAACCTTATAGCGCCGCGCCATCTTGCGATTGTAACGCAAACTTCGTTCAATCGCTTCGTAGTTCAAGTATACGCACGGTCTCAATTTACTAAAGTATTGCTACTAACTTACAGATGGCAACACGAGTAAGTTTTTTTATAATACATAAATCCAATCACGATCGAAAAATTTTTTGCTTATATTTATTGGTGACCCAGTAAACGTTCTTCATTCCTTTTTTTAATTATATTAGACGAAGCAGAAATTTCACAATAGAGAAACTACAGTACGTGCGACTTTCTTTTGCTTGGAATTTCGATACCTTATATTACTATTTTTGGCTTTGTTGGGATCTTGCAACGTTTTCGCAGTACTGTTGTAAAATATTGGTCCGCTTTTAAAATAAGTAAATTTATCGGTACATTAATATTTAGTCACAGTTTAAGATAATTCTCACACCGACTTCTTTGGATAATTGTAGTAATAGATTTAGAACGCTGCAATGTGTACCTACGCTGCAAGCTGCAATGTGCATGCCGCAATTTTTATGGGCTGTAGAAAAACAAATAAAAAAAATCAAGTCTCAAGTCCAATATTTCGAGATTGATATATGACTACTACGCTACCTGGTGGACCGATTCCATCCATAATCTTTTCAACCCTTGCTATGACCAAATGATGCCTTCATACCAAATTTCAGCTCAATCGGGTTAACCGCTGGGGCGCCAAAAATATTCTATAGACATTTTGCGTTGGTTTTTGGATCAGCGCGTAGCCGTTTCGGCTGCCCCCCATATATGTATATTGTATATCTATATACATATTATCATACATCACTAACAAGACTTAATATTAGGTAACAAGAGGAAATTCATGAAAAAAGATATTATAAATAAGATAAAAAACGAATTTACCTCCCGAAGTTTGTAACACCCGACGTTTCGGAGATGTTACAACCGCCGTTGTCTAGGGATAGACTGTAAAACGACATTGTTAGTATTTATATACAAAATCGACCAACAATTTGCAGCGCCATCGTGTAGGAATACACACACACACAGACAGACTTCAGACTTCAATCTGTAAATGGTCCTAATTGTTTCAGGGAGGCTCAAAATGGATATTTCCACCTTCATCTCGATTTTATTTTTGTTACAGCGCGTTCACAATAACTTCCCTCCTGGTTGGTTGGTGGGTCGGGAAAGCAAATCTTCAACATAAAATAAAAAAAATATCAAACATTAAAGCTTTAGATTGGTAAAATGGCGTCTCTTTACAGTTGAGTTTTTAAACAGGACAGCTTGGTAAAATAGTATACTATTGCATATAGAGAAAATGCTGTAAGAAGTCACAGACGGATTTTGGAGAAATCAAAAATGGCATTGTTACTTTATTAACAAGTAAATATATTAAAAAGGATAAAAAACACGACTGAAGATAAAGGCCTTTTAAAGTGCGGTTTGTTGCGTTCCTACTTTTATATTTAGTTTTAAAATAATAATATTTGTTATTATTATTATTTTAAAACTAAATATATATCATATTTATATGTGATATATACTAAATAAATATCACATATAAATATGATATCATATATACTAAATATATATCATATATATATCATACATAATTATATATCATATTTATATGTGTTTATATCTAATATATAAAAAATAATTATTATTCCATATAACTTAGTAGATTGTCATAAATTTTAATTTAGTTTATAATTTTATTGATGTTTTTAAATTTAACTTTAAATTTTAAATTGTACTCAAGTATTAGATAAGATTTTCCCTCTCGTCTCAAAAGAATTCATCGATGTTAGTACCACCTCAACACAGGTTCATACCTAGTGAGGTGGTAAACCTTATAAATAGGATAGAAACGAATATTATCAAAGTTACCGCGTGGTTTGTCAAACGCTTAATATTTTACTCAATTGACTATTACTTTTAGATTATTTTAAGTTTGACCATTTATTTTTATTTCCACATATTCTCCTATATTAATTTGTCCAGGTGTTAAATAACAAAACCATTAACATAAGACTTGCCTTACCTTTTATGAGATCAGCCGATCTACGTACGTACGAATAAGGAGTTAAAACAAGTAAATATATTAAAAATAATAAATAACACTGTAGTTACAGAAAGTGAACTATTGTAATTTATAATTATTTTTATAACGGGTTTTTATGAAATATTTTTGTGGCTTATGTGTTTATTTATATAGTACCTACATGTATATTTCCTGAATGTACTCAATCAGACCTTTTATTTGACACTAAACACGGTATATTTATGTTAATTTATTGACATTTGGACGTTTAAATAACTACTTACTTGATATTTAGACAGTTAAGGTACCCTATGACATTCGGGATGACATAGAGGGTCTAACAATGCCACACACGTCTAAATCGGTTGAAGCGGTATGGTGGAATAAAGAAACGGAAAACTTCATACATGAAACTTTAACACCTTACACTCCTTTTTTGTTGGGCAGTCGTGTAAAAAGTCATATTTTTTGGAGAAATCATTTTTAAAAAAAAATAAACATATTTTCAAACTATGGTTTATTTACATGCTTACGTAACTAAATAAAGATTTTACCTGTCAAATGATCAACGTGTTTACATTTATTAGCAAGGCATAAATTTAATCTTATTAGCACGCTCTATGTCGCATTTTGAATTTTAAAATTGTTGGCAGTCATCAATATGTCAATAATACATCATTAGAGATGAAGACGGAAATATCCATTTTTGACCTGTCTGTGAGTCAGTGTGTGTGTGTGTGCGTGTGTGTATGTGTGTGTGTTTGTTTGTTTGTTTATACTCTTTATTGTGAAATGTCACAATGGGCGGGTTTATTGTAATATGACAATCACTTACAATAAACCCTACTATGACGTGTTATATGTATGTGTGCGTGTAACATGTGTGTAAGTGTGTGTCTTGTTATTACATTCGATCGACAGAATTGAAAATGCAATTCCGTTAATTTGATCGCAACGGAAAATGGTGACCCAGCCGGGAATCGAACCCGGGACCTTACAATGTAGGATCAGGCGACCTAACCACTATGCCAAAAAGTATAAACAAACAAACAATAAACTTGCACGGCCACTATGTCTTATGCAAAAATCAATACCCACATACATCAATATTTCATTCAAAATTTGTGCTTTCGAATAGTTCGAAACACATCGGTAGACTTTTTATTTTCTGGTGGAGATAAAAAGGAATAATCTCCATACGTATTGTATTGTAGGGTGATAATCTTTTTAATTATTTATGGTGCGAATAACATTTAAGTCCAGCACAAACGGTTGGAATGCCTCACATAATACCAGAAACTCAATTGAAATTCTATATCAAATCGTGTGTTTCAGACATGCGGCAAAGATAAAATTAAATAATATTTGCTTATCTATTACTTACAAGAGGAATGTGTCGTGATGGCTGCGGCGTGCGATCTGAGTTAGAATTTCAGATCTGAATTAGATTCTAAATTACGGACTTTTTTAACATTGAAATTGACTCACGTTTATGATAAAACTAGCTGACCCGGCTAACTTCGTACCGCCTAACAGTCAATGAATGTCGTGTTACAGATTAGCTGAACTTTATTTATGATTTTATGAAAGTAATACAATGAATACAAAATAAATATTAAGTTCACTACTTTATTAAGACAATAACACAAAAAGAAATTAAAAATAAATAAAAGTAAAAAAAATAAGTATATCAATCGCGTGTCAGCAAGACATGATTGAATTAAACTATTTACAAATTGTGCAGCATGGGATGCACTCGGTTTAATTCTCTTCATTGAAGCACCTTGTGAAATACGTCATTTTTTGTTTTTTTTTAACAGGCGCAAGAACAAATAAAGCGGATGATTTGCCGACACGTGAACATCTTACGTACAACTGACCATGAGAAAACACGGATTTACATTTTGTATGGGTTTTTTTTTCTTTTATTTTGTTTCTTCGTCAATTTTCCAATTTTTGTTTTTAATAGTTATTCTGCTATTCGGGACGGAGACAAATACAACAAATTAGAAACCATGAAAATCGGTCCAGCCGTTCTCGAGTTATAAGTGTTCGAACAAACCCGACTTTGTTTTATATATATAGAAGATATCTCTGAAATTAATAAATCAATCGGTGATTTGTTCGCTTTTCGAAAGCAGACATTTTAACTAAATGATTAGATTAAACCGATATTGCAGCGAGTATGTATTTTGAGATTTAGGTCTTTGCCCTATTTTTAAATGTAGGTCTTTTTAACATTTTGACTTGAAAACGCCTTTAAAAGGCTGACATTTTAAGGTCCGGCCAGATCTAGCGATGAAACTCTTTTGTTGTCTGCATATTCTTGTGGTCCGAGGGTTGCTGCGTGTATATTTAAAAATAATAGACAATCGTCAATTGCTAAGTGTATTCGACTTGCGTGTTTGTGTGCTTACGTACTCGAGCAGGGGAGAGGGTCGGTTAGGGGTGTCGAAACTCACTCCGCGGACCAATGAATCATTCATAACTCCCCAACGGAAAGGGTCTCAAATATGACTCTTGCGTCGTTATGTAGATCTGGAAGTATTCTGAAATGTGAGTTGTTCAAAAAATTGAAGACGTCGAGTAAAAGTTGTGCTGGGTGACGTTATAAAATTGAATATTTTAGAAAACTCAAATGTTCTTTCACTTATAAATTAATGGAAAAATTGATTACACGTGTCTTTCCGAACAGTTTAAGTGTGTAAAACAATAAGTCTGGCATTTCCGTTTCACCACTGAGACTGCTGGAAGTATGACACCCCCGTAAAAGTTGCTCTGTATACAAAAGGCTTACTACAACCATGTACATAGATAGCATCCGGCTTACCTATGTGAACAAAAAACTTTTGACGTTACCATATGTGACTCATGAAGGTGAGTCCTCCGACTCCAGAGAATAAGTTGCCATTAAAGCTTTAAGTGATTCATTAAGATTCGGTTTTGCGGTTTTATTTACTTCTCAGAAGTAAAGCTTGAAAGGGTATAGTCATTAAACTGACTCACAGATAAGAATAATTTGTCAGGACACAGGATAACATTTACTCATTAAAGTATCGTCAGTAAAAATATATCGCTAAGCTTCCGGCTTTGATTGTTATTGTTTTTTAGCACCCCGTATGCTATTGATATTAGTTTGTATGATGGTGGAGCCGATATTTTGTTAAATTTAATGCTGATAGATAATATCGTAATTACGTATCTTTTCAACCTTAAAATAGCCATTGACATACGGTTCATAACAATCATCATTATCATCAGATACACCAGAATCACTCGAATGATCTCGAATAATCCGATAGTTGCCTCCTAATTCCTGGGGCCCAATATACATTTTAATGAAGGTTAAAAAAAAATAATGTTCAATATTACGCTTCTCTAGGTCGGTACATACTATACACAATAGTTGGTTCTTTGTGCAACCCTCTTTTAATTTTATATATCATAAACTATGCAAAAAGAAAGTTACCGAGCCACAATCTTTTATTGCATTAAAAATTAAAAAATGTCAAAAAAAAGCTTGGGCCAATTGCCGTACTATTTTGTATGAAAAATATATTTTTAATTAATCGAAATATTGACCCCTATTATCTATGAAATTTTGCCATTTCGATAAGAGTTAGTCAATACATAACTCTGCATAACATAGATCATGTGGCAAGGAATCAGTTGTTTTGAAGGCATTTTCACTGCAACTTCGAAGTTGATTTTTGACCCCTAAAAAAATTCTTGAAATTTTGGAAAAAGCCGAAATCTTTTGAAGCAATGACTGGCAAGTACGGTGTGTGTCAAAGAGTCTGCGGTCGAATTGCCGGTTTTTTTAAGACTAAATATCTTGAATTAAAAGTATGGAAAACCAGTGAATTACCATAAATATTACACATGTTTTTATACTACATTATGTTATATTACAATATAATATTCAATCTTACTTTACCTACAAATTTAAAACCAAAGAAAAACCCAATCAGAATCGTGTTAATGGGTCTGAATTCTTGTCTATAATATAAGTAATCATTTTATATCAACGTATTATGATGTAATTTTATTGAAATCCCTAGCAATGCATATTACTGGAATTTCTTATGTGTCCGTTCCACTTAACTAAATTAGGCATTTGTTTGTCACATTTCGACGTGTTTTGAATAATGAATCACTTCATACCGGATAAAGTCAAAGACATCACCAAAAAAATGTTACTCACAATGCAAGAAAGCATTAGTCGATATAACCTAACGAATTATTACATAGTTGACCAACTATATATTAGACGAGGAAGCATAGAGTTGTCACCTATAACGGGTGAACCCGTCACCCCAGGATGGTATTACGATATTGATCGTTCTTTTAACTTGGAGTGAGCGCAGAAACTTAAGGACGAACACAGTCCAGCTACGCTTACTCGCCCGTCAGAGACCAACGCCTAAGCGCGTGGCACTGGGAAGCCTCCCAGAGGGCAGCCTCGCGCCCTGGCTACCAGATTTGGCCTGATTTCTCCGCCCTCCCGTTTGGTTACGGGTCCAAAGTCGCTTGCTCGGTCTCTACCTAATAGCGTCTTTTGCCAATCTGTTCCTTCGGGATCGGGTAGCCAACGGGTAGTTTCAAGAGTGGGTGACATCAGTTCAACATCCACCTCCACTGCTTCGAAAACATAAAGCAGGAAGCATATTGAGATGTCGACTACAACGGGCGAGCCCGTCACCACAGGACGTTTTAACGATTAGTCGTTCTATCGACCTGCAGTGAGCGTAGAAGACTTTGGACATAACAATCCGACGTCTAGCTACGCCACAACCCGTAAGAGTCCAACGCCTTACCGCGAGTTAGCCAGGAATAAACCTGGCGGCTCGAGATACTCGCGCCCTTACTTCCAATTGTGACCAGATTTCTCCGGTCTCTCGATTGGTTCCGAGTTCGAGGTCGCTTGCGCGGTCCTCTCCATTACGAAGCGGTGAAACGGTGTACACCGAATCTATCGCGGACCAAGGCGTCCTTTGCCCGGCTCTGAACCGGGATCGGATGGCCGTTAGAGCAGTCGCCGTAAGGTACGCAACCACTCCCGCTCTATAGGAAACAATACAGTTTCCAGACTCCCCCGACTGTTAGTCGGAGTGCATAATCGATTGGCTTGCGCCGCACGGTGCGCAGACCGTCCAGGAGCCCCAGAGGTTTGATTCCCAGGGGAAACTGTTTCCAGAGTCCTACCCAGGTTCGCACCCCGTGCGTGGAGGCCGTCGGATGGGTGTTGACCCGTGAGTGTGACCGACCCTGAACACATGGGTCATCGTGGCCAACTCATCATGGGCCCGTTAATTCCCTAAAGCAGGAAGCAGGTTAAGAGTTTCAAGGCGATAGGTGAGGGCAGCAAACCCCGCCCACCGCCCGGGCAGTTATAACGACGAGGGTCGTCTTGTCTGCCCGGGATGTCGTGCTACGACAAACCTGCGCGTACCAGAAGGGTAAAACGCGCAGGGGGTGAAATAGGGTAAACCACCCCCCCCCCGTACCGCCCCGAGAACCCATTTATTAGAAAAATAAAAGGTATTTACAAAACAAAATAAAAATTTACAAATATTACAAAATTTACCGAAGAAAAAAAAGAAAAACAACAATAGCATAAATTTAGGAGCCGGTAAGCGGGGTAGAGGACGCTCTAGAACAATGAAGGTGAAGGCGCACTGTCCGTGGGCAGGTCTCGGAGCAGCCACGGGGGGGAGGAATCCCTGGATCCTGCAAAGAACGAAACGCCCCTCGGGGCGGTAAAGAGACGGACACAAAGACGGGCACTTTGGGCTGGAAGTAGCCGCCGAATCACGCCACCAAGGAAGAGGGTACCCCCTGGGGGTATCCCGAAGCCTCATGCTTTCCCAAGAAGCCACCCAGTGCTCCACAAACTCGCCAAACGTCTGGAAGCAGCTCCTACAACTGACCAAATCCGGGTACCAAATCGGAGAACGCCCAACGCGCGCGCCCACTGCATCCATCAATTTCTCCCGTGCAGCCGCTAGAATTGGGCAAAACCAAATTACGTGTTCCGCAGTTTGGCGACCATACCCACAGGCGCATGGGGGGTCATCGGCAAGTCCAAAGTCAAATAGTTTGGCTCTGAACTCTCCGTGGCCCCCAACCAGCTGCGTGGTATGGTGGTCGAACCGCAGAAACGAATTTGCCATCCGCACTGCGACGGACGGGAAAAAGCAATGGGTGAGGCGGCCCGTACCCCCGGCGTCCCATCTAGCCTGCCAGACACGCAAGGACTCCACCCGAATCAGTCAGGCGGGCAAACTCCCCAGCTCGGTGCGCCACCGGGTCGATCGATAGGCCATGAAGGACTACCGGCTCGCCCCGGCGGTACCGTGACAACGCTGCACGCTCCAGAATATCCAGGTCAATCGGCAGAACGCCAGCGATGACGGGTAACGCAAGAGTGGACGTCGTTCTGTACGCCCCGGTCAGGGCCACGAGAGGGATGCGCTGTCCGCGCAGCAACGCGACACGCGTCGCCTCAGGAACAGCAGACTCCGTCCAAGCGCGTGCGGCATAAGTCGCACGCGGGACGAAGACGCCCTTATAGATAGTCATGACCGCCGGGAAACGAATTCCCCAGTCGGCCCGACTCACTCCGCGGAGCGCAAAGAATAGATCCCGGGATTTTTCGACTGTAATCTTTGCGTGCGAAAGAAAGGAAAGGGAAGCCGTAAGCGTCACCCCCAGGTATCGAACGGTGGCCGGGAAGGATACCGGGCGACCGTTCATCCTGATGACAGGGTTCCGCTTAAGATGTCCCTTCAAAAGAAGCGCCTGAGTTTTCGTCGGAGAGAAGGTGAGTCTGTTTCGCTGACCCCAACCGAGGATCAGGTCCAGCGAGTCAGCCACCCTTCTTTCGACCTCTGCGCGACTTCTGCCGCCCACCAGGAGGAGAGCGTCGTCTGCATAAGCGCTGACGGTGCACCCCTCCGGGAAAGGTAGACCGAGGAAATCATCAAAGAGAATGTTCCAAAGGCTAGGACCCAACACTGACCCCTGTGGACAGCCCATAGTCGGGGTTTTGGTTGACGCTGGTCGGGCCGTACCTCAGAGTGACAGATCTGTCTGAAAAGTAGCTCCTCACTACTTTCAACAAATTGTTCGGGCACAGGCGGGCGCGAAGCTTGCATATAAGCATCGGCCACCACGCGTTGTCGAATGCACCGGAGATATCCAAAAATACGCCTACCACGTAGCGGCCGTCGTAGTTGCGGACCCAGTTCTTCGCAAACAGGATGGCGTCCTCCGTGCTTTTCCCTCGGGTAAAGCCGAACTGACGCTCGTTCTGGGGAGACAGAGTCCTCTCCAGCCGTTCGCGCACAAGCACTTCGAGCACCTTACCCATTATGGGAAGAAGCGTGATGGGCCTGTACGCTTTCGGATCCGAGCGCGGCTTATCGTTACCTTTGGGAATCACCCGTAGGAGGCCAGCCTTCCAGCATAATGGGAAATGACCATCCCTAATGCATTTCTGCATCAGGACAGTCACCTCCCATCTTGCGAATTCCCACACCCGCTTCACTATATCAGTCGTAAAGTTGTCTATCCCCGGTGCCTTTCTGCGCGATAGCGACCCGATGATGGTGCCGACCTCGTCCGCTGTTACCTCTGACAGATCAGGTACGCGCGAGTCTACGGCAATAAGCCGCCGCAGCTGGGCGTGGTGGGGATCGTCATTGTCATTCCGATCCGATGGACACAAAGAACCGAGGAGCACTGAAAGAGTGCCTTCGGTGTCAAGCGGGGCGGAAGTACCCTCGACAATGCTAGAGAGGTAGTTCCCACCCCGCTTGGCACCTTTGTCAATGACGTTCTTCATGTCCCATGGGTTTGCATTCCCAACTTCGCTAACCCATGTACGCCAGGAATCAGTCTTGGCACGCCTAATGGCGGCGTGGTAGACGCTCCGAGCCGATCTCAGGGACTCCCGAAGTACCTCCACGCGCTCAGGGGGAAGAGAACCCCTGCGGACTTCCCCCATGCGCCGGTACGCTTGCCGGAAGCACCTGCGGAGGTCGGATATTTCCGGAGACCACCACGTGGCCGTAAAGCCTCCGAAGGGCCTCCTCCGACCGAGGACCGACTCGCAGGCCGAGGCAACTGCCTCATGAAGTGCAACACTAAGTGCCTCGGCAGAATTGGAGTGAGGGGACGGGAACCGGGAGAGCCTCTCACAGAGGGACTCCTCAAAACGGTCCCAGTCCACATCCGAGGTGCGGTACGCCCATTCCGAGGGGGACGGGGGATTCACACGGCGGCCAATGTCGAAGGTCACTAGTCTATGGTCTGAGGAAGACGACGATTCGTGGACGGTCCAGTTCATCATCTCCCGGGCGAATCCAGGGGAGCACAGCGTCAAATCCACATTGCTGGACCCGCCGGGGCCACAGAAGGTCCGGGGCTGCCCGGGGGAGTTGACAATATGCAACCCATAGGTCGCTATCAGCTCCTCGACAGCCTCGGCTCTTCCCTTCGCGACCCTGTCCAGGCGGTCCAGGTTGCCGTCGTCGTGCCAGGACGGGGAGCGGGCAATAAAATCGCCCGCTACCACTACCGGCCGACCCCGAAGAGCGTCAAGGGCCGCGGCGAGTTCAGCAATGTAGGCGTCCACAGCCTCGCCAAACTGGAAGTAGACGCTGATGAAGTAGCAGTCCACATCGTTGATAACTATGGACGCGCAGGCGAGGTGCTCACTGGAGAGCCGATCCAGGAACAGGGGAGGCGGGAGAGACGAACTCACCGCGATCCCTGCCATGGGTCGGTGCCCCTTCTCGAGCACAACGCACCGCCCGTCTATACCCCGGGTTTTACCGAGGAACGTGAACTGCTCCTGCACAAACGCCACTCCAATACCCATCGTCTCAAGCGTGCGACCGAATTCGGCTGTTACAGCCCTGCTTCTCTACAGATTCAGTTGCGCGCAACTTATCATTAGTTGGGGACTATGCCCCGCCATAGTTCGTGGTGGCTATCTCCCTGTCCACCGCGCGCTGATAGGCCGGACAGCCCGACGAGCCCGTCACGTGAGCTGCTTCCTTTCGCAGACCCGAGCATGTGGCACACTTGGGGGGTGCCTCCTTAGCAGGGCAAGCCGACCTCTCGTGTCCCTTGCCGGCGCAATGTCCGCAGACTACCTCCTGCGAGCACTTCCCCTGGGTGTGCCCGAAATTGTGGCAGCGGAAACACCTTACCGCCCCGATTTAATCACGCACTCTGCAAGAGTCCCAGTCCAGGAACACTCTCCCCTCCGCCACAAGCACCGCTCGCACCGCCGGGTGTACGATCCAAACACTTTGGACGACAGGGCCGTCCCTCTGGCCGAACGCGATCGCTCGGCGGGTCGAGCCTAGCGCAGTTGCCTTATCCACTGAGCAGCGGCCCTCGAGGTTCTGGGACCAAATGAGCTCTTTAATTTCTCCTTCCTTGAGGTCCCGCGGAATGTCATGAATTACAATCCGCAGAAATCGACCCTGCGGTTCGACGGCCTTCAGCCCCGCACCGCGAAGTTTATCGCCCGCGGCCTTCACTCTTTCCAGACCCCCCGGAGTGGAGGGCTGGACCAGAACGCCGGCCCGAGCCACCTTCCTCACAGTGACCGGTCGGAACCCCTCGGCCGCAGGGTCAAGTGCCTTCAAAAGAGCCGCTTTGGTCGACTCCGAGGTGGCTGCGGCATCCTCAATCGCAGGGTAAATTATGACCGAGGGCCTCTTAGGAGGCACCTCCCTCATCCGGTTCCCCGCGACCTGTAGGTTGATGCCCCTCTTAAGGGCATCCCCATAAGAGGGCGAGGACGAGCTCGGGGGGGGAGGCCAGCGAGGGGGCTGGTCTTGCCACCAGTTCCCTCACCGAGGCCTCCATCGATCTCATCCCCCCCAGGATCTCATCTGCGATCCCGAGCCGCCCGTGGGCGGCAGCGAGATCGCAGGCAAGCCTGGACACCAGGCCCAGGATGCCCGCTGTCTCCCCGGCCAGCCTCATCTTCTGGTCTGCCGTTAGGCGGCAGCGGGTCGGGGTATCCCCCTCGCAGGTGATGGCCGCCATACGGGCCAACGCATCCTCCACCCCTCTTACCGCCAACTTAGCCTCGCTAGCATCTTAGCAACTTAGACCGCAGGTGGCGGAGTAGACACAGCCACCGCGGGCGCGCGGGAACCAACAGCTCTGGTAGGGGGGGGGGGGGGGGCGGTGGCCCTCGCCCCGACGCCCGCAGTGTCAGTGTCCGTCTCCCTCTCGCCGTCCTCGTCGCTGCACTCCATGTTTGCTCTTTTGCCTTCGGAGGGGTTTTCTTTTTTAGCCTCCTCTTCGCGCGAGTCATCATAGCAGCCTCCCCTTCTGCACGGCGCGGCGACGCCGGGGCAGCAGCTCGCTGGGGGGGAAGGGGGGGGGGGGCGGCGAGGTCTCGCCACCACCCCCGGACCTCCCACTCACCCGCGAGGGCACCGGCAGGAAGCAGATGGTTTGGTCAGGGAAGGGTCTTCGAAACCCTTCCTGGGTCCAGAACCGCTCATAGGCATATCAGACTGTCTCCTAAAACTGGCCATCAAAAGTGGCTAGAAAGAGTAGAGGAAGTATGCTAGCCCCCGCACGCACCCGGAATGAGGCAATCTAAAGCCCGCATTAAGCTACCTTATACAATTATATCTGAAGCATTGCTCAAAATAGGAAAGACCCAAATAATAACAGTGTAAGGATCGGTTCTGTCATCAGGGATTACACATATTGCGGTTAACAAACACCTCACGATTATAACGCCAAAAGGCCTGATTCTCTTTGCAGATAATGTGGAGATAAATATGTGACTGTCCTTTATATGGTATGTCGTACGAGGGTCACGATGTTGTCAACTTCAGGCTAAGACCATTAGGAGACCCTTAGTCAAATCAAATCAAATCAAGTTTATTGTTTTCAAAACTTATAAATAGTTATTTTTACATAATATTTTCGATTGTACACAATACTTTCGTTAGCCGCTTAATATTAAAAATAATTCTAAAAATCGATACTAGAGGTTTTCAAGAGTCTCACCACATTATTTATAATATTTGTATTGGATCGTAAAACTGTATAGTCAATCCTATAATTATTTGACATGACAATTACAGTAAAAAAATATATTTTAATAATAAAGTATTAAAAAAGCTATATTCAAAACACCTTGACGTGAAAAATATCAATTGGATTGTCATGAAATATGTGGTCCTACAATATCAATTGGATTGTCAGGAATATGGAAAATACATACGATTATCAGAGAGAAAATAAAATAATCGTAACAATATAATAGTCAATAAAATGGAAAAAATGTCAAGCTAAGTGAAGAAAATCTATATAGAAATTGTCAATAACCTATCTTAGAACTACAACATCTTAAGATAAGAAGAACAGTTTAAAAATTATCGATAACCTAATTAAAATTCGTTAATATTATACAATTCTCGCTTAATAAGGGAGCATTTGTAATTTAGACTTAAACTGGGGTATTTTCCCGTTTCTACATATTTTTAAAATATTTTCCGGTAGTTTATTAGTAATATACAATTCCAGCATAGTTGGGATCCCTTTTAAATAATTCCAAATATGGACAGGGTAATATTTCATTATGCCTACCTTTTGAGTCTTAACATTTCCTATATTTTTTTTAAATCAACTTTATATACATTCAAAGACATATAGTGATGGTAGAATAAGTATAGCGAGAGTTCTAAAATGACCACGACATGATCCAGTACGGTCAAGATTAATCAAAATTCTTAAGGATTTTGGAGGATTTTGGAGAGAGAAAATATGTAGCCTTAAAAATGCGCTACACACTGTGATCAGAAGGCACGTAAAACAGAAGGCACGGTGCGAGACTGTATTTTTAGGCTATTACTTCGCCTTGTTACCTAGACTATTACCTGACCTAAGACCATTGTTATGTAACAAGAGGATACAAGAGGCTGGAATACAAAAGAATCAAGAATATTGAAATATAAATATATTTTATAAAATTTTTGGAGAATAGAAAATAGACAAATTGTTAGAGAATGGACAAATTGTTGAAGAATGGACAAATTGTTAGAGAATGGACAAATTGTTGAAGAATGGACAAATTGTTAGAGAATACAAAAACTATTTCATATCTCTCTAAGTGCTCTTTTGTTATTATTCATAGAATATTCAGAACATCAACTACTAATGATTATTATTACAAGTACAACTATTTAGTTTTGAACCTAAGTATCCAACACTTTATCTTATCTTTAGGGTAGATATGTTCTTGTATTTAAACACCTACTGTCAAATAATTTTAAAACATTTCAAAATTTGGTGTTATAATATAACGAAAAATAAAGGAATAAATTAAAATTAGCACTTAAGGGATTTCTTTAATTTGAAGTAGTACTTATATTAGGATTTTGCATACTTCAGTATATTTTTATTTTTCAGAAAATACTTATAGAGCTCATCTCATATTTGGGTAAAATTTATGTTTGTCGACTGTTGGTTTATTTCTGGTGTCCGTCCAAGCGTTTTCACAGAGGGAAAATATTATGTCTGTAGCTGCATTTGAAGCTGCAACGAGGCGACGAATAGAATATTTGATGGAAAATCGATGCCTTGGTATTTGTCATTGTTTGTTGGGTCAGACTTCCAGGAAAAATGACGTCCTGCTTGCACCTTGGGCGGGACAAAACCGGGATGTCCCGTAAACCTGGGTGAGTTGAATACCCTAGAACGCTCTACGCGGCGGAGAGCGCTGAAGGATCTCTCTACCGAAGCTGTCGTTACCGGTACAATGTGGAGCAGAGCATTTGCAAACTTTAGGTAAGAAGGGTACTAACTGCCTCGATATTCAACAAAAAATTCTCACGTAGTACATATTGGCCATGGCCACTTTCTTTGTCTGGCTCTTCTCTCCTCCTTATCTGGAACCAACCTTAATCAAAATCACGAGGAATCGCCAACTTCTGTAGACCAGCTGAGTTAGCCGTGAAGAATAACAGTTGAACATCCCGCCATTACAGTAATTTAAATGAATAAATTATATATTTTATAAACATGACATGTTTCTAATAACTGAACGTTGTCGCCTGTTGGAAGTAGTGGGAGAGTTTTTTAAAAGGTTAAACTTGTTCGAGTTCGTTTCTGTCTGTCTGTAGCGGACACTTCCAATTAGATGATATAATAGTGCGTCCCCCACGGGGAGTTACTAATCTCGTTGACTCGGCACTACTCGCTCGTTACGATCAATCTCCACGAAATGTTCCTACACACTCAGCCAATCCTTCTTGGTTGAAATTGCCTCCCACTGTAACCGCTCCGATTACTGTTACCCTCTACTTGCACAAGGACCTCACGACTCGCCATTGACATTGGACATGCCTCATTTACAACTGCCTTTATGCTCCGAATTGAAAGGCGATGAGTTGTAAATATAATCAAATTTATTACGATTTTTTTAAAGAGTAATTAAATTAAGGTAACGGTATATGGCACAGAAATATGTAAAACTTTTTTTTTATGTAGGAACCAAATTGTGAAATAAGGCCTTTACAAATTTGTTGCGGTCTTGACATGTTTGAATCCTTGTCACTAATTAACTGAATATGTCAAAAGCAACAAGAAGCACTTTTATTGTAACGAATGTTACACCTCTCAATCCTTGGCGTATGAATAGAAGTCGCTATGTTTCGCTATAATAACCCATTAATTTTACGCGTCCTAAATTAGTTCATTGCGAAATTTAATCACACGCTCGAAATCGGATACAAAAACAGGAAGGTGTAAGATAGTTGCGTATTATAGCGTTAGCGCAAGACCTCTCTGCGGGACAATAATGACATAATGCGTTGAAAATAAAAATTAAACTTGAGCCAAGCGGCCAAGCGATTGCGATTCGAGATTATTGTGTCCTCTTCATAATTGAATCGGTCATTTTGAAAACAACGTAAGTACCAAAAAGCGAATTTTACAGGAGAGATATAAAAATCGGTTGTGTCACCCCAAGAATTTCCCGGCAAGTAGCCAAGACCTGATTTCATCTAAATAATAATTTTATAAATAAAATCAATGATCGCCCTCTCTCGGTCGCGGGAGATTTCGTTACACACGGCCTCGGGCGGCGCGGCTCGTTTCTCGGCTAACCTCGGGCGGCTCGGCGGTAATATTTGATTACAATATTATTAGTGTAGCTTGTATGTATATGAGATATTCCAACCGAAATTTCACAATGTGATTTCGGCCCAGCAAGGCATTTATGTACCAAATTTCAAGTCTCTAAGTACAATAATTCGAGATTGATAAATGACTAGTGTGCCCCCTTGGTGGACCAATTTTAGCCACAATCTTTACACCATGATCAATGATGCATGTATACCAAATTTCAGCTCAATCGAATTAAGCGTTTCGACGCTATCGTATTTGAATACATGTACACACAGCCAGACAGACAGACACACAGACATACTTTAATCTGGAAGTGGTCTTAATCATCTCAGGGGGGCTTAAATGGATATTTCCGTTTTCACCTCGATTTTTTTAGCATGTTGACAATACATTACCTCTTTATTGGTCGGTGGGCCGGGAAAGCAAAACTGATTTTCTTAAATTATTACTAATTTTAGTTTTACTATTTTTTGAACTTAAATGCATTATTACTTTGAGGAAAGATTTACGTCATGTAAACAGTCGAATATGTATAAGAAATAAAAGAAAATGTCGCTTATGTTGTTTTTGAAAGAAATGCATGCCTTTATTTTATGTTGTTCAGAAATCAGAAATTCACATATTCCTATGTAGCAAATAATACAGTCAATTTTCTCGTTTCATTTTTATTAACTTTTTAGATTAGGTTCGGTTTGTTTTTGAAAAATAATAAATTAAAACGACATATGAAATCGAAGATAATGGCGGTGGTTTGACATTATAAATAAGTTCAAAACGAATTTACTGCTTGAATTTTGTAGCACCCGACTTTCACCGATGTTGCAACCGCCGTTGTCTAGGGTAGACAGTCTACCCTAAAAAATGGCGGCTGCAGCATCGCCGAAACGTCGGTGCTACACACTTCATGCGGTAAATTCGTTTTTATCTTATTCATAATTTAAACGACAATTCTAAAAGTCATAATCATATCAATCATATCAATCATAAAAGTGATAACACTACAACAAATTCGATATCTAAGAAAATTAACAATATTTAATGACTATAAAATGTAACGTAACTATAAAAACTTACGCCCCGTCGTTGCTTACTATCTACGTCGTGTGATATCAAATCATCTGTCCAAGGGACACATTTCGATAGAAATGACTCTGAAATTGAGTTGGCATTTGTACCATCAATAACCCGACTTTTATGCTGTTTTCGATTGGAAATGAAAGCGTGTAGGGACTTCAGTACCTACATACAGTCAACAAAGCATGACTAACCAATGAATTCTGTAGAAATTCATTAACGCAAATACAATCTATTCTGCACGTGCACTGCTATTAAAATTCCATCGAATTTCGGTAATTAATGCAGTCACAGGCGGTGAGTCTTGCCAATTTCTCCAAATCGATCGGATTGACACACTTATTTCATTTATCCTTTCAGGATTGCGTCATGTATCAGGGTATATAAACCAGTACATTTGACCAATCATTATCATTCCTCGAGTGATCATCTCCTAGTGAGTGCTTCTGTAGCTACGACTCTTCGTGAGCCGGTCAATGCATTAGCCAGTGCTACCACCTCATCCTTCTCTCCTTATCGAGTTGAGTAAGCTGAGGTCTGTCACTCCTGCAGACCCGAGCAAGTATCGAGGAGACACAGAATCTCTGATACAAAAGGTAACCTTTCCTTCCTCGCCGCGCGCCGCGATAAATATTCGGGAACGTTATACTGGCAATATAGTACGATACGGCATAACATTCAAAGCACCGTAAATAAATTGTTAAACCAATATACCAATAATAAATAAAACTTTCTGATAACATAAATTGCATCTTATTACGGCGTAAAAGGACTTGTTGACACCCGGCTCTCACAACGAATATCTTGGAGTCAGTGAGAGTCGGCCTTCCGTCACAAGCGCAATGGTTTGTACTGTCCAAATTGAAAGAAAAGTGATATGGGGCAAAATGTTACTTTATGGGGTTTTTGAAATGACCGATTCAATTAAATCGATCTTTGCTGGTATGCTTTCTCTGCGGCATTTCGGATCCATGATAATCCGGTAAGTTCGTGCGTATCTCGTTGTTATTCGGTCGATTCCGAATTCAGCCGGTTTGATCTAAAACACTGTTGTTAATTATTACGTCGGTACGTCAGAATGGCGGGACTTTTACACAACTTGACTGGTTGGTGACAGCATAAATACGTCGGCGATGGGTGTTGCATTTGCTAGCGTACTACTAGTAGCTCAGGCGACAAGAATGCTGTTCTAGCGTGATAGATGATAATTTCACAAAATTTTAGTTGCTTTACTGCAAAAGACTCGATTAGTGGAAGTACCAATGTGCTCAGGATTTTATCGACAAATGCTCAACAAGGCTCTCTCCATTGATCTTTTCGCGACTTTCATTTTGTGCATTGGTGGTGAGGGAAATAAAAGCTATGTTGCCCAGAATGTAATTACTTGTCTAGGGATGCATTTTGGGTACCTCAAGGTGCACACCTTGGTATCTCAGATGTATAAAATAATGTAAAAAAACACTTACAACATAGCAACAATACTCTCATAAAAGCCAACATAGCTCTTTCAAAGTCCGTCTGAGAATATTGGTTGTGTAAGTAATATTCTCTCCAAACCAATTCTAGATTTAGTAGAACTGAATATCCTCCCAACAAGTAAACATGACCTCACATTAAACATACGCAAGAATTAAACATACGCACCCTTTACAAGATTAAAGATTTCCGCAGGATGTTGGAATACTTACTGCTAGTTGCGGTACCTTTGACCTCTGCTGTCAAGAATTCGCAGCATGCAGCATTGCAAACATCAAATTGTCGCTCCGTTTGGCCTATGCACTGCAGAATATCCTGCAAAATACGAAAATCCAGCAGTTCTGTCATTTTATTAATAAAGTTTCACTTATATAACTTGTAGTATAGGCTTTTAGAAATAGATAAAATATAAATAAATATTTGTATTTATTGAGTCCTGTAATATTTTTTGTTTTATTATTTTATGCTAACAAATACACGTTTTTTTCGGGTGATAATTCGTGTTGGATTTGTGACCAATTTCCCTGACTATTCCAATGTTTGTTTGATATTTACTGTTTACTTGCCAGAGCCATAAACTCCTGAAAACTGGACATTTCGCAAACAGTAAAACACTGTTTAATATTATTTTGACTATTGGTAGCCGCCTTTATCGTTTTAGAATCCGAGAGTGAGCATCCTTTTGGGTGTTCCCAAAAGGATGCTCAGGACCAAAAGCGTTCCTTTTGGATTGTACAGAAACTAACCTCACATTCCCAAAGGGAATGCGCATTTAAAATTTTGAAATTAGATTTTATATTGATTCATGATTATTTTACTGATTTTCAAAATTTCATTTATTTTAAATATTTATTACTTGATCATCTGCATTTCTTTCTGTTGTTGCAATTTTGAATGAATAAACAACTTTTAACTATATATTACTTTCCCGGCCAACCAATGGTTAGGGAAAGTGTGATGAACGCACGTTTTTTTTTTGTTGAGATGAACATGTATTTTGACCCCACCTGAGATGATTAGGACCATTTCCGGATTGAAATCTGTCTGTGTGTCTGTGTGTCTGCGTGTCTGTGTGTCTGCGTGTGTGTGCGTGTATATGTGTGTGCCTGTGTGTGGGTGTGTATTCCTCAGGATAGCGCCCAAACGATTCATCCGATTAAGCTGAAGTTCATCCTACAGGCATAATTTGGTCATGGCAAGAGTTGAATAGATTAGGTTTAAAATCGGATCACCAGGACCAATCGGATCATCAGTTCAAATCTCGAAATATTGGGTGGTTGGGATTTTTACCCGGTTTGCATAAACCCACTTAACTTGTGAATTTACGCGACCCCTTTTGTGCTGGGTAATTACCCCTTCGATTATCTTCAACGGTTTTCACCTTGGACTGTATTCAAATGGTAATCACTCACCAGCTAGGTTGGTTTTTCTCTCAGGGGTGGTTGTCTCGAACGAGTGGTGGATTCCAACCTCACAAGGAAATTAGTTCAGCTAGAGGCTTCCGTGATAGAACCTCACTTTCCTCAGGTCACGCAGGATAAGCTTCCGTCGAAAATAAACACTTTTTATTCGCGAGACTTTCTTTTAATCGGTCACTTATCTTTACTTTTACATTGAGTTCCGAGTACTTATAATTTACTACTAAGTCCCGGTGCTTGGATCGCGGCGCGTTCACGCTGACCCTTTGCCAATTTACAACTGAAGCTTTCGCTCTTTTCTGCCCTCGATCGCCTTACATTTTTTTAAGATAGCGACCGCCCTTACCTTTCATTGGTCTATCTCCTTCCAAAAATTTCTAAACACACCCCCATAATTACACCGCACACGTATTATCCAATCACGAAACAGGGCGCCTAAACAGATGCAACCCCGTTTGAAAGAGACATCGCGATCATGCTTCCTCGCTTGCACGCTAGAGCGAGAAGCGAATACACTAGTTGTCTCTGTCGTACATTTAAACATTTTATAGACATATTATTTGCTTAATTTAAAAGAAAAGAATCTACCCTAGTACGGGCATTAACCTAGTTGGGTAGTTTTTTAAGACATAATTTTTGTACTACTTTCTCTTAAATAAAGCATTATTATTATTATTATTATTATTATTATTATTCTCGTCGCAAACGCCACCTTTCCCGAGTACACATTGTCTTAAACATAGGTTAGTCTCAGATCATTAGTAACAAGTTAATATTAATGTTAGATCGTTAATTAGGCTAATTAAGTTGTCTCTCCTAGCGCTTTACTTTACATTAAACGAAATACTATATGCTATGCTTAAATTAATTAATCATGCAATTTTCTTTACATTTTAACCTATATTATTTCTAAGGTGAATTGTGGGATTTGGAGTATGTATGATTTTTTGTTACGTCCACAGTTTTTATTTCGTAGTCTTTTGCCCGTCGCCTCGCTCGTGAATTTATCGTTAACATGTGTAGCTAAGGAGTCTTTCTCACGATTTATTTTGAATGGAAACGGTGGTCGGTCCATGGAGAGTCGAGTTTCAGGGTCGGCAGCTCGTTTATTTTATAGCCCCTTTCTGTCCTTTCCTTTGAGTTATCAGCTATTTTTCAAGGAATCTCATATCCTCGGCGTCCGTGACTAATTATGTTTCCTACCCTTTGTAAGAGGGTCTCACTTTTTGGGAAGATTTATCGGCGTTGGCGTCCGCTCTGTCGAATATTCTGAACCATTGGGCTAAGATTTTGGTTGGAATATCCCATATACAAGCGACACAAATAATATTTTAAGTCCGCCATACATTAATTAAATAGTAAGGCCCTCAAAAGCAGCGACGCTCGCGATGCATGGATTACGGCGACCGGCGTTTGTAATTTGATTTTTAAATTGAATGAGATGACCCGCGTTCGAAATTTAAATTGTCATTGCGTTCCCTCGCATATTAATAGAAATTTTCGCCAACTGCTCATCGACTTTATTTATGAAATGAATATTCAGATTAAATAAGTCCCTGGCTACTTGCCGGGAACGTTTTGAGGTGACACAACCGATTTTTTTTTATATAACGAAAAATTTTCTCCGCGCTTTCGCCGGCTCGCTAAACTTTTGATACATCGTCGAAATCGGCAGATTTGATAACCAAAGATCGCGGCGGGTGCACTGGGTGCCGGTCAAGGTCACGGTGCTCCAGCCCGTGCGGTGGAGAGAACCGCTTGCTTTATGGTCGGCGGATTGCCTAATAACATAACGAGGCACGCGTGGTGGGCCGCGTTGCCGCGCCGACTTCCGCAACGCAGCCGCGCGGCCCGGCCGCTGCGGTAGACGAGTCGACCGGGTTGTGTTGCAACTTGCAACCCGGCCGACAAACGCACCGGCCGCTCGCGGACGGATTGCAACCGCTGTAATAGGTGCAATTTTGAGGTTGCCCGCTTGCAATACGAATGTGACTTGGGGCCCTATTCTTGATAAAAATAGCATTCTAAAATTGTCTCTTAGTAAAACATTGTCTAATGTAAAACAAATTGACTATAGACAAATTTTGGCATGCTATTTTTTTCAAGATTTATCCCCTGGACTAAGAAAACGTAGACGTCCTACAAAAAAACATGTACATTTTGACACTGCTGTCATAGTATTAAAGTTAGCCAGTTATACACAAAAAAGGCTCACACATTCAGTGGAACTAAGGCGGCACAGGAGGTAAAATTGATGAGTATTTGTAAGTTTGTGTAAAGGACAGTGTAGAAGAAACGTTTTATTTTTATTTATTTATTTATCTATAACATACATCATTAACAATTAACTACTAACTAACGAGGACAAACTAGTGGCAGATTAAAAATTGAGTAAGTGCTTAACTAATGATTGAAAAATGTTTAGGCCCATGTGGATTGGTCCTGCCTTACTAGACCGAGGCCTGTGTCGATACAGTAGTCTAGTGATGTTTAATGACCCAAGAGCAGTCGTATCAAAAAAATATAAAATAAATTTATTTTATAATAACATTTGTGTATGTAATAACATATTTTATAAAAACTATTCTATCGTCTGCCTTGACTATTCAACGTCTTATCTGACTATTTTAATTGTTGTGTTTAGTGGCTTTTAGTAGGTAGCCATTAGAATTATTAACTATTTTGTTTAATAAGCCTTTTATTGGTTTTGTAATAAGATTTTACGACGAATAACTTTTAGTAGGTTCCAAAGTTTCTTAGATACTATATATTTTTTTTGATAACATATGTATGTTAGGTAAAGATTAAAGTAGTAATGAGACTTACTTACTTACTTACTAACACAAATATTTTGACACGTTTAAGAGCGGTTTTTAGGCGCCAATTGGACACGGCGTAAATGTAACGTATTGTATTATATAATAATACAATAGATTTTATAACAATAATTAACAATAACATTTTTTGATAGATATTTATAATATATAGATAAATATAACACACACATACATAAGAATAACAATTTAAAGGAAATACTAAAAATAATAATATCATTAATTATAATAAATACAAATGTGTAGAAGACTTAAGAAATGTATGGGATTTTCACATAAAAAGGAGCCCAGGATATTAGTAGTATATATTTTCCCTGAATATTAGTAGCATTTTTAATAAAACATATGTTTATACTAAATAAATAAACATATGTTATATTGTATGTTCAATGTATAAAGTTTATGTCAAATTAAAAAACAAAATACGATATCAAATAACCGTATGCGAATTTAAGTAAACATTGCGTTTTATTAAAATGTTCGTGTAATGTGTTCAGATCTTAATAATGTATTTTTTCCGTTTCTTTATTCCACCATAACTTCTAAGCTCTTGAACCTATTTAGAAGTGTGGGTGTTGATAGGATCGCCATGTCATCCCGAGTGTCATAGGGTATATTAAGTGTCCAAATATTAATCAAGTAGTTGTCTAAATGTCTAAATGTCAATAAATTAACATAAATTTATCGTGTTTAGTATCAAATACAAGGTATGATTAAGTACACTCCGGAAATATACACGTATCTATATGGATAAATACATAAAACACAAATGTTTCATAAAAAACCGTAATAAAAATAATTATAAATACAATAGTTCCCTTTCTGTAACGGCAACCGATTTTTTATTCTTTTTATTATATTTACTTGTCTATATTTTGTATGACAAAATAGAGCTCAAAATAAATTCGGTTTCGTTCCTCAACTTAACAACTTTAGTTATAATGTATTTGTATTTTTTTTGCTCTTGCAAAATGAACCTTTTAGCGGATTTCGTCTTGAAAAAATGTCTATCAGAGAGTAGTTGTTCTTACATATCTTTCAATTTCTTTTTTGGCTGTTTTTTAAGAACTTTCCAAAAAAAAGTGTCTGGAGCGTTAATTTAAGAGAAGTCCCATGAGTAATGGAGCAGTTTTTGTTTTCCATCGTATTTTTCCGTATCTTCTACTTGGTCCTTAAAAAATGTAAAAAAGAATAAAAATATCTTTTTAGGTATATTCGCATCGAATCGGTTTGCAACCGCGAAGCACGGCTGAATCGATCGTCGGTGGATCATCGAACTAAAATAGGTACGTAAATAAAACTCGATTAACGCGGTGCTCGTTATGCAACAACCAAGAAAGAGATTTTATTTAATGTAGCGGGAATTCCCGTCAACGCAGAATTACACAAGATATGTATAAAATGCAGCTGATATTATCGCATCGATGACAGAGCAATTAAATTCCATTCACATTGTCCGACTATTATAATACCGAGAGATCTGTCCAATATTTTTAAAATGGACAGACCCAGAAATCAAATCAACTAATCAGCTTGTACACCCATCATTCACTTCTCAAATTATTGCGTAATAGTAATAATGGATGACGTACAAAGTTGAGATAAATAGCACGGATAAGCTAAATATACTAATCTACGAGTTAATGGAGTATTCTTATTTATTTTACGGCGTGTCGCACATTTACAAAAGAAGCGCGCCATTCCTGATAGGACATTTTTTAATCACAAGCCAATAAAATCGTTTTTTTTTGTTCAAGGTCCAGGACGCAGGAAATCCAGTATGTCAAAATATGTGAGAATGATACCAACTGAAAAGTCACAATTAATCTTGGATCATCATGATGTATCAGAAGAACTACTCAATAAGTTAGATCTTTGGGAAATGGCTCAACTTTGGTTTATGGATCACTTGTTGAAAGACATTCGTTGCATATCTGATGTATTTTATATCCTATCTGTTTTTTGAGCCATTAAGTCTATGAAAATGACTTGTTATATAATATAGAATTATTTGTGCCCATAACATAAGTATGTACATAATATAGGTCCATAATATAAGTAGGTACCTACTCAATTTAGCTCTCGCAGTGGCCATAAAGGCCGAGAAAAATTAGGTTAATAGGAGAGAAAAAAACAAAACTGTTTTAAAATAAAATGCAAATAAATTATCTCATTTATTATAGCAAATGCCTAGAACAGCGACGCATTGTATGTCGCTTCATCTTGATGAAGCGGGGGATGGAAATTGGGAAAGTATATGATACAGTCATATCACACAGTTTTTTTTTAATGATGTATATATAGCGATGTTTCAACAAAGGGCAAGAATTGGAAATCGCGCTATAGCACGTCGACCTCCTTTACCAACTCGAGCCAACAACAAAAGGCGGGTCCGAAACACGTAGTCGGAAAAGATCGTCACGGCAGAACTTTACTTACATAATACGAACATGCATATTCGTTTTTACTTCCTATAGACACTCGTATTCCTATAGAAACTCATAAGCGAGCATCAGTCACGTACCTATTCAAATAAGAGCGACTTTAATTTTGTGCGTCGAGAGGCGTTCTCTCATATCCCACCGTCTAAATAACTATAATACTCGTACATTCGTTCCACAAGCTCTGAATATACACGAGACAGGAAATGATTTGATACATTTTGCACGGGGGCTGAGACGACATAAGAGGGTTTACAAGGGAGAGCAGTCTGTAGAAAATGACCACGGTCAACCTTATGCTAGGCCAGCATTCATGTATTAAGCTGAGAAAAATATAACGCTGTAATACACGGAAATACGCATGTTTCAAAAGATATTACGTATATAACATGTACTAAGGTCCATACGTATGTATCACCATAATAGCCCGTTCCCACTTGTTGGGTGTCGGATCCGTTGTTTAATCGGATGTCGCCGCTCTGTTCACACTAGTCGGATGTCGGATCCGATTTGGAGCCAAATTACTCTCCAGGAGGCGACTATGCGCGATGGACGTCGACGAAGCTGTTGTTATGATGTACTATTTAAGAATAAAACAAAGTTGTCTTTCTTTTTCTTATAACTTGTCAAAATCTGGTATGAGAAGGCAGAAAATTTCTCGCCAAGACAATATTTTCTCTCGCTTATTTCTGTATTCATTTGACGTTTTACCCCAAATATCTTTCATGAAAAAGTGGGATTAACTCTTCAGAATTTATTTCTTTCTCCATTATTAAACAAATAAACTCGTCCACCATAAGCGCAACAGTCGTGTTGCGCTTATGGTGGAGCGCGCTTCCGTGAATACTACAACGAGATCCGACGGCGCGTAGCGGGGAAGGGGTTTATAGGGCCCGACATCCGATAAATATGAACAGCGCCATACAAAGTCATACACGAGCGAGATCCGACACGATTTTTTGTCGGGCGTGCGGCGCTCGTAAATCAACCGACAATACTTGTCGGAGCTGACAAAAAATCACTGTCGTCTAAAATGTGAACAGCTCCGTACAAAATGTTCTGCCACTAGAGCTTAGGGCCCTCGCTGAGTTGGCAATGAAGACCCATTTGTTCGGGGTTGGTCACACTCACGGGTCAACACCCATCCGGCGGCCTCCACGCATGAAGAGCGAGCCCGGGTAAGACTCTGGCCTTAGGGATAGTTTCCCTCCGGAGTCAACCTTCTGCGCACCGTGCGGCGTAAGCCAATCGCTTTAACATTCTGACTAACAGACGGGGGAGTCTGGAAACAGTACTGTCTCCTATAGAGCGGGGGTAGTCGTTGATCTTATGACGACTGCCCTTGAAACGACCATCGGCTACCCGATTCCGGGTGAAAGCCGGACAAAGGATGCCGTGGTCCGCGATAAATTCGGTTGACACCGTTTCACCGCTACGCCAGGGAGACGACTGCGCAAGCGACCTCGAACTCGTAACCAGTCGGGATACCGGAGTAATCTGGTCGCAGCTGGAAGTAAGGGCGCGAGTGTCAGCCCGCTGGGTAACAAACCTGGCTATCTCGCGGATAAGGCGTTGGCCTCTTAAGGGCACGTGGCGGAGGTTGACGGTGGACTGTTTTGTCCTAAGTCTTCTGCGCTCACCTCATGGGAGACAGAACGATCATATTTCGTTAAAACTTCATGAGGTGACAGCTCTAGTTGCCACTAGACCGCCCGACATTTTGTCGGTCCCGACAATCGACAAGTGGGAACGGGCTGTAACCATCGATATATCGATGGTTGTAACGCGTAACGGTGTAGGTACAATGTCACGGGCATGGCAACCGCACATTCATTGCGGCGCACAACGAGGTCTTGCTTTAACCGTAACAGCATTCTATTACATACGTAAAGTTATAGTGAGTTACAAGAATCATGTTAAAGCTACATTATACCGTTATATTCATATTACCCTTACGGAGCATGGTGAAACATATAATCGAGTAATGGAGTTTCAACAAAATTCCTTGCAATTAAACAAAATTTCGACTGGACAGTCTGTATAAAACCGTAATGACAAAACGGTAATTTAGGAAGAAATCCGTTAACTTTGTAAGTGTAGATCCTTACCTATGTAATTGCCATTTTCTCACGCTTGCCAGTTTGAGCGGACCTAGCAGCAGCCTTCAACGTAAGTTACAAAGCAATATTGAGTCATTTGAGTAAAATCGGAAAAGTATCAGCTCATTTACTTTACAATTACTTTACACTAATTACAATTACTGTTACAATTACTCACAACAATGACTTTACAATTTTTTCCTAACGTTTGTTTTAAAAAAAAATGATGTTATTATTTTTAACGAATGATTCTTCATTATTATTTTTTGACATTGTAATAATTTTATAACTATGACTATTTTTATCCGGTCTTATTTTTAGTGTTTTTAGTGTTTACTTAAACTTGTTATTTGTGATTTAGTTTTTTTTTGCTGGAATCTTCTTTTTATTAATTTTAACTACGTGTTAAAAAGAATTGCTATTAACATTTTAGTTGTTTTTATCGTATTCACAAATTAATCTGTAGCACTTTTTAAAATTTGTAGCACCCGACGTTTCGGTGACGTTGCAGCCGCCGTTGTCTAAGGTAGACATGTCTACCCTGGACAACTGCGGCTGCAACGTCACCGAAACGTCGGGTGCTACAAATTTCACGCGGTAAATTAGTTTCTATACTAATTATAATTTAATACTTGATTCATTTTAAGTAAATATATTATTAACCACTGTCGAATTCTAATATACGATAACAGCTTTAAGTAATTATTACGACGTGCTTTTATTGTATACTAGATGACCCGGTGAACTTCGTACAACTCGTCATAAACGATTATTTATTCATCCTTCCAACTCCAACATATTAAGATCGATAATATTAGCGGCATCGTATATGGTTTGATTTCCGTTTCATTATTAAATGAAAGTCGTTTGTAATTCCATGGAATTCAATATATTTAATTTACATGGATATTGATAAATGCAGTGAACATTCAACACAAACTTTCTGGTAAACTATAATTTTAGTTTTGTTCTCCGAATCATAAAGAAACAAATATGATGGCTTTCCAATCCGCGAACACGCGACATACAGTTGGCCATCCGCGAAACACGGAAACTCCAAGTTAATTCTGCAAACTTCCAACGACTGGCCTTGTGATTTGTTGATGGTCATCGCGAAGGCCAGTCGCACGTGGAATTGCAGCCATTTAAAGTCGAATGGCAAGTCCTTGGGAATCATCATGATGCGCGGAATCAAAACATCCTCTCCTTTGTACTTTCCCTTGATAATCACCGCCTCAATGGTGTTGTTCATAAGCTTTTTGACAGCTAGTTCCATTGCATAGTCGAGGTTGATTGATGTTAAGCAACATGATGAAGACTGTGCCTACTTTCAATTGCTGTGATAGTTGACTGTGATATAGTTGACTACCTCATCCTGGTTGATAATTGTGTCAATCGATTTAAAGGCAAACAACTGTCACTGAATTAAATTTTGAATGATTGCGTTGAAATCATCGACCTCTTTGTTTTTGCGTCTAATATGGCTCGTTTGGTCAGCTAATTATTGTTTTTGAACTTCTGCGCTACGTTCGGAAAAGCACGCCATAAAAATCCTCCTTCGATTCGGTCAACTGACAGAAATCAGTAGACAATGTGATGAATCCGGTCGAGACGTCAACTGCGACTTTCCTATTACCGATGTACAACAAACACACCTGCATTTCAATCTTGTTGCAAAAACAATCGCATGTTAGTCGTCAATCGGGGTGTCTTCACATGTTGCCACAAATTTGATAATTTTAAGCACCCGTTCAGTTCGTCAGCTACAGTTGATCGTGGAATAACTGGAAGAGTCTGTCCAAAATCACCGGAAAACAGAATCATGGCTTCACCAAAAACGCTTTGATAGTCACGAAGAGCTTTCAACCTTCTTGTGCGCCATGGTGCCTTGGTCCCAAACGATCAATTTGAATATCTGTAGAATCTTTGTTATTGCGCTGTTTATGGCCATGTTGCAAGCTTGATTACATGTCGTTGATTTACATGTTCAGTGGCATTTTCAAGGCAGAATGTGCAGTTCGTCCGCTTTCTAACAAAGTCACTGCTATTCAAGGCGAAGCCAATGCCTAGGGCAACTTGATTCTGCGATCGAATCCTCGCCAAAAGTAATTTCTAGTCCCCCCCGGGGCATCCAGGAGGTAAATTCCACCAGTTCCATTATTCACAGCTTCTACCAAAAATTCGTACGCAGCCTTCCGTTGTTGATTCAATTGCGAAACATTAAATTTTGCACGAACAGCTTAGGCAATGATTCGGTTGTTGTCGTAATGTTGTTCTCTTTGTAACTCGTAGTTAAATGCATCGTGCATTGGATGATTGGGTGATATCATGCCCAATATACGACAAAAAGTTTTTCACCACCAATAAACACTTGTCTTATATCATGACCAATGTCTTGTGAATTTCTGCAGTCATTTGCAATGTCTGATATAAACTTTGGCGACACTCACGACGCAAAACATCCTCAGACATGTGGTCCTTATATTTGGATCACAAATCGTTTGGATTCGCAGGGGAACACGTAAATATGATAATCGCAAAAAATGTGCGAATTTGATGCGGCGATGAAGATATGACGGAATATTTGAGAGTATTGTCCTAATGAGAATCGTTCTCGAGCGACTGTAATAGTTGACACGCCTAACGGATACACAGATGCCCATTAACGGTTCTTAGTTATTGAAACGAAGTCGGATCACGATCATTCACCAACAACAATCTAAGATAGAAACATTCGTCGTTATATGGATGCACAGCCGTAGATGAGGCCCAGAGCATCTGAAGCAAATACATTTGGATGTCCTTCAAGTGGTGTTTCTTGTTTCCGACGCTGAAACGATTTCTATGACGCATTCCATGTGTAGTAGCGTGGCATTTCAGCATACAGCAAATTGCGAGGGAAAGCATCAGCTTGACAAACTGAGAAGAGGCTTGCCAATGTTATCGACGGTGGCCATGTCGCTCTGTCCGCTGCGTTCTCTGAATCGAAATACACTCGTTTTCCGTTTTCTGGATACTGCCAAATGTACAACTTAGAGTGTCTTTCGTGGATCGCAAAGGATAGGATGCGCCAAATTGCCTGGTTGCTGCTGACATAGCGACACATCTGATGCTAAGATACTTCCTCGTTTGCATTCGTCACAGCGAAAACATCCATATCCCTGCTTTTGTTCACGTATTTGCATATTGACGAAGTTGCAGTATTACACATTGATGTGCGCCTCAAAAGCCTTGGAAAATATTGCAAAATATGGCACAATCTAAGGATTGTATTTTGACCTTGTCTTTTGATCTTGCCTTTTGACCTTCACAACTGCAGATCGTCATTTGTCCGCAACTGATCGGCGACAATACAATGGGTATCCGTCATTGCCTGTGATGGTGTTAGCAATTAGGTCTCTCGGGTATCGCTTGAACACTTACCATCGATGATACAGGGCGAGACGTTGTTAAAAACTTCGCGAGGTACATGGATCATATTCATAGGATCATTTTCATAGGCACCAATGCAAGCAATTTCGGATTAGCAGCTTCATCTGGTATTAGCTCTTCTTCTCAACATTGTAATGGGCACTGTAAAACGACACGGAATTGTTTTCACACTCACTCAAATCGTTCGAACTTTCCTTGAGAACTTTACAATATTTAAATCCCCAAACTAAGTCTAAATCCGTGGTTATGTCTAAGCCTGCAAAGTCCATTTACCTTAATAGATTGGCTGATGAACATGAATGTTCGTAAAATGCAATTAAATTGCTTCAACCAAAACTATTCTCAAAAGCCACTACCCTTTTTTAAAATAATACGATATTGTATTTAACAAAAAAAAAAATAATTAATGACAATTTCACACAATTGCGCAGAATCAATCAGTTATGGATGGCGCAGCTGTCAAATATTAGGACCGCCGCGAACGCTATCTATTGAAAGTAATTTGAAGTGGCCTATTTCACAAAATGACCAATATTGATTTTTTCGATTTTTGGTTGTTATTTAGGGTATTTCTTAAATATTTTTTTTTGTAAACCACCCCTGAATCGCGGCGAACAAAACAAAAAAAAAAATCAAATCGGTCGAGTCATTTCGGAGATCTTGCGACACTAACGTACGGCGATTTATTTATATATATATATATATATATATATATATATATATATATATATATATATATATATATATATATATATATATATATATATATATATATATATATATATATATATATATATATATATATATATATATATATATATATATATATATATATATATATATATATATATATATATATATATATATATATATATATATATATATATATATATATATATATATATATATATATATATAGATTCTGAATAAATAAATTGATACTGATACTGATATTGATACTGTAAACGCACGACAGCGCGCAACCACACACTTCACAGCAAGTAGTCGCAAAGCTGCAGGAGCTGCGACTGGAGACTCTTTGATTCTTACCGTACTCGCCAGACCTTGCTCCAACAAATACATTTTTTTTCAGAATTCATATTTTTTTCGGGGGGAAAAAATCAACTCCGAAAACTCAGTGAGAAACACTTTCAAAGCCTACATTGTTCACGAGAGTTCTACGCAGAGGTATTTCCCAACTCCCGTCAAATTGGCAAAACTGAATAGATCATAGTCAATGTTTCGATTAATAAAATATATTTAATTTATTTTTACACGACTGCCTCCAAAAAAGGAGTGCAATTTGTTTAGGGTTCATGTATGTATGTTTTCCGTTTCTTTATTCCACCATAACTTCTAAACGCTTAGACCGATTTAGAAGTGTAGGGTAATGTTAAAATCCCTTTGTTATCCCGAGTGTCATAGGATACACGCGAGGACCCCTTGTTCTCATATAAGGAGAAAGCAGTGTTTTCAATATAATTGGCGGTGTTACGTGTTGGTTGTATTGACAGTCATCATTTGACAGTATTTTTTTCTTTCTTCTTCTTCGCGGCCGCCAGGAATAAACCCTGTAAGGCCAGTAACGAATGTAAGTTTTTAGAATATTAATTTAGCAAAATAAATAAAATAAAATGTTCCAATATTACACTCCACAAATTATTATCAATGTTTTAGTGATCGAATTTGGGTCTTATGAATTTATTCCATCCTGACATTTTGGAAAAGTATAACATTACTTAATTGTACCTACTCGGAAAAAACCTGTATATGTTAATGATGACACCCAGATTTTTTCTGAAGGATAGCTCATTTATTGCAAGACTGCCCAACAAAAAGGAGTGCAATGCATTCAGGGTTCATGTATGTATGTTTTCCTTTTCTATATTCCACCATAAATTTTAAACGCTTAAACCGATTTAGGTGTGTTATCATCCTTATGACATTCCAGGTGTCATAGGGTACCTAAACTGCCCAAATGTCAAATAAATTATGGTCCAAATGTCAATAAATCAAGATAAATATATTGTGTTGATTATCAAATGAAAGGTCTGATTGAATGGTCTATGGACAGTATCACAAAATGCGCAATCGTCTTTAAGCACTGGAGGTTTACAGAGGTAACACGGGTCAATGGCGTCAAGAAACCGTAAATTGAATTTTGTTTCAACGAACATCGTTTAAATGAAGAACTTTATTCCTAAAAACTTGTTTTCCAACGCGTTTTTTTTGTAACAATTATAAATAAAAAGTTCACTTTTTGTACCCGCGGCGTGTTTTAAAAAAATTATGGTTCTTGTTTATTTATTCATACCATTGCTATATTACATAAGTAATTGCAACATACCTTATTTAATATGTAATTATAAGATTTTTTTAAATTTCATTATTAAAAAAAATATAAAACATTAAATTAAAATAAAATTATTTAAAAAAATATGACATAAATTTATATATGTAATTGTTACATATCAAATTTAAAATAAATTTGTAATAAAATATATGTTTCTGAATAGTTTATACATATTTTAATATCAATATTAAAAAAAAAATATATATTAAAAAAAAACGCTTGATTTAATTAAGGTTTGTGATCGGCAATCCAAGCACTTTAATAGCATTCGTATTATGCACACGTTGTAAAAGTCGCATAGAAATGAATGCAGCTATCTGAAATCCATATTACGATTCTCATATCCTTAATTAGAGAAAATGTAAAATGTTGTATGGTTTATATATTTCAAGCAGTACCTACAGTTATTTTTAATTTTTAAATCCTGCTGCATTTATTATAGGCACTATTGGGTATAATTCTATATCACTCGGAAGATAATTTTTGACCATGTCTTATATTTTTAAATTAATTTAAAGCAGAGCAGACAACTCTAACTAGCTAAGGTATGTCTATCTGTGCCCAACAGCACACTATACCAAACAGTGGCGTCTCTTAGAACAAAACTGAAAACGAAGCGAGCTACGTCACGAGTCCAAGGGCTCGCATATGGCCGCCACAGGTTTACTACTCCGCCAACGCAGATGTTCAAACGTTTTGAGAAATTTGCCAACCTTCGCACGCGCGTAAAGCTAACCAAAGGCGTTCGTCGAGACGTACCCCTCTGCTTACCCATCGCACCCTATCCCCGCAATCCCCTGTCGCTTGAGAGTGCATCTACTGTACTCTCGGTGTACTATGCCGATAGTATCTTCGATTTTAGTAGATGGCATCTGTTGACGCGCGCACTTCGGTTCGTTTAAACGACTCCACATCTTGACATCGTTCTCCGTTTTAAAGTTTATATAAGTTGAAATATTTGTTTACATCAGATTATTTTTTCATTTCTCTGTCATTGTTTGTATAAAACAAGATAGGTACCATTTTTTTTGTTATATATTATTATTGATTAAGATAAATTGATCTTCATCGAATTAGGATATTATGTTCTGTAATAATGATCGATATATTAGTATTATATATCTATATATTATACACTTTACAAATAAATAAACGAAAAAATTAACACGACTTTTTAAATATAAATTATGTTTTTCATCGTCGTCGTTAGAAACCATGAAAGCTGAACACCAAACTGATATTTAAAAGTATATTAGAAAGGTCGACTTTTTTAAAGTTTCGACGTTTTTGCGATAAGTTAGGTAGATTTTTAAAAACAATTTCGGCAATTATAAGTCAGTTGAAGCAAACGAATTCGGTAGATATTTTTTATTGTAGTTTGTAATATAATTGATTATAATTACCCTATATAATCAATGGCAATATATAAGATTGATAATGTAGTTAATTGTAACAATGGAAAGAATTGTATTGCAGAAAAACGTTAGGTATGTACTGTGTTACAGGAAATGAATTGTTTAGGCTTCTAAAAGATTTTTTTCTATGAAACAAGAATAGTAAAGTATTTTTGCTACTTTTGTTTTGAACGTTTCGGTAATTGTCTCGTAACACCTTTTATAGCTGTGTCACTGAACAGTGAGCATAAAACTTACAGCGACCACAAAACTGCGAAACTGAATGGATGATCTGTGCCCTAAGGAAAAAAAGTTTTTCTTTCAATTAATCTTCCACCGCGAGCGCCGTGGGTAGTAAATCACCGATTATCCGGCATGTCTTTGGTGTAGTGAGAAGTAGATAGTTAGTGGGACCTGTAATCAACATGACAAAGCATCCGACCTTCAAGTCGATGACCTAACAAGCAGCTCATACAATAGGGTTTTTCTACAATTAACACATCAGATAAATGTTGCAGTATCCCATCGTCGATTTTTCAAATATATCGATCGAATTATCACTTTGTATCGTAGTTAGAAAGAAACTCTTTATACAATATA
Source organism: Micropterix aruncella (assembly GCA_944548615.1). Taxonomy (NCBI): domain Eukaryota; kingdom Metazoa; phylum Arthropoda; class Insecta; order Lepidoptera; family Micropterigidae; genus Micropterix; species Micropterix aruncella. Next base: position 15,782,472 of record OX155954.1, on the reverse strand, counting down.
ATATCTCTTTTATTTTCTTTAAATATTAATATACTTTTCCACTACACTTTTGTCACAATTTTAAATGCATTTTTAAATAAGTATGTAAGTATTTTTTCTTTTTTCATCTAAAATATTATGTCTTTATTTCTACTGTAACATTTCCCCTCTTTGACTGCAGAGGTAATGATTTGTATTATAAAGGGTTTCCAAATAAGGGCGGGTCGATGTTGACAATCTGTGCAATAAAACAAGCTGTATGTGAGGTATAACCGACATTCTTTTTTTTAAGCGTCCATCTATGACTCTACCGCATATGCGGCCATAGCCCTCACACGGCTGTGATCCGGCTGAATTTGAGCGATTGCCTGGGTTATGTTGACTTTGAGGACATCGGTCGATTGCGGCTAATTGGCATAGACCTGTGACTTCAGAAAACCCAACAAGAAAAGTCTAGCGATGTCAAATCGAACGATCTTGGTGGCCAATTCACGTGACCCCCATGAGAGATAACCACGCACAGGTAAAAACCCTCTGTAGTTGTCATAAATCAGCGTAAACTCAAAAAAACGTCTGCAGTGATCAGGAGGGACTCCCGTTCCTACCACCCTAATCACCCCCCCCCCCCCCCCCCGACCATTTATGATTGGAGTAAAAGTTGGCAACCCCGCGATGAACCGATGAAAAAATAATAGGGCATTAAACTCTAATCATTCATGCTGTCAAGTGACAGACGCGTCAATGGTCTGCTATTCTTAGTATTCTACGTTTCCGTGATTAGCGTGGCCATAACCTCGCTCATCGGCACCTCATTTAAGCTGGCGTAAAGGGCTGGAATCTCTTCACTTACAGTACCATTATTTCTACAACTTACATGCTGCTGGAGTGTTCAAATGCCATGTGATACGCATGACAGCATTTTGACTTTTAGCTCGGCGTTATCGAGTTGCTACTGCTTAAAGCATCTTATACGAGAAGCGTTAAAAATAGGGATATTGGGTTACAAATTCTTTGGACCCATGTAAAAAAAATACTGGAAGGCACAGCTAATACATCTGTTACTACAATACCGAGCGTATTACTTGAATCAAAATATTTTCTTTCCATTAATCGGTTAGAAGGTGTTATTGTGCTATTTTAACAAGTACAAGCTTTCTTAATATTTTATATGAAGCATCCGCTTCTATTACTATCTTACCATATTTGTGTTTCAATTTCACTAGACTTTTACAATTTTAAATTATGTTTTCTTATCTGAACCGTACCTGAATTTTGTAGCGAATCGGGCTCGTTTTCCTCCTTTAATCTATTTTAAATATTTTTCCTTGCAGATTTTCCATTAGCTTCCTATGAAAGTGATAAACGACAAATTCTATATTTTGCTCTTAATAAAATACTATTTTCTTTTTTTAACGTAAAGCAAGGAGCCAAATCTTGTTGAAAGACTCTTTTACACGATAAGTATTTTTTCCAGCTCTTACATCACTATATAATTCAAAATGTTTTTGTAATTAGGGGTATACATCATTCCTGTCACGTGAATAAGGGGTTCGACAAAAAAAGAAAAATAAAATATTATTTTAAATATTTTAGATATAAACTGGCGAAAAGCTATGGTTTCTGTTAAATGCCATTTCTTAGTCCGAGGAGAACGTGTTAGGTTTGTTTGTCAAAAAGCTGAAAAACACATTCTCAATTCTCATATTTCCTTATTCGTAGATATTGTTTCTTCATCATAACATGTGTAAAAAAAATAGTTTGATTACGAGCCATTTTTCCTGCTTCGCGAAAGCATCAAAGAACTATAGTCGCATGCAGACTAATCTCAGCCTCTTATATTTCTCCAGAAATGTCCTCTGCTGACTTACGATGATCCTGCTATTGCAAATAAGAAGAACATCGTCTTTTGGAGTACTTTCCAATTTGGTTCACTTTTCTCCAGTCGATTCACTAAAACGTTAAATTTTCCTCGATGTTGCACAGTAATACAATTTACAGTGGATTGAGACACCCCGACTTCTTAGGCAATTTGTCTTCGGACTTTAATATTAATGCTGTTCAATGTTATAATCATAACACGGTGTCAAAACATCGAATCTATTTTTCATAATGCAAATCTGACCTGGTAAAACCGGAGAGATTTTTTTTAAAATTCTGTTGGCAGCTTGGTAAATTTCAAAATACCATAAACAGTAATGTACTAAAACATATTACCAATGCCGAAATCGTTGCAATTACTACCTCAATCAAAGCAAACTTACAGATTTGCTTAGCATTGCCACATTGCGAAAAAAATGTCGCCAAATGCGAAAAATGCCAAAAAGTCAGCTTGATTCAATTGATAAGCTCGGTACTGTATATCCTAAAAAACAAAAAGTGGTTATCTTTTGTTTATTTATGTAAGAGCCATCTGTTAAGCTATTGCATAGCTTTTATCGCGGGCCTAGGCCAGCGCGGCGACCGAATGAAGAAATTTCTTAACGAAAATTAATGATTTTAAACTGATAATTACGTCTAAACGAGTACTGCTTACGATTCGAAAAAAATATTTGTTAAACAAGAACATTTTCCTAATATTCTGAGCTTTGAATATTTTAGATTTTGTTTATATTACATAGTGTAATTAATTTGTGAAATTAGGTCTAACCGAACACAAAAACGACTACTACACAAATACTATCTGGCGTATTATTATGAAACCTGCACCATTTTAAAGATAATTTAATGATTTATCTTTTTATCTACGATTTTTTTTCGAATTATCCGTTTTTTTTGCTTTATCGAATAAAAAATTCATGCGCGGCGCTCTATCGGAAGACGTTTAAATTATTCCGAATAATTTGCTACCGCAGCCGCAAATGATTCGGAATAATTTCAACGTTTTCCGATAGAGCGCAGTTATCTGATATCAGAAAAAATAAAATAAATAAAATAAATAAATAAATATAATTGCATAAGTTGTTAAAAATTTTATGCTTTACCGCGGCAGTCCCCGAGTGCCACACGTATTTTTTGTTTGTCTGCCCCCCCCCCCCTAACCCCTCGCCTCCTCCTCCACTACCCCCGTCCCTCCTTCAAAGATATGTTTAAAATCGCTGGCAGTCATACACGATGTTTTTGAATGCACCCCTCAGCTTCAGGATCCAATTTTTTATAATCTTAATTTTACTGTTTTATAACCGACTCTTCGTTTTTATACTTTGACTATCTGCAGTATTTAAGCAGTTCCAATTATTTTAAAAAGATCTTACATCTTTATTTTAAATTGAAATATTAATTGTTTTACAATTAAAAAATAATGGTCGATATTTGAAAAAAAAATATTATACCACATAAGGTATAATACCAGTTACTCAACTTGACTATACCAAGAGTAGGGATTCCTACCAACTGGCTTATTTAAATAAATAAAATAAATAAAAAAATAAAAAATTGCTTTGCCTACATTCGTTGCGGAAGATTCGTTAAGATAATCGAATTTTGCTTGACAAAGGAAAACACTCACTCTGTAAATACGCCTTACTTTAAAACCAGAGTAACATGTGCGTGTTATGCTTTCCAATAAATGTAAATGTGTACGGCGCCAGGATTTAATAAAATATTAAATTAAGCTATTAGCATGGCTTTCGGTTTTACATTCGTGAATGTTTCAAGTATAGATCGATTCAAGAATTTATTTTCGTTTATATCGCAGGCGTATACTGACAGGTGGCGATATAATGCGATTGATTTACTATGCATATTTAAGTTTAGCCTTATTTTGAAGAGGTAAAAAGGAGACTAAATGCAAAGGAATAAGCGTTGCAATTAGCGACAGGTTAGCCTTACCCCAGATAGGCGCCAGCCGAAGCGCGTGACCGATTCGTCGACTATGCACTTGCCTGATTTTGTAAATCCCTCGATACACCGTATGACAATTTATAAATATACAAGATGTACCCGCGGCTCTGCCCGCGTCAAAGTCTGTGTGTGATTCTGATGTATAAAGAATTGCATAAAGAAGTTGTTCGGTAAAGCAGCGGCCTTCACGCGGTGGAAGTTGGCTCTCGTGGCCTGCCAGCTAAATCTCTGTTTCACCTTTTTAAAGATCTTAGTCTCTCCCGGAAAATAATCAACTCCTTCTTAGAAAAATTATCTAAAACCGCATCTCAAATTCTATGGCTTTGAAAGGGGAGTGAATGGGTGGTAAGGTGAACGCTCACATGTGGTAAGACACCTATCCTAAACCTACCACAGCCGGTCGTTAGTCCGGAATCCACTGCTCACCCCCCAGAAGTGTGGTAAGAAACCCAATTTATGGTATAAGGGAGTTTGAAAATTCTGAGTTTATTTTCCATGTTGATGATTAATGAAATGCGTAAAGTTTTAAACATAATGGTATTATGATAGCTGACATTCTAATTTTCATATCATTTATTAGACATCTATTCATTTAAAAAAAAATACGGACGCATATTGCTGGATTGACAATAAAATATATATTTTTTGATTATTCTACATAGAATTTGCATTTCTATTTTAATATATTATTATCCCTGACTCTTAAATCACATTAGTATATTTTGATTATTTGTTATAATAAAAATTTTAGCATTTAATTTTATGACGCATCCAAGTGTAGGAATGCCTATCTACTGGAGTAGTTGATTGTATTGTATTGTAATAACACTATATGATGGGCCCGACTTCGGTCGGTGAATTCCATGGCAGCTCCGTTTGTATTTTATTTATATACAGGGTATTTTTTTAATTAGTGACATTCTTGTAGTGGGTAAATCGATACGACAAACTAAGCAGCTTTTGACAACAAAAAAAAAATAGAAAAAAATGTTTTGGAAAAAAAAATTTTTCGCTTTTAACTCCAGAACCAATAAACAGAAATAATTGATATAATTATCTAAACCGATTCGCCATTTTCTACTTCTAGATAAAACATAAAAAAGTAATAACCACCTTAAATCTCGGGATATTCAACTTTAAGATTTTGTAATTGACACTTTCCTCCGATTTGTCTGACATTTTGTATGACATCTAGGAAAACTAATTGACCAAATTTGATCTCGTATCATACCGTTAACCAATGAGATCAGTCAAGCTACATAGTGATACTCGAGTTATTAACACACAGACCGATAAAAACAGACAGAGGGACGTTCAGTTTTATAAAATGTAGAGAATAGAAGTATATAGTGATATAACTTGTTATTATGAAATCTATCCATGCTCTACCCACTGCACTAAAGACCACAAAATATGCGTCATGTTGCGTCTTTAAAAAGCCTGCGCCAGATTTAATTTCCACAACTCAACTCATCACCATGGGTCTACTTTCCTATATAAATTATCCATCCTGAATATGAGAAACTGTACGCAAATACACTTTACCAAGTGTATATGCAGTGGGGAACATACTATATAAGTACCTGTCTTCAAGCTTAAGTGGTCCCAGCGCAGTAGTCATTTTGCCATTAATCCGAAGCATAATACTTCAGCATAGAGAGGTAGCTCCGTATATGTAGCTGTAGCAATATGGAATAGTCTAGATAGATATGCGAGATCGAAATCCATGGGAGCTTTCAGTAGGTACAAAGTTCTCAAAATTATTACTTTGTTTCAGATTAGTGGCCTATTCCAAATTTAAAAAAAAAACACAAATCCGCTAATACTAGTTATATTAAAAAATAAAATTACAGAATCTTGAGGATATTGCCTGAAACTATTGCTTACGTCACTTATTGATATCTTCAGCGGGTTTTGAATTAATCATGTAATAATCTGTTTTTTTCATAACTCTGTTATTTTTATTTCATAAATCATGAGAATAATGCCTCTAATTTTATTAGAAATCTTTTGTCAATGCAATGGTTTTCCATTGCAAAATCTTCTGAAATATTGGTTAGCAGTTGGGTAATGTCCCAGACAATGTGACTGTTAAGTGCAAAAGATCACAAGCCATTCCATCGTCTATTATGTAGCCTCTTCATGCATCTTGATCATGTACGTTTACGACATACAGGTATATTCATTCGAAAAATGCCATACATAAATTATTGAAAAAACGCGAATGATAATTATAACTAAGATAAATTCTTCAAAAAACTATTCGCAATCCAATGTAACAGTATCTAGATATTTTAATTATTTATTTATTTGGTTTCATCAATGTATTACATATCATGTTTTCATCAATGTATTACATATTTTATTATATAACACACAATGCCGATAAATTCAACAATGGCAGGTGCAGACGAAGAATAATTTAAAAACACGACTTAAAATATATATAAAGGACGTCTCCAATTTTTACATTGATTTTAAAGACGCCCTCGTTTTGGGTTAATGACATTGTTGTTGAAGAGCCCCTGGTAAACCGGTGGACAGTGTCAGGGTGACTCCTGTTTGGGGTGGTACGGTCTAATCTAATAGAGACGATTGACCCCATTCATAGCTTTATACGAAGACTGGCTGATACTTTAATCTTAAATACGCGAGTATTTAAGATTAAAGTATTTAATCGATATTTTTTTATTTCATTTATTTATCCTATTTTTTATAGTTACATAAAATAGATTGCGTTAATTTTTTTAACACATTAAAAAAAACATATGATAAAAATCGCGAAAGGGCATTACTTGTCAGGATTACACTAGGTATACGCCTGTGTTGGGGTGATGGATACAAAGTTCTGTGGTATTTGCTGAGCCTGTACGCCTTGCCTGCTGTCCTTCCGTCACATAAAAAAACAATACGTAATATAATTTAGCCTAATATAATATAACATAACATAAAACAATATAATATAATATCATATATTATAACATAAAATAATGTATCATATTTATATATAATATAGTATAACACAATAAAATATAACATACTATAATCTGTATATACTAAAATTTGTTACTAAAATTTGTGTAACATACTAAAATTTGTTAAATACGTGGACACCCATCAACATAATGTATTTTTTTTTCCTATGTTCCTCCTTCCCTTCCTGGTCCCTCCCTTCCTATCCTCTTTCTTTTCTCGTTTTTTTTCTGTCTCTTATCATTTAGATAATCTTGATGTTAACATTTAGTGGAAAATTGTCTCTGGTGTAATTTTTATATCTATCTTGTTTGGCTACTTACTTTTATACACTGTTATTTTCCTGAATAAAAGAAAATAAAAATAAATAAAATATCTGTATATCCATAATTTACTTCTGTATATCCTATAATTTGTGGTTAGAAATAAAATATTTTAATATATCATACTTTCGCATTCATCTCTAGTATAATTTGAGAGCCAATGAACCATCCGTCTCTTGAACTGGTTGTCGGTTATGTTTAAAATCTGTCCTGTGTCCTATACATAGATATTCAAAATGCCATGATTTTTAGTTACTTTTCAAAACCTTTTATTTACATTGCAATGTTCGTATGTAAGTAAGTTGTCAGTTCCAATATTTGCAAACCATTTTTAACCACTTCCTGGTATCCGATTGATCTAAAATTTGGCATACCTATGTAAGCTCGGTGACAAGTATTATTATGGTACCATCAACTAATTTCATGATGGAGCCGGGATGTAGGGACTAGAACTCCCTGATGGCAAATGGTAGGATCGACGAAATTGGACTAGTATGTTTTGTTATCATGAGCACTTTCCATTACTCATGATGACGAGGATCTCAAGATGGAGCCAGAAGATTGCCAGTGGAATTCTCTGATGAAAAGTGCTGATAGTCGAGTTTGGGCTTGTTTGATTTGTTGTCTTCAGTACTTTCCATTACACATGATGACGAGGGTCTGAAGATAAAGCCGGACTATTGCCACTGGAAGTCCCTGATGGAAAGTGCTAAATAAGTCGAGTTTGGGCTCGTTTGTTATGTTGTATTGAGTACTTTCCATTACAAATGACGACGAAGGGTTTGAAAATGGAGCCGGGAGATTGCCACTCGAAATCCCCGACGGAAAGTAGAGCCTTTTTTTAAAAAAAATATCTATCTAGACGTATTGCAGGTAAAATTAAATAATCTCTCATCTATTAATATATTTTTGACAGATTGATATTGCTTGATAGATTGATTTATTGATTTTTAATTTCTTCTATAACCTTAAATTGGTTTTTAAATTGACTAAGCAGTTTGGCTGCCATATAATATCGTCTTATAGATTAAAAATAATTGTTTATTTTTTGCACTCTGTTATTATTTTATATTATATATTTATATTTTCACTGGTAAAATACAACACGGAGATTCATTATTTTAAATGTAAGCTTCACTTGTACTTGCTGTGAGACGATTAATTTTGAAATGCGACGATGCAGATTGCATTTTTTTTTTGAAATACGAGTCAAATGGTAATCGCTATACTCGGACTCCATATGCTGTAATAGATTCGCATGTAATGATTTTTTTTATAAATTACAAGTAAAATGGTTCAACATTCACTGGTTTAGAAAGTAATGGCGAAACAATATCCTTACCAGAGTTGAATTTGTAAATGTCACCCAATTGTGAGTAACCCGTTTTAGGATGGACATTTTATAAACTATAAAGTTAAGCAAATGCATAAGAGGGATTGTTTTTTGTATTTTAATATAAAATCAGGAAATTAAAAAAAAACTAACATTAAAAAAGAGCAAAAAGGATAATATAAAATTTGGAATTATTATAATCAAAACACATTAGAGAGTTTATCTATATTCAATTAAATACATAACACATAACACTGACGATAATATACAGGCACAAATGGAATAAACTTGAAAATTAATAATATATTGTACAAGTTAAAGTCACTTCAGTTCTAACGAACATTACCCTCTCTAGCCATGACCTTTTCTTGTGATCTACTTGGGATAATACTTTGTCGATACCGATACATCGGTCTTTCACATGCGCAAATTATTTTTTAACCTGGGCTGCTAATTTATGTAGATTCTTATTAGTTCCGTGAGGATTGGGCCTGATGCCTGTTTGAGCCTTGGGTCAGCCCAGCTCTCGGTTTAGCTCCTATTCGGTAGCCTCCTCGAAGATGGACTTAACCTGGAAGGGCCGCTGTGAACTCCATCTGCGGCAGCAACCTGCAGTCGTAGACATTCGGGATCGAAAGTGCGGATCCAGGGAAACAACTCGGGCAGGCGTTTTGCGAGCGGTTTGTGTACCGGGATGTGTCGACCAATCGCTTGCGCAATCCAGCGAATAACCGGGGGAGTCTGGAGACGACGTATGTTTCCTTGGAAGCGAGGGTAGATATTGACCTGGCGTGACTAATCCTTAGCATCGATACGTGGGCCACCCAATTCCGAGAGAGCTTGATGGGCATAGGGGCCGGCAACATATTACGTAATCACGTTTTTTGATTTCCGACCTCCCCCTTTCCTCATGTCAACATACGTAATCAGCGGCCTTATCCCCCCTCCCCCATCCCCATCCCGGATTTGCGGAAAATCGTAAACCCAGCGTTTGTAAATGTTTGAAGAAGGTAAATGGAAAAAAACATTTTAGAAAGCTTTTAAAAATGTACTTTATTAATTCAAAGTAATTACAAAATTTCAAAGTCTTTGGTTTATTTTACAGATGCCAATCTTCAGACCGCAGTGGCTGTAAAGACGGAATTAAAGAGAAAAAAATATTTAAGAATAAATTTATAAATGCACATTTAATGTGCAGGTTTAGACCAAAAAAAATGCAATGCGGTGACCAAAGTTGATTGGATAATCAGGACGGCACCCCCCTCCCACCCCCACGTAATCAAGCGTAAACCTCAGCTACACCCCCCCCCCCCTTCCTCCTCGGTGATTACGTAATAAGTGGATGGCCCATTGGGTGCAGGCCACGGATCCTCGACAAATTTGTTCTGAAATACAGCAAACGTTAGGTATAGGTCGCGCAAGAGACCTCGAACTGTGACCAGACTGGAGGGGGCTAACGGGCCCATGATGAGTTGGCCACGATGACCCATGTGTCCAGGGTCGGTCACACTCACGGGTCAACACCCATCCGACGGCCTCCTCGCATGGGGTGCGAGTCCTGGGTAGGACACTGGGTCAACCAGTCTCCCCTGGGAATCAAACCTCTGGCGCCCCTGGACGGTCTGCGCACCGTGCGGGGTTTGCTCCAATCGGTTGTGCTCTCCGACTAACAGTCGGGGGAGTCTGGGAACTGTACTGTTTCCTATAGAGCGGGGGTGGTAGCGTACCTTATGGCGACTGCTCTGGAATTGACCATTGGCCATCCGATCCCGGGTAAGAGGCGGGCAAAGGACGCCTTGGTCCGCGAAGATTGTACGGTCTGCGCACCGTGCGGGGTTTGCTCCAATCGGTTGTGCTCTCCGTTTCACCGCTTCATAAGGGAGAGGACCGCGCAAGCGACCTCGAACTCGGTACCAATCGAGAGACTGGAGAAATCTAGTCACAATTGGAAGTGAGGGCGCGAGTATCTCGAGCCCGCCGGGTTTACTCCTGGCTAACTCGCGGTAAGGCGTTGGACTCTCACGGGTTGTTGACGTAGCTGGACGTAGAATGTACTGTCCAAAGTCTCTACGTTCACTGCAGGGCGATAGAACGACTAATCGTTAAAACGTCCTGTGGTGACGGGCTCGCCCGTTGTAGTTGACACCGCAAGATGTGACCAGACTGGAGGATAGATAAATCCGTCAAAATGTGGTAGTAAGGGCGCGAAAAGGCCAGCTGGGTGGCACTTCCAAGTGCCTCGCGGTAAGGTGTCGAACTCTTACGGGGTGTTAACGTAGTTCGACTGTGTGTATGTCACTACAGTTTTGCGTTCACTCTATTGGAGACAGAATGCCAAGTGCCGTTACAACTCCCTGGGGTAGCGGGTTCGCCCATAGCAATTGACACCTCTTAATGCTTCATTATGGAATTTGATCCCATTAAATATTCCAAATGCTCGTTCACTTTAAAAGTCATTGAAATAAAAACCCTTTTTAGAGCATTTTTTTATGACTTTCCACTTGAGTTTTACAGCAGAGGCAATAATCCATTTCCATTAAAATGACAAAAGTGTATAATAATAATAGGAGTCAAAATTTCGCGAGAGTGATAATAGGACTCAACGTGAGAGTGATAATTTCGTGAGAGTGATAATAGGAGTCAATTTCCAACAATTCAATGCAAAATATATCCCGAATACATTTTTTTTGGTATTAAAATTCTTTTATAGAACGGCAACTTGATACATATGAACCTTAATACATTGTGATATCTAAAAATTTGATATACATGTACTTACCAGGTTAGAATTTTTAAAATGAGAGCCAATCAAGGCGAGCGTAATGTTTGATGGATCCCAGAAAGGTAACACAAAAAAAGGTTTAACGATGTAAAAATGGTCAATCATGCTCAGGCGCACCTCATGCAGTGTTCTCGCCTCTCGTTGCGCTCAGATTAGGAATAGATGGAGAGGGCTGTACCTGTGTATGCAGCAACCCATATATAAAACGCACTTTATTTCAACTCATCCACATTCATAAAATTTTAATGATCTAAAGCTCAAGAATTGGACATTTCTAAATGTATAACTCGCTAGATGCCGAATAATTTTGTTGTAACTTGTGCATATGATGTCGGTCTACTAAGTAGCTGTTCTATCCGAGTTTTACTGTAACGCGATACCGCTTTTTTACACTTCAGTTAGTCAGTGTAACAACGACAATCGTTCATGCTCGCAAAAGTACGAGTATTTAATTTGTCATAATTTATTCGATGGTAAATATTGTGGTGACTTTGCCAAGGCTGCTAAATATCACAAAAATATTTTTTTCGTAATATGCACTATTTGTTTTTGCCGAGTTGACTGACTGTACGGATTTGACTGCGTATATATGTTTCGCAAAATGATCTGCAAACAGATGGTGCGAACGAGCTCGATTATAAATATTGGGCAGATACCAGATATATATATATATATATATATATATATATATATATATATATATATATATATATATATATATATATATATATATATATATATATATATATATATATATATATATATATATAAAATAAAATTAGTAAAAGCTACTTAAAAAGTAGCGAAGGAAATCCCAGCTTGTATTGGGAAATGCTTATGTTTGAATGAGATATACTTACGGATGTGCACGACTTTCGACGGTGCAATGTAAGTTTAAAGGTCCTTTTGCAGTCGACTAACGATCACTATTCATCCATATATCTCATAAATAGGGCTTATCCTTATGCAACACAAAATGCCTTGTGTTGAAGGCATTTTGTGTATATCATATATCGTCTCAATTGAAGGCATTATATATATATATATATATATATATATATATATATATATATATATATATATATATATATATATATATATATATATATATATATATATATATATATATATATATATATATATATATATATATATATATATATATATATATATATATATATATATATATATATATATATATATCTATATACATATATATATATATATATATATATATATATATATATATATATATATATATATATATATATATATATATATATATATATATATATATATATATATATATATATATATATATATATATATATATATATATATATATATATTATATATATATATATATATATATATATATATATATATATTATATATAATATATATATATATAATATATATATATATATATATATATATATATCTATAATATATATACTTTTTTAATGAAAATTTTGTATTTTTATACACTTTAGGGTTTTTGGTTAGTAAAAGGGATAGAGTTGAGTACCTTAGCCGA